>OU612098.1:15077500-15667500 GCA_914767995.1 Thecocarcelia acutangulata
ACTACTACTACTACTACTACTACTACTACTACTACTACTACTACTACTACTACTACTACTACTACTACTACTACTACTACTACTACTACTACTACTACTACTACTACTACTACTACTACTACTACTACTACTACTACTACTACTACTACTACTACTACTACTACTACTACTACTACTACTACTACTACTACTACTACTACTACTACTACTACTACTACTACTACTACTACTACTACTACTACTACTACTACTACTACTACTACTACTACTACTACTACTACTACTACTACTACTACTACTACTACTACTACTACTACTACTACTACTACTACTACTACTACTACTACTACTACTACTACTACTACTACTACTACTACTACTACTACTACTACTACTACTACTACTACTACTACTACTACTACTACTACTACTACTACTACTACTACTACTACTACTACTACTACTACTACTACTACTACTACTACTACTACTACTACTACTACTACTACTACTACTACTACTACTACTACTACTACTACTACTACAGCTACTACGTCCAACACTACTCTTTCGTATTTCATGCTAAATGAAATTAAAAATGAACAAAATGCAAAATTATTCAGAATGAAAGTTGTTAATTTTATTAAAAATAATTTGATTCAGAACACATAATAATTTTATATTAGCTAAAAATTTTTCATATTGTAATTAATAAAGTATTTCATAATACTACTTAATATCAAAATAAAAAAAAAATAAAAATAAAAAATTAATTATTACCATGATTCAGATGTAATGCTCCACATATGTATGGGTAATTACCCATGTATTTGCACAGAATTATAAAAGATCTCTACTACTGAATCTTATTGCATATTCTAACATCTATGTTTTTTACGCCTACGAGTTAAAACTCGAAAGCGAAGGACTCTTTGTGCTGATTACTTTACCTTACTTACCTTACTTTTTACCTTTATTTCTACTAAATAGTGTAGAGCATGCCTAAGCATGCATACTATATTAATTATTGATTTTCATTCAACTACGGAAAACACTACCAAAGTGACAAAAGCAAAACCTCAAGAAAGATTTGCTTTATAAAACAAATATGATCCACATTTTTTGCCCCTCCTTCCTGCTTAATAAAAAGTAACATTTCAATTTAGTTTCCAAAACAATTGTCCCTATCAATTTCTCCCGCCAGCAGAAAAAAAACTTAAATCAACTGCCACTAAAACTACTTAAGAAATCATAAAAAATTTTGACTTTTTCCTTCCTCTTGCAAACATTGAGTGGAAAAAGTAACATCTTAAGTTTTTGTTGCGCCGCAGTCGACACTTGCAACTTAAAATGCCGAACAAAAAAATGCACCAAAATTGACGCCCCCAGCACTGTCTGCCTCAATGTCTGCTTGGACAAAAATATTTCTGTTCATTCATTTTTTTTATGCATTCAATAAAAAGGCTACACGCTGCTTTCTTTTATTTCCAACCAAAAAATTCGAAAAACTTTCGTTGCTTCGGCGAAAAAAGCTCAGCCACATAATTTGCAGCACACCAACAACAACAATGCATATTCCACTGTGTCTATTCAAGGTTTTACAAGGGGTCAGGACAAAAACGAAGAAACAAATAAAAATAATAAAAATATAATGTCAAATAATAAAGTATAAAAAGTTTTAGGCCACAACGTTTTAAAAACACAGGAAAATATTTGCGCTCAGACAGAAAGATAAAAGAATGCAAAAAAGAAATTCTCCTTCATGCTTACTTTGGTCATAATTTAGCAAAACAAAAAATAAAAAAATAGAAGTAAAAGGAAACACAACAAAAAAACCAATAGAAAATAGTAGCGAACAATGAGTAAATTATTTTCATGAAAAAAAGGATGAATTTAAAACATTTAGAAGAAGTTAAGTTTTAAAATTATTTAAGGACAGATATCTCAATTTTAAATTACTATATTTATATAAAAAAGTTTAATTTTCATGCTCTTTGGCATATGGTGATGTGAATCCGCATGTGTTTTCCATCAGTAGACAAGATTGTCCCCGCGAGCCGGCAGATTTGCCTAAATCAGGGCACTCTGCTTTCCTCGTTTGTTGTAGCAAATAAAACATTACGAAGCCACATGACTTATGATATGTTGGACTTCAGAAACCTTCACCAAGGTTTAATTGGAAGAATGGAGATCAGCAAAAAAGCGTGGGGAATTTCTGCTTGCAAACCATCTCAGCTCTGATCATGGTACCTTACTTTTCTGAAATGTTAAAAATGTTGATGTAAATTAATTTCACAGCGGTAGACAAGACTCCCCCCGGGGAGCAAGTTTTGCATTGGCGTACACCAAACCAGGGCACCCTGCTTTCTCGGGCAAAGAGAGGAAGGAGTCCCTCATTTGTTGTAGCAAATAAAACTCTAGGCAGCCGCATGACTTATGTTGTGTTTGGTTTCCAAAACCCTTACCAAGGGTTACAATTGGCAGAACGGGAATCAACAAAGCCCCAGGGAGGTTCTGCCTTGCAGATCTCTCGGTGCTGATCATGGTTAAGGCGCCTGCCTTAGCTGTAAAGTGCTGGTTGTGGTTTGAAGTCGCAGGAAGAGGAACTAGTTTCCCTGATAACGATCAAGCTAACAACCCCCCGAGGTGCTGTTATATTGCAACAGATACCTGTACTCTAAGGAACCAGGAGTGATGGTTAGACGGGTGATTTGCTTAATGCACTTCGGCCTACCAGCTCACTACGCCTTGGTTTCATTTAATTCCTGGAAATTGCATACAGAAGGGATTAGGTGGTCCGACTTCTTCAGCAAGGAGTTTGTCATCATGAATAATTCACCTATTGGAGCTGGTCTATCAACAGATGAGGCCAACGAGGCAGGTGCTGATGTATATTAAATTTCAAATTCAGTCCCTGAGTAGATTAGGTACTTAATTGATATATCTCAGCTGGTTGGTACATAGCTCCAGTTCATTATTGTGCCAGGAAGTTCATAATCGTTTGCAGGTATAGTGTTAGATCTGCAATTCTCCAAGAGGTGCCAGTGTGAATACTGGGGCCTAGGGCATGCAATGATATAACTCTGTGTAGAGACACCACAATCTTCCCAGTGGAATAAAGCGCAATAAAAATAGTTCAGGAAATATTTTCCGTTATCTGACACAAGGATGCTGTATTAAATAGTGTGATCTGATATGCAAGTGCTACTCGAGGACTTAAGTAGCTTAATATTTACTTTTATAGAACACAATTGCCCTATTCACAGTCATGTGTAAATGGCCTTGCATCATTGCATTTGCGAAATAATGTAGTATATTCTTGCTCTACACTAACAAAATACACCCAAAAATACCACTTTTGCAATCGCAGAAATATGCAATCTCAAATGCACAAGATTGTGAATCGGGCTAATATTATTTTAGTTATTGCAACAGAAGGTACCAACGAACGCCTTAGTTTAATATCAGAAGATGGCAGATTTTGTTAAACTCGTACATTTCTACGGAACACGCGTTCATCGTCCAGAGCTCATCCACTTGTGGTCGATTGACCGGGAAATCGTACAATGGAATAAGTTCCCTGCAGACGTGTTTCCTATCTATTATAACGTCGGAAAGTTCAAGTCAAATGTTCACAAACACTACTCCCTCTTTCACCCTCCTCAAACCTATTTTCCTAGTTCTAGTACAATGCACTGCATATGTAGGCCTTATCCTTTGAGTACTGGCCCAAGATAAAAAACTATTTATAACTCTTTTAATTTCTTTCTTATTTTAAACTTTCTGTGGCTTCAAAAAGTTGAAAATAAGCGTAAGCATGTGTGTTTATTCATAAATTTGTAGAAACTAAGTTATCACTTTTTTTCTTAACGGATTTTTTATAAATTTTTTTACAAAAAAAAGGAAGAAATATAGTAAATAAATAAATTCAACTTTTCCAATGCAAAAAAAAAATGATTTACTTAGTTTGCGCAAAAAAGCATTCAAATGCATGTTCATGCATGCACAAACACATACAGCACCCACAACCAGACTTATCAAATTTCATAAACACACTTATAGTTTATTTTTAATTAAGTCTATTGCAAATGGTTACATTCGCTCCAGGATATGTTTTTGTTTTTTAGTTTTAAATTCTTTATGTTTCTTTGTCAGTCTTAACTTGTTTTAATTGTTTCTGAAAGAAATTGCCAGAGATGTGGAAAAGTTTTTGCTACTCTTGGAAAATTTTTAATGTCTTGCAAAAATCGAAGTCATCAGACTGAGAAACAAATACGGGGGCGGATTGATATTGAAGCTGCCTAAGTAGAAAAAAATATTTTTTTTTCAAAAACCTTTTATTTCTCAATATAGTCTCCTTTTAGCTCAATACAATTAGTAAAACTTGTTTACATCATCCGAATAATACGATTTTGGGAACCCCTCAAAATATACGTTAATGTCGATAATCACTTCATCGTTTGAGATGAATCTTTTCCTGCGAGCCATTTTTTCAAGTTCGGAAACAGGAGCTAAATCTGGACTATAAGGTGGATGATCAACCAATTTGAAGCCTATTTCACGTTATTTTAGCATCGTATCTAATGCTGTGTGAACCGGTACGTTATCTTGAAGAAATCTTGCCGTTTTTTCTTGATTTCATCAATCAATTGATCGAGTAATGTACGATAATTCTTTCCTGTGATTGTGGATCCTTTTTCAAGATAATCGATGAGCAGTATTCGGTGTAAGTCCCAAAATTTGCTTTTGTGCGACACTGAGCAAACGCGGCTCCCATCTTGCCGGTAGCTGTTTCGTATGCAGATGTTCATGAAAAATTAAAAATGTTTTAGTTTGTACTGGGTGGCCCAGAAAGACCGAAGTGGTGTGAATTCCTTATAACTTTTTTATTATAATTTTTTTTTTTCTTTTCTTTTCAGTATTTTGTAAAGAAGACTTGGATAATTTATAGTGGAGCAATACACAATTGAACAACCTGCCCAAATTGTTGAAATTTACTTTTCAAATCAACGGTCCATTGTGTTGACTCAGCGTGCATACCGTCGTCAATTTAATGTGCGGGTTGCACCCTCTCAGTCAACAATAAACCGTCTGGTTGCAAATTTTCGAGAACAAGGAGCAGTAAGGAACCTTCCTGGTCCCGGCAGACACCGAACTGTCCACACGGCTGACAATATTCAAGTGGTACAGGAGAGTATTCGGGAGGATCCAGAAACATCAACCAGGAGACGTTCTTCACAACTGGGCCTCTCAAGGACGTCGCTGCAGCGAATTTTGCACACCATAGGATTGTTTCCATACAAAATTCAACTTGTCCAAGAATTGAAACCAACAGATTACCAGCAACGACTTGACTTCTCGTAACAGCAATTTTAATTGGCCTCCGCGTTCCCCGGATTTAACCGCTCCAGACTGTTTTCTTTGGGGCTATTTAAAAGGAAAAGTTTATGTTAATAAGCCTAGGACTATTGAGGAGTTAAAAACCAATATTTGAGAAGAAATTAACAACATACCACCGGAAGTTTTGCGAAAGGTCATGGAAAATGTGTTGGAAAGAGCACATTTGTGCGAAGCAGAATATGGCCACCACTTGCGGGATATCATTTTTAATAACTAATCCAAAAATATTCCCCATAAATTTAATGTATTTAAAAAAAAAAAATTAAAAAAATATCTCTTAAATAAAAAGTTATAAGCAATTCACACCACTTCGGTCTTTCTGGGCCACCCTGTACATATGTACATCGGGTTTTCAGTTCAAGTTTTCCCTTTCTTAAGTTTTTTCTTAAGAAGGATTTTTTTACAATACAAATTTGCTGTGATCAATAATTATTGATTGAAGAAGACAAGAAAAATCATAATCAAATCTTTAGCTGGGGGACAACTAGCTGTTTCGTAGTCGCTACACTCACTACTCATCAACACCCGCTGGGATTTGAACTTGGGTCATGACGTATCATGATTTGCTGCTTTAACCACTCAGCCACCGAGCTGAACACACGTTCAAATGATTTCAATAATATCAAGTAACTTGACTAGGCGATCATTCAGAACAATTTTTATTGATATTTTCTTCAGTAACCTCGTGTTTGGCCTTCCTGTTGATGGTATTGTTGCAGTGCCGCCTTTAAGTCCAGCAATCCAATATTTTACCATATAACCTGACGGAGCAGACTTCCCGTAATGATTATTGATCTTTCTTTTGTCTCTTTCACCGTTTTCCCTTTCAAAAAAAGTGTTTAATCACAGCACGAAATTCACTTTCTTCCATTTTTCAAGAAACATAAAAGTTGTTTGAAAGGGAAGTTTTCTACTTTAGGGATGGTTTGCGAAATTCTTTAGCTGGAAACCATCATGGTGAGATTCGCTGAACTTCAGAGGGGAGGGCTGCCGATCCTGGCATTACATCAGCCAGAAGGAGTTCGTTGTGAAAGAGACAACAGGTGGCAAGCTGTGGGGTGTTGGTAAATAATTAGTGCCCATAGTAAAACGTTTCTTTTGTGTCGAATTCATTTTTTTTTTTCCTTAATTTTTATTCAGAAACATCCCATAATGGCGAGCTTCTAGCCGGAGCATAAACGCCAGCATGCCAGCGACGCCATACATCAGACAGTATAATGCAACATGCAGTAATCAGTTTCAATTTGAACATTTCCATTTCAATTTTGTTTTCAATTTGTATTTTATTTAGTTTTCTCGCAGCACAATAATAATAATTTTACATTAATTAAACTAATATTAAATTTCTCTGAATTTCTTATGAAATCTGTTACGTGAGCAAATTTTTTGTGCTTGTTCCGTAGCCAGTTATAGTTTATGCTTAAAATCATTTTATGTCATGGCCATGGAAAAGGAAACATTTAAGTTGCATATTTAAGCGCCACCATACAGCTGGTGTAGGAGATTATGGGCACACAAAATAATGGTGTTGTAAAAACATATGTTTTTATACTGCTCCTGAGCACGGCATTGTCATACTCAGCGAAAGTTAAAATAGATTTATTTATAATTGTTTCGTCAGCGAACGATGAAAAGCACGATATCAGGTGACCAGGTTTCTTATATAAAAAAAAGTATTTTGCATGAAAAAATACTTTTTACATTTCAAAAGTATTTCAAAAGAGAACATTTCGAAAAAGGAAAATTTCAAAGAAAGAACCTTTCAAAAAACTACCTTTAAAAAAGAACTTTTCAAAAATTAACCTTTCAAAAAAGAATCTTTTAAAAAAGAAACTTTTAGAAAGATACTCACACCTTCTGCAAAAGTACTGTTTGTAAGCAGGTTTTGCAAAAGTACTATTGTAAGTTCGTTTTGCAAAAGTACTGTTTGTGAGTACTTCTTGCAAGAGTGTTGTTTGTAAGTACTATTGCAAAAAGTAAGTACTTTTGCAAACAGTACTTACAAACATTACTTTTGCAAAAAGTACTCACACACAGTACTTTTGCAAAAAGAACTTATAACAGTACTTTTCCAAAAAGTACTTAATTACAGTACTTCTCCAAAAACTACTTACAAACAGTACTTTGCCAGGTACACACAAACAGTACTTGTCCACGCAGTAAAAAATTTATGAAGATATTCTCAAAATATAAAAAGTACCTTCTTTCAGCTGGAATTTATATACAGCCACGTTCTGAAGAACGCGCGATCTGAAACCGCAAAACGATCTGGAAAACGCTTAATTCATTTTTAGCTGTTTTTCAAACAGCGTTTCGAAGTGTTTTACATACGTACCTTTATGTGGTAATTATATAAAACGACAAAATTTTATACAAATCGAGTAATTTTTTAATTTGGTATTTTTATTGGAAAATTGGTAAAACTCATTTAATTTTTTATTAAAATAAAAAGAAAACATACGAAATTTCAATTGTGAATAATTTTATTTCCTTTTACAAGTACAATTTTAAAAAATTCCACCAATTCACATCAATATACACATGCGAATTGAAACCCCATATTTTAAACGATATGCGTTTACCATAACACCTATTTGGCGTTTTCAAATCGCAAAACCATACTTATTGCGATACACGTTTTTCAGAACACCTATTTGGTGTTTTCAAATCGCAAAACCATACTTATTGCGATATACGTTCGTCAGAACACTTATTTGGTATTTTCAAATCGAAAACGCTAAGTTTAAGCCAATTGCGTTCCTCACTTAGGTTTACCTTTTGCATGGCCGCCTTAGTATTTATAATCAGTTTTTTTAATTTTTCCTTTGCTCCGAGTGTAAACAATGCTGTCTACACAAAAGTTTGTGGATATTGTGATTCACGCGACAAATATATACAACGAATATATGCCGGCGACTTTGTCGCTATGGGCATAATTCGTCATTCGTCGCAGTTGTGTTCCCAGCATGATTTATGAAGAAATTACACCAAATTGCACAAAAAATATCAGAACAGATAATTACACAGTAATCGACAATGCTAGCGAAACAGCACTAATACATTATCAGTCAAGTTGCGAGAGACAAACGATCCGAAACCTCAACGCATTCTGAACAACGCTTAGTTGACTAGGTTTAGGTGTTCTAAGGAACGCGAGTTTTACTGGCCTTTCAGTGTTTCTTACGAACAAATACAACTTGTTTTTTACATATCGCTCCTTTATTGCAACATAGTCATAATTTAAAAAAGCTCGTTTCGAGAAAAACACATTTCAAATGTTTAGCTTCCATACAAGTATTAGAAAATTTTTTTAGAAAATATCTTCTAAAGGAAACAGTTTAAAAGTTAGTTGAATAAATTCTTGGCAGAATATAAAAGGTTGTACTGTTAACATTTCTGCATTCTTAACTCGAAAAGCTAATTTTTTGAGATATGACTATGTTGCAATAAAGGAACGATATGTACTTATGTATGTGGTAGCTATTTAAAACGAAAAAAAACTGACAACAAATAAAGAAAATTTTTAATTTGGTTTCTCTAATTTTTAAACTTTTGATTGAAATAAATTGAAAACATATTAAATTTTAATTGTGAATAATTTTTTTTTCAAGTTCAGATTTAGCAAATTTTATCAGTTTGCTTCAATATACACATGCCAGTTTAAACCGCCAATTTTAAGCGGTTTGCATTTACCAGAATACTTACATTTGGCTATTTCAAATCGCAAAACCATGGGACTTACTCTCTATTGCGATGCGAAAGCAAAATCGTAGATTTGGTGCTCTGTATTGCGTTTTCGTATTTTCCTTTCACAGTTAAGTTTCCCCTTTCGCACATTTTACTTTATGATTCTTCGCTATTGCTTATTTTGTGGTACCAGTGTTGGTGCATTTTCAAACTATTATGCGGAAAAGTTTGCGCAAACGGCACAGAATACCAAATTATACTTTTATCGCATTTATCTCTCGCATCAAACTTACTTTCGCATCGCAATAGAGAGTAATTCTCCATACTTCTTTTTTTTAGCGTTTTCAAATCGAAAACGCTAAATTTAAGCGATTTGCGTTTCTCATAACATGCCTGTATAAGAGTATAAAAATATGAGATTATAAGAGTATTATATAAAACTGAAAGATTATTTACAGTGAAATTTTTTGTGTAATTTCTCTACTTTTAAAATACCCTTTTGCTTGGCAAAGACGGCTTGTTGTGTGGGTATAAATATCGCACATATGTATATGATAAACACAAACCGGAATAAAAATGAAAATTAAATGATAGCAACAACAAAGAAAAAAAATCACAAAAATAATGTTGAATAGTTGATTGTGGTCATTGTAGTCATCATCAGTTGACTGACAGTGCTACTCATTTGTCGCATCATCAGGAACACAACACAAAATTGAACAAGACAACAACTGCAATAGAAACTTTAACAATGTAATCTTATAAAACAGCAACAACAGCAGCAAATGTATTAGTTTTTTTATATTAGCAACATCAACAGCAGAAATGATATAAACAACTCTATTTACAGGCACAAACACACACACGCTCATATATAAAAACTTATACTCACGGACACCCACACAACCTAAATTTTGAAAAAAGGAAAAGTTTTCAACAGAAAATGAAAAATGCTTAGGAAAAATCATTCCAAGCTATTATTTCGCATCACTAACCGGTGACAGCAAATCATTTTCCTTTCTATAGTACACAAGAGCACAATTATACATCAATTTATGTTCTCCATGTACAGAGAGAGGGAGAGAATGAGCAACAGTGGGCTTGAGTATGGGACTGAAACTAAAAAACATTGATGAAAAGCCTTCTTTATTATGCCTGTGTGGCTAGTAAATGCTTGCAAATGTGTATGGATGTTTTCACAAGTGTAAAAGTAAATAGCTACCACAACTTTCATAAGTGGGCTAGACATATCAAGGCGGAAATATATGAGACACTCTTTAACGGAAAGAAAGGCATAAGAAATATTAACACCCGCTCATCAAATTCCACAGACGAAGAGTTCGGCTGAAAAACGAATTCTCTCTGAAATGCGTAGTGCGATTCCCCGGGCGATTGACCACAAATGGATGAGCTCTGGACGATGAGCGCGTGCTACGTAAAAATGTGCGAGTTTCGGGAACAAGATCCCTAATCTCGTCCGAGCAAAATCCATTGTAGTAACGATAGAACAGAGTAACGCACCCCACACTGCGTCGATGCTCCAGTGAATCAATAGAGTTGGATATCCAACTGTCACCGATGAGCTTCTTCGCCCTCTCCTGCACACGGTCGAGTAATCCCAAAATAGACTTTGAGGCACCGGCCCAAACATGAGAGTTGTATTCCATTTTCGGTCGGATGTAGGTGGTATAAATAGTAAGTAGGTCGGATGGAGTGAAGTACATCTTACACCGTTACAAAAAACCTAGGCACTTGAATGCGTCTTTGGAGACATGAAAAATGTGTTCAGTCCAGCGGACATCACACTGTATCTTCATTCCAAGAACATCAAGACCATCCGATTCTTCAATATTTATACCAACCATGAGTACAGATGAATATTTTATTAACATATAATGATATTGTAAATAGACAAAATCTTAGTAATAAATAACAATAGAAATAAAAATAAAAATACCGAAAAAAATTTTAAGCGTAATTGTTTATCTGGAGTCCACAATCAAATAGATTACTTCATTCCTTGAAAGGTTTTTGATGTCATTTTTTCAAAGCGTAATTGCTTAACAGTAATCTACAATAAATGGATTACTTCTTCCGCTAAAAATTTTTTGTCGCTGGCTACTCAAAACTTCTTCATACACAAACAGTCGGGAGAATATGGGGCAGCGTTAAATGGAGAAATAAGAGACATAGGGTGACAGCTAGACATCATTTGGAATCTTATTTAGCAGAGTTCATATGGCGACAACATCGGTTAAAAAAAAATAAAATAAAAACATTTTTGATTCTTGATCTTGATTTCTTTATTAGTTCATTTTTCCATCAAAATCTTAATAAACACTTCAATTTTTAAAAAAAAGTTTTTTGGCTTCTAAAATGTTTCGAATTTATAAAAATAATTTAGATTTAGGTTGTCCATACTTATTAACCATTAAATTGTTCCGTGGTGGCATTAATATGTCAGTATCCTCATTTTCTATTAAAAAAAACACACACAGAAATAAAATTATCTGACATTTTAAATAAGAATCCGTTTTACCAATTATTGTTATTAGGAGCAGCGAATCCGTGATCAATAAATACATTTTTATATTGAAATAAACTTTTTCATAACTTATAAAATGTAAACAAACAATAACCAAAAACTTAAACGTCACCTTAAAATTGGGTCAAAAATCGGTGCAATCAGTTTTAAAAATGATTGACTTAAAAAACTGTTAAAAAGAACATTTTAACCAGTAAAAAATTATAAATAGCTTGTTTTCTATGTTTCCCAGCTATCTATATGTCGACATTTCATAGGAACTACCCTAATCATCAGTAGACTTTGACAAATGAACAACCGTTGGTTTCAAAAATTTCCAAAGTCTACTGATGATTAGGGTAGTTCCTATGAAATGTCGACATATAGATAGCTGGGAAACATAGGAAGCAAGCTATTTATAATTTTTTACTGGTATAAATGTTAGAAGCTTAAATAGCGATTAAAAACTTAATTGTTAGAACATTTTAACATTTTAACTTTTTTAACTTTATTATTTTATTTATTGCATCTACATAAAAAATGTAATGACAATAAGTATTCAAATCTTAATACTAAAAAAAAATTGTGATTAAAGTCCTGGCAGTGCTGGACAAAAATTTATTTTTATGCGAATATTATTTCAGAATTCAGTCATCTGTTTAGAGCTCTAATGGTAGCCAAAGTATCCCTCCTTCTCAGACGGGTATGACCACTAAAGTTAAGAATATTAACTGCAAGAGGATTTGGATGGAATTCAAGTTTGTCAATATATCTTGTCGCGTACTTCACAAATTCAGATTTCACAAAAGGTACGTTCAGATCTGCGTGGATTCGTGAGTTTTAACGTACCATGGCGCATCTGTAATTCTACGGAGAATTCTATTTTGACTTTTTTGAATTTTTTCAATGTTAGATGCCGAGGCTGTGCCCCATAATTGAATCCCATAGCATCATATTGGCTTTAGAATCGAGTTGTACAGCAAAAGTTTACAATCAAGCTTCAAGGTCGAATTTCTGCCTAGTAGCCAGTTAATTTGCACTGCTTTCAATTTCATCTGCGTTACTTTTGCCTCGATGTGCAACTTCCATGTTAGTCTACGATCAAGAATACCGAGGTATTTGACTTCACTGTGTTGAGGTATTACTTTATTATTAATAGTAATGGGTGAGCATGTTCCTAGACGCAGTGCGAATGTAGCATGTGCACACTTTTGTTCATTAACCTTGATTTTCCAAAGCTTGAGCCATTTCTCTAGTTTGTCGATATGTTCCTGTGAATTTATTGATGCTTGCTGGTGGTTACTATGTATGCTAAAGAATGCTGTATCATCTGCAAATGTTGAAGTGTGAATGTTGGTACTTGTCGGCATGTCCGATGCGTAGATCAAATATAAGATAGGTCCTAATATGTTGCCTTGGGGAACTCCAGCTTCAATAGGTTGGGCGGGGCTTATGAAATCGTCTTCTTTTATTATAAATTGGCGACAATATAAATAGCTTTCCAAAAGGTTATGTACGTTTGCAGGTAAGTTAAACTTTATTTTATGCATTAAGCCATCGTGCCACACTTTATCAAAAGCTTGTGAGACGTCGATGAATAAGGCGGAGCAATATTTTTTATCTTCAAATGCCTTTCTTATGACGTTAACTAACCTGTGTGTTTGCTTAATGGTGCCATGTTTCGCTCTAAAACCAAATTGATGATCAGGAATACATTCCACCTTATTAAGCATTGGATCCAACTTCGCCTTTAGCAATTTTTCGAAAAGTCTTGAAATTGTTGTCAGTAGAGTTATTGGACGGTATGATTCTACTTTCGTGTGATCCTTCCCTGGCTTAGGAACCATTGTTATCATGGACACCTTCCACTCTGCAGGGTAATACTCAAGTCGTAAAATAGCATTAAAAATAAAAAGAACAATTCTTTTAGCTACACAAGGCAGCTCTACGAGCATTTTATTGCTGATTTTATCCATACCTGGAGCTTTTTTAAGGTTTAGATTACCAATAGCATTGTCAACTTCTTGAAAATTGAATCTTAAAGGCACAGAAGGTCTACTAACAATAGGCGGCAACTCATTTGCATTATCACACCTGTTTGTGGTAAAAACGTTTTTCAAATGGTTAAAAAATAAATTACCCTTTTCCGAGTCATCTCTAGCCCAGTCACCAGATGGTTCTCGCAAGGGCGGTGTTACAAACTAAGTTTGATATTTGATTTTTAATTTAACAGTCATTTTCGACCAGAGTCGAATTCTGTTTCTTTCTCACTATTAATGTAAGTACGCTCTATTCTGTCGCAAAGTAGTCAGTAACGACTAATTGTGAGTGTAACCGCTTACCGGCGTGATCACGCTCAGTTGAGGGAAAACCACGAGACAGAATAGAGTAAGTACATTTTATTTTTATATAGTACGATGCATTTTACTTTATATTAATGTACTTGACATTTTTTTACCAGATAATAAAACCGCTCTAAAACAGCCGAGCCGTTCTTGTTATTATTTTTTTGTGCGTTTTCCCAAACAGAATCATTGAAGTTGCTGCCGCAACATTTTTTATTATTCTATTCATAAATTGAATAGATGCCACGACGGAGCAACAGAATTTTGGAGAAAAAGATGTCCATGAAGTCTGCGGAAAATCTTGTGGAAGATTCCACATCAGACAGCGAAGGCGAGAAAACTGTCATAGAGGACAAAAATATATCCGTTGCTGAACTGAAGGAAGAAATTTTAGCGCTAAAAAGCACCGTGGAATCCCTAGTTCATCTTGCTCATAAGCCAACTGCCGAACCACTTGCCCACGCGTCCGCTGTTACAACACTTGCCCACTCGTCAGCCGGTACAACACTTGCCACAAACACATTTTCAACATCAGACGCCGCTGGAGTAAATGTATGTGAGTATACAATGCCTTTTAAAAAATATATGCCATTTGCCACCGCACAATCATTCGTATCGGCACCAATGCCATCGCCCTATACAACCGCACAAACACATGTGCCTGTAAATTATTTGCCAAATTATGCCACACAAGCCTTTGCGACAACCTCTTTATACCCCTACACAGTCACACAAACAACCGCGCCAATAACAACCCCTTTGCTTTTGCCGCCTACTTTATCAAATTATTCACAACGACGCCCAATACAAATGTGTGCATCTGAACACTCTCGAGTTGCACCGGCGGTATCAGCATATATGCCTTCGCAGAGTTCACAAAGACTAGAAACTTGTAACGATAGTCGCCAACTCCGTAAGCTCCACGACTTACCCCACTTTTCAGGCCACCCAGAAGAGTGGCCTATGTTTATAGTTGCGTTTAATGAAACAACAGTTAGTTACAATTATTCTAATCTTGAAAATTTAATTCGGCTACAAAAGTGTTTAAAAGGGGAAGCCAGGTCCAAAGTGGAGTCATTTTTGATTCACCCAGATAACATTAACCAGTTGATCAGCACACTGGAGTTTTATTACGGCCGTCCCCAACTTTTAATCCGCAGCCAGATTGCCAAAGTCCGAGCGTTTCCAGCTATAACAGAAAAGAAAATTTATGATTTGGTGAATTATAGCACAATGGTGCTTAACTTGTCTACGTTTTTAATAAATGCGAATGCAATACCACACTTGAATAATCCTACATTATTAGAAGAGTTAGTTAATAAACTGCCGCTTCAGAAACGTGAAGAATGGACAAAGCACTCCATCAACAATCTTAGATCGTACCCTAGTGTTAGTGATTTTAGCCTGTGGTTGCAAGAGGTTGCAACATACATTTCCCTTTCTATGGACGGCGAAACT
The DNA here is from genome assembly GCA_914767995.1 of Thecocarcelia acutangulata. Taxonomy (NCBI): domain Eukaryota; kingdom Metazoa; phylum Arthropoda; class Insecta; order Diptera; family Tachinidae; genus Thecocarcelia; species Thecocarcelia acutangulata. The sequence continues at coordinate 15,092,915 of OU612098.1, forward strand.
GGCACTGCAGGCTGTAATAAAAAGGAGAAAATGAATCCGTCTTTTACAATTATGAAAGACGAAAGTAGACTCACCAAATGCCTCATGTGCCAAAAGTCCCATCAACTATACCAATGCCAACAGTTCAGAGAAATATCCACTAAAGGCCGATGGAATTTTGTTAAAAGCAATTCTCTTTGTTTTAGTTGTTTGCGCCCAGGCCATAATTCAATTAGATGCAAAAATAAACGCCAATGTGGGTTGTCAAAATGTATTAAATACCATAATAGACTATTACATGAAGAGAGTGAACAGCACAACACAATAAAGTGCATAATTAACAAACCAGAGTTGATAAACAATAGTAATGAAAATTTTCGCCGTGAAATTAAAGAAAGTAAACAAGAAAATAGTGGCTCTGTTAACACAATCGTTGAGAACTTTTTGGACAATGAAACTTTATTTAAATATTTGCCGGTAGAAGTAAAAGGCCCAAAGGGAACTGAGAGAATTGTAGCCTTCATAGACTCTAAAATTACTCTTTTGGAGGACGAAGTTGCTAATGCTATTGGTCTACAAGGTTCACCAAACAGTTTATGCCTTGGCTGGATAGGCGGTAGAACGACAAATGAGAAATCAAAGAAAGTGGACTTGGAGATTAGTGCTGCTGGTAAAGGGAATTTAAGTTTCGAAATGAGAAATGTTTATACTACAAGAAACTTAAAGCTACCTGCACAGAACATGCAATTTGAAAAGTTTAAGAAAAAATTTCCAATTTTAAATAAATTTGCTATTGACAATTATTCAAATGCTCGCCCAAGATTACTAATTGGTTTGCCACACATAAGGCTTGTTCGTCCATCTGAAGTTTTGAATTTGGACAGATGCTTTGCCCTACATAAGACTAATTTAGGAAACGTAATATTTGGGTCAAATGAAGATTCGTCAGAGGCAACGGTGTGCAGAATCGATGTAGATATTCTGAACAATATTAACAAGCAGGTTTCTGAGTATTTTGCTTTGGATAATTTAGGAGTTAAATTAACTAGTCCATTGGTGTCTCATGTTGATAAACGAGCTGAAGATATACTTCGTTCTACAACTGTTAGAAAGGGCTTCCAATTTGAAACAGGCCTTTTGTGGAAACATGATATTTTTGAAATTAGAAACAGCTACACAATGGCGCTTAAGCGGTTGCATAATATGGAGGCCAAAATGAAAAAAGATAAAGAATTAGAAGAATGGTATACAGCCAAAATAAATGATTATATTTATAAATCCTATGCCAGGAAATTGACACCTCAGGAATCTGCAATCAAAGATTGCCGCACTTGGTATTTGCCCCATTTTGTGGTCACGAATGCTAACAAGGAAAATAAGAAGCGCCTCGTTTTTGATGCCGCGGCGACTGTAGATGGTGAATCATTCAACACGAGGCTAATAAAGGGACCTGCCGAATATCAACCAAAATCACTATTATCAATATTGTTTCGCTTTCGCCAAGGGAAAATAGGTGTTTGCGCCGACATAGAGGAAATGTTTCACCGTATCAGAATCCGAAGCGAGGATCAGACAGCCCAACGATTCTTGTGGCGAAACCACTTCAATGATCCTCCAAGTGAATACGTAATGCAAGTGATGATATTCGGCTCAGCCAGCTCCCCGTGCTCTGCTCAATTCGTCAAGAACATTAACGCCGAAATGCACCGAGTCAACAATCCTAAGGCATATAAAGCAATTGTTGACAATCATTACGTAGATGATTATGTTCAATCCTTTGATGATATAGGGGAGGCAATTAGTGTTGCCAAGGATGTAGTTAATATCCATAGCCAAGCTGGATTTAACCTAAGAGGATTTGTTTCAAATTCGAACGAGCTATTATCTGCCTTGAACAACAATGAGATTTTACGTGATGATCTAGCTTTAGAAAGTTTATTCGAAGACGAAATTAGTACGGAAAAAATTCTTGGAATGCGTTGGAAGCCTTCTGACGACTCTTTCTGCTTTGTTTTGAAATTTTCGAGAATACCTGAGGCCGTTCTAAAAGGGTTTCGCAAGCCGACAAAAAGTGAAATGTTAGGGCTGACAATGTCAATATTTGACCCAATCGGTTTTTTGGCAAACATTATAATTAAATCAAAGATTCTGCTTCAAGAGCTGTGGAAAATCAAAATTGATTGGGATTCGCCAATTCCAGACGAAATTTATGAAAAATGGTTTGCATGGTACAAAAGTTTATTTGATATACAACTTGCCAATTTTCCTAGGTGCTACGATGATAATTTTTTAAATGCTGAATCAGTCATTGAACTCCATATTTTCGTGGATGCTAGTGAAGTAGCATATGCAGCAGCAGCGTATTGGAGAATATCCTGCAATGATGACGTAAAAGTTATTTTTGTGGCAGGAAAATCGAGATGTGCTCCACTGAAACCGCTATCTATCCCGCGCCTCGAGTTGCAAGCTGCTGTGTTGGGCGTACGACTGAAGGACTCAATAATATCATGTCATGATATAGAGCCAGGCAGCATAACGTTTTGGTCAGATTCTAAAACGGTTATAAAATGGATTCAGTCTGACAGTAGAATGTATAAACAGTTTGTTGCACACCGCATTGCCGAGGTATTGGAATCGTCTGAAGTGAAACAATGGTGCTGGCTTCCAGGTACACTTAATCCTGCGGACGACGCTACAAGGCCGCAAAATTTCTCTAATTCGTACTCAAGATCGTATTGGTTAAATGGACCTGAATTTTTGAGAGATTCTAGAACAAATTGGCCTAGGCTGCCTGACGACATTAATAAGCATGAGTGCGGGGAAGAGAAAAGATCAAAATTTGTTTTTACAATAAACGAAAGTTCGTTTATTTCGCTGGACCGATATTCATGCTTTAATAAACTGGTTCGAGTAATGGGTTGGATTCGGCGTGCTGCAAAGATATTCAAGTCTATCAACTTAAAAAACCAAACGGTAACGATGCAGAGGCCCCAATTAAGTGCAACAGAGATCAATGAAGCAACTGAACATCTATGCAGAATGGTACAGCGCGATATTTTCCACGCGGAATATAACCAACTGAAAATAAATAATAGCGTATCTAAATCAAGCCAGATATTTAAACTCACCCCGTTTTTAGGCAGCGATAATTTGATTCGTTTATCTGGCCGTATCAATAATGCCAGCTGTGTTAATCAGGGTACAAAAGAACCGATTATACTGCCCAAAAACCACATGGTAACAAAGCTGATTGTGAAAAAATATCATGAAGACTTCAAGCATCAAAACCAGGAGTCTATTTGTGCCGCAATAAGAATCAAGTTCTGGATACCGTGTTTACGACAATTAGTAAGGTCTGCCAAAAGAAATTGTCAGGTCTGCAAGAATATGTTTGCTGTTCCCAAACCACCCTTAATGGGGCAACTTCCGGAAGACAGGCTTACACCAAACGTTAGGCCGTTCTCTTACACAGGCTTGGATTATATTGGCCCTTTTTCTGTTACAGTAGGTCGGCGAAACGAAAAGAGATGGGTAGCTCTCTTTACATGCCTAACCGTAAGAGCAATACATCTGGAAGTCGCGAGCAATTTGTCAACCGATGCGGTCATATTATGTATACGCAATTTCATTAATAGAAGAGGGTTACCTGTGCGCATAAGAAGTGATAGGGGTACTAACTTCGTGGGGGCAAGCAAAGAGAAATTTGTTTTGGATGAGGATAAATTGATTGATGAATGTACACATCGTGGAATAGAGTGGGTGTTCAATAGCCCGGCAAATCCATCGGCAGGTGGGGCATGGGAGCGAATGGTGCGTTCCGTTAAGAGTGTACTGGCATTTACACTGAAGGAAAAAGCTCCTCAAGTGGATACATTTTGCAGTCTGTTAATAGAGGCAGAAAATTTGATAAACTCTCGACCTCTAACACACCTTCCAATTGATAGTTCTGAAGCGGATCCATTAACACCCAACCATTTCTTGATAGGGTGCCCAAACATAATGCAAACACCTAGTTTGGATGCAAAAATTTGTTTACGAAAGCAGTGGCAAATATCACAACAATTAAGGCAAACGTTTTGGAAGAGATGGATACTAGAGTATCTCCCGGAGTTGACTCGCAGATCGAAGTGGTACCAACTGGTTACGCCAATAAAGGTAGGTGATGTTGTAATAATTTGCGATGACAACGAAACGCGTGGGCAGTGGAAGCGTGGTGTTGTTGAAGAGGTCTATCCTGCGGCGGATGGGCAAGTTCGTTCGGCACTGGTAAGAACAGCATTAGGCAAGCTAAGACGACCGGCCTCAAAGCTAGCGGTACTTGACGTGAGTGGTGTGTCTCCCAAATCGACACACGGGGCCCGGGATGTTACAAACTAAGTTTGATATTTGATTTTTAATTTAACAGTCATTTTCGACCAGAGTCGAATTCTGTTTCTTTCTCACTATTAATGTAAGTACGCTCTATTCTGTCGCAAAGTAGTCAGTAACGACTAATTGTGAGTGTAACCGCTTACCGGCGTGATCACGCTCAGTTGAGGGAAAACCACGAGACAGAATAGAGTAAGTACATTTTATTTTTATATAGTACGATGCATTTTACTTTATATTAATGTACTTGACATTTTTTTACCAGATAATAAAACCGCTCTAAAACAGCCGAGCCGTTCTTGTTATTATTTTTTTGTGCGTTTTCCCAAACAGAACCATTGAAGTTGCTGCCGCAACAGGCGGCTTACCTCTAACTGGCCTTTTTAAACCTTTAGTCGCCCGCCATAAAAAATAGTCGGACTGAGGAGTACCATCCATACTTTCTAAATACGTTTGTAACATTTTAAAGTAAAATTCGTTTATGAATACAATTTTATCGGATTTCCCCTAAACATGATTTGAGTAGCTGTTTAACTTTTGTATGAATACCACCTACAAATAATTATATATGTAAATAAAACTAATAGAAAAGGGTAAAAAGTAAATCCCTTTTTTATACTTGTCAAATGAGACTGAAAGCAAATGATTAAGCAGATTAAGATTAAGCTAGGAGTCATGCGGTATCTGTCACAAACAAAAATTCTATTGAAAATCAAACCTCACAATGAATCACCCGATACTGCCACCACTCCTTTCACCCACAAATAAAATAAATCCCACATTTGCTTCTCTCTTTTTGTTTAAGATTTGTTTTAACACACAATTTTGTATTGCAGTGTCATTTAAAACTGGCATTAAAGAACAATGAAAAATGAATGAACAATTTAAAAATTCTACAAAGATTTTTTTTTCCTTTGAAACAGAAAATTTGAGAAATTTAAGCACAATTTTTCTAGCCTTAAATTATGTTTCATTTATATATGTACATACGTAAATATTTATATATACATATATTTTTTTAATGTTGTTCCTGAAGTATGCAAATTTTTCTGACAGTTTAATTTCACTAAGAGAAAGCAAATAAACAAACAATAAATGGTTCAATGCTCAATTGTAAATACAAACATATGTAAATAGAAAATAAATATTTGCATAATCTTATCATACTTTAAAAAAAAAAATTTTTTTTATTTTAATTTTTACTAAGCAAACTTTGCCATTAAATGGTCTGTCATTAAGCGCTTTTTTAAGTAAAACAGAGATCTTCGCGAAAGGTTAAATACAGGGTGGCTGATGAAAACTATAATAAGTTAAATTCTATGTAACTAAAGCTATGTGCACACGGTTGTCAGATGTTACAATATTGTAAGATCTGGCAACATGCTGACAATGTAGTGACACTTAAAATTATCCCGCAGAAGTAAATTGTGTGTTCAGACGATCGTAAGAAAATCTTACAATTTCATTGTCAGACTATGGTCTGACAAATAATTCATCTGACAACAAAAATTCTCAGTTCACACGGTTATCAGATAGTTAGATGAAAAAAATTGCCAGACATGTTGTAAGGCATTGACACTTATGTATATCATGTATATTGTGTTTGGCAGTGTTGTCCATCAAACTTTTTTCTGACAATGATGGCATTGTCAGGTGCATTAGTTTTATACATCTGACAATTAAAACTGAGCTTACAATACCAGCCAATTATCTGGCAATGCCAACGAAGAGTGTTCTCTGACAATCGTGAGATGCCTGACAACATTGTCGTCTTACAATTGATTGACAATGGGTTTTCTGACATCGTTGTAAGTTAAAAATTGGCAGTTCACACGATTGTTATATGTTTTCAGACAATTTTACTGGCGATATTGTAATATCTGACAACCGTGTGTACGTAGCTTAACCTGTTTCATTTGTATTGTATTTTACAGATTGATCTTTAAGTTTAACTAAAATGGAGAATTGGGACAATAAAACAAGAATTTGTGCTACGATTTCACGCTTTAGAATGCATTGTTCCTATCCAAAGAGAATACAGGAGCACGTTTGGTGGCACTCCTCCTAGCAGATGGACTATAATGAGGCTCGTGAAAAATTTGGGCGAGCGTGGCACAATCGCAAGAAGTCCTTATCATCGAGATCCCTCAATTCGGACGCAGGAAACTATCGCTGCTGCCATACAATCCAATCCAAGTTTCGACAAGGAACTTATCTGCTCAAATGGCTGTCAGCAGACGGTCACTGCAGACAATTTTGCACCAAGATTTAAACTTATTTCTATATAACATTCAATTAACAAACAAACTGAACCCTAGAGTCTTCCCGACTTGCTAGGAATTTTGTGAGAAGAGGATGAAAACGTGTGTCAGAGGATAAAAACATATTGAACTGCATTTTTATGTCTGACGAAGCACATTTTGATTTAAATGGGAATGTTAACAAACAAAATTATCGAATATGGAGTAATTCTAACCCACAGATACTCAATCAGATGGAATTACGTCCACTTCGCATTACAGTGTGCAGTTTCTTCAAGGTTCATTGTCGGGCCTTACTTTTTCGTAGAAAATGGTCTTACTGTTACGGTCAATGGAGACCGTTACTTAAAGCTATTGAAAGAGTTTTTCTTTGCAGAATTACGCCGAAACAGAATCCCTTTCAACTCTGTTTGGTTTCAACGAAATGGGGCAACTTGTCACATAGTCACGCCTGTTATGACAGAATTGAGGCTAACGTTTCCCAATAAACTGATTTAAAGAAACTCCACATTCCGTTGGCCTCCCAGGATTGATTAAAGCAATCCATTCGAACGGTAATTGAGACAGTTCCCGTTGCAACACTCCAGACAGTAATGAATAACTTTGTGATAAGCTGTCGCACTAGTGTGACCGAGGATGGAGGCCATTTGAATTCAATTGTTATCAAAACTTCATGAATTACTTAAATAAAAATGTTTAATTTTTCAAGTGAATTACTTAAAACTAAATAACATAAACTTTGCTAAAAGTTATTTGAGTTTCTTAATGTAGCAAAATTGATCAGCCACCCTGTAGAAAAAGTGAATTGTTATTTAAAAAATATTTATTTGCATGTATTTTGCTATGTTGTATTGTGGTGGAATACAAATGCCTCGATAAGAACAGTATTTTTTATTTCTTGGACCAGTACTCAGGGGATGACCCCTACATATACAGTGCATTGTACCAGAACTAGGAAAATAGGCTGTGAGGAGGGGTGAACAGGGAGTAGTGTTTGTGAACATTTGACTTGAACTTTCCAACGTTATAACAGACAGGAAACACGTCTGTAGTCAACTTGTTCCACAGACGAAACGTACTGCTGAAAAACGAAAGCGGTATAGGATATCGGAAAGTTTTCCGCGCAGAACTCCTACTTTAATAGAACAATTTAAGTATTCATGCTTACTTTGGTGATTTGCCTAGGCCGCCATAAAAAATTACAACTAATTTGACAGCTTTTAATAATATGTCTGCTAACAACTCTCGAGATTCATATGTCCTTAACACAACACCCTGTTAAGCTGTTACGTTTATAACTTTGTTAGATTTTGTTAATTTATCAATTTCATAAATAAAAGCTCAAGCATAAAATAACAATTCAATTTAATCTTCTTTGTCTAGTAACAAATGCAGGCTATTAAAAAATAAAAACAACAACAAACTGAATATAAGTTAAAAATTTATTAGAAATATTGTTTTGAATATAAAGACTGTTTAAAAAAGTATTTCATTTGCATAACTTTTACTTTAATAGGGCATGTAAAAAAGGACTAGTCATAAATAAGTTAGAAATGAATATCATTAAAATAATAACCCAAAAAAATAGTTTGTATGTGTTTGATGTGGCTATGCAGCATTTTAATTTATAATACCAGCTTGTTAACCGCTTGGTTTTTATATGTCCCAGCTACCTATATGCCGACATTTCATAGGAGCTACCCTAATCATTAGTAGACTTTGGAAATTTTTCAAAGATAACAATCTAAATAAATTATTGGGAATTTAAAAAGAAAAATGCTTTAATAATACTTCTCAAAACACAAAAAACAAGCTATTTCATTTATATATATGTCTAATTTGTTTGAAAGGGGTAAAGAAATGTTAGAGACGTATATGAATTAGAGCTGTATCGTTCATGAATGAACGGGTTAAATTGAACGGATCATCTCGTTGAACGTAGTGAGTCGGTCAATAAACTGACCACTTTTCGTTCAATAGTGAGCCGTTCAATTTGGGTAGCTTTCCTCCAAATATCTTTCGTTCTTTTTATGTCATGTTTGTTTTTGTTGTGTAGTTTAACTTTGTATTATTTTAAATAATCTGAAATAAAACAAAATTCGTTATGAAACTAATCACCAAAATGGTTTTTATTTAAAATGATTTCTTCTTTTTAAAACAATAGTTTTTTTATCACTTTAGCATTTTTTATTTTGCTATCTTGTTCTGTTCGTTTTTCAGTGCTGTGGTGATAATTGACCGGAAAATTTTAATGTTGGCAGCGTGCCATTGGTTCAAAGTGACCGATTGAACGAAATGAATGAACGGATCAGTATTTTGTAACTGAACGAAAGTGACCGGTCACTAAAATGAACGACCCGGCACAGCTCTAATATGAATGAAGTGAATGAGAAGTAACTCATACGCCATAATTATCAGGGAATACTAATAACCTCTCCCAGCGATTTTAGAGTGCCCAAGTTAGGAATATGTCATTTCAAACTCCGACACAATGTACGTCTGGGACTTTCTGTAGTGTTCTTTTCTCGAGCAATTAAAGAACCTTTACCACTCTATACCCTAAAAAGCAAACTGCCGAAGTGAGGAATATGCCCGGTCAAACCCCAACACATCCAGGTGGGACTTTTAATAGTGTCCTTTTCTGCAACAAAGGAAGAACCCGCTGTATGCCCCAAAAAGCAGAGTGTTCAAGTTACAAATACGTTATACTAAAATCTGCTCCTCAGCGAAAGATTTTTTTTATACATTTGTTTTTATTTACTGAATTTTCAAAATGAATTTATTGAATTTTCAAATTTCGTGCAAGCCGATTTGTGTGAAGTTCCAGTGAGAATTCGTTTTTTACCAGCGGAACACTAAGATCTTTATGAATTCAGCGAAAGATGGCAAACTCTGTGATAAAGTTTTATTCGTGGCTTGAGCATTTTAACCATGATCAGAATAAGGATGGCTTTTCAGAATGAATATTTTAGCGGCGTACTGATCGCTATTCTGTCAACTAATCCTTGGTGAAGGTATCGGAGCCTTTGTAATTATTATTTGGATGGGATGTGGCCCTCTACGGCCACTTGCACTGCGACCATTGTTGATATATTGTAGTTCCCCTTGCCCCATTACGCGTTGAGACAAGCTCCTTCATTGAGAGTGACAACAAGTCCCGCACATTCAGCGCATGCACTTGTAGCAGCCCGTATTTCTTGTTTCCCAAAGGCTCACAGAGGGTGATCCATTGACTTCTTCCTCTTCCTCATCGCAGAACCTGAAAATGTCTGTATTGGAAATTCCCATCCTGTACAGGGGCTTAAGGCAGGTAAAATGACCTGTAAGTGCACCAGTCAGTGTTCTGAGGCTGCTCCTATCCACTTTTAGAGCAGATTCGGCCCTCTTTGCATCAATGCTTAGAAATTTCTTGGAATGTTCAAACCCAGTTGTCTCGTTCTAATGTTGTTCCACGATGGACTGCATCTATTTCTTCTTCTCTTCATTAAGGAGAATCTGGCTGAAGCCAGATAGAGTGGCGCCAATTAAAGTCCTCTCTGCTCCATTATCTTTTAAGCATTTATTTATTTATTGAATCTTCAAAGTGAATAATAATATTCAAATCTTAATACTGGCGTAGGTAGCTGCCATCTGTTGTAACCTTGTTTTGGCTTGCCAGTTCATTTAGTTTGTTGTGACGTTCCAGTACTAACCTGGACGCAAAGACACAGCTGCTCAAGGCCTTTTCGACTGCTTGATTACCGGAGAGTATTTTAATCAGCCCTCCCTTGTGTTCCCTGTCGGGAGTATATCCATCGCTTTCCGCTTCCGCTTGGAAGATTGTGGTGTCTTTACTGAGAAATATCGCACTAACTCCTGGAATATTTTGGGTCCATCCGTGTTTCAGGTTTGTGAACACTCTCGCAGCCACCTTGGATATGTACCCCATTCTTCCCTTGTTGGGCAGATGACCTTAAACTTCCTTGTAAAGCAGTTAGTTGGATCTATGAGGACCAAGTACGTCTCTGATATCCTTTAGAGTTGCAAGATGCCCAATAAAGTAACCTGTCTTTAGTTCTTCCCTTTTGTACATTGAGATCACCTGAACGTTTTCTTCTTTCTGAACAACCACGTTAAGCGATATTAGGTTTAAAAGAGCATCCATACTTATCGTTGGGGTGGTTCTCATCACTCCTGTGATACATAGGCTTGCAAGTCTCTAAATCTTGCGAAGTCTTGATATGATTGTTACCTGTTGGGTTATATCCCACCGTACTAGAGCCACAGTATAGTGAGTCTTATCATTTGAGCATAAAACCAATATGTTATCTTAGGGCTAAGGCTTCAGGACCTACCCAGTAGGATTTTGGTAGTCCAGAGGCGAATTAGAGGCTTTAGCAAAATCTACGTCCCTCTTCTTAGACTATTTACTTACACTACATTCCCCTTCTAGATTTTCGATTACCAAAAAAAAATCGAAAGACTTTATGGTTCATAAAACATAGTGTTCGATTTTCGCACACACCATACCCCTCATTATTAGGGAACACCACTGACTCTATCTTAGTTTTGATGTGCAAAACACAGTGAAAATAACTCAGTCTAAATATAAGCACCTCTGTTAGCACAAATACTAAGATAATTGTTCAGACGGAGTATTTTGGAGGCATGCTGAATACCAATTTGCCAATTAATCTTTGGCGTAGGTATCGGAGGCCCCCTAGTTTAACTTACTAAACTTTACTATGTATCCTTCCAAGAATTTTAATCTCGAAGAATAATCAAGAAATTGATTTCTCTCTGTGGGCCATAAAACAGTTTGAATTTGGAATACGCCAAGACAAAACCTGCTTTCCGGTGGGCTAAAACTTATATTTATGTTCCATGGAGGAGGCAAGAGCAGTATAACTGCACTATGGGTTCTAAAAGCAAGTATACATATTTTCTTATGCCGGAGTATAACCATGAAAGAAGACAGTATGTTACCTATTCTTCTATGCCAGTCTAAAAGGATTAACTAACCGGAAGTATCGTTCTTTTCTCCATTACAAGGCTGCTAAAAATATTAATTAATTTTAAACATCCTTGAAAACTTTACTGCTTGTCTCTCTTGGCTTTTATTAAATTAGTTTTAAAATTTTAACACAGATTTTTTTCTTCATGTTAAAGCAGCCAATAACAAAAACATAAATTCCTTTTCAACAGCTTTTTAATAAAAATATAAATTTAAAAGTTTTAGTAACTTTTGCTGGTTTGTTTTGTGTGTGGCTGTTCAGTTTTTTTAAGATTTTTGTTTTTTCTCTTTCCTTAAAAATGAAAGTAAATTCCAAACTCTAAACAGCCTAAAACACAAACTTTTACTTATACAGCCGCTAAAGTCATACAGCGATGTTCTATACACAGATACTACGTACGTGTGTGAGTGCATATGAATGAATAAGTGCAATAAAAAAACAAGAACTGCTCTTTCAAACTGGGTTAATTGTTTCGGCTGTGTGCTGGTTTTGGCAACAGCCAAAAATGCATAAAAGTCAGTTAAAAGATCAGACTTAAAAAGCAGTTTGTATACACTTTAATACTTTTGCTTTTGGAGGAAACGTAATATTCGTAGAGAGCCTTTTAATTACCTCAGTTATTTTACCACTCTATTTTGTAGAGCTCGAGCATAAAGTGTTTTTGTATAGAAACTCTAAACTTTTCTCTTGTTTCGTGCCGTGTTTGAGTACATTAAATAAAAAGATATTAGTAAATAAGCTTTTTAGTGCAGGAATGTGCATGCTTATGTTTGCCTAAGCGTTGAAGAAAATTTCAACTGAGGCAATTAAAACACTATATAGTTTGGAGAAGAAACAATGAAAATATTATTAGAGGAATTAATTTTAAGTAGGTGAAAAAGTCAGCGAGGTAAGAAGCTGTTGTTTTGTAAAAACTTAATGGAAAAGCATAATGGCACAAAGGATATATTGTTATTTTTTTATTAAAATACAAATTTTGTAAAAGTTTAAGGATAATTTTTATCAACCCTGTAACATGTAAGTCATAAATAATTTAAGTACAAAATATATTCCTAGTCTTTAAACAATTTTTTACAAGAAGAAGAACTTAAGAAAGGAAAATCTTGAACTAAAATCCGATGTACAAATTTAAAAAACAAAAAATCCAATTTAAAAGTTATAAAAAAGTTCAACAGATGCCAGGGAAAGATCCCACTAAAAATTGTTAAAGGCGAAATTGACTCCAATATTGAATTATGTGGGATGTATTCCTAATCCTCAATTTGGCTTTTATGCTAAACACAGCATTGTAGAAGAAACACACTGACTAGTCAACGTCATAAGACAAACTTTTGAAGACAAAAAGTCTTGTTCAGCTCTATTCATTGACATATCACAAGCTTTTGATAAGATGTGGCATGACGGATTGATGCACAAAATAAATTTCTAGAAAGCTAGTTCTATGACTAGAAATTTGGTTATCAGAGAAGGCTACTTCAAAAGCCCCCACAGCCAATTGGAGTAGGAGTTACCCAAGTTATATATTATATATTTGATTTACGTCTCTGATATGCCAACCTGCAGATGACACAGCATTCTGCAGCGTTCCTAAAAACAATTAGCTTCACGAAATTTGCAGGAGTGTATTTCATTTTTAGAGAAATTGTTAAAACTGTGGAAAATTAAAGTTAATGAACAAAAGTGTACTCACGTTACATTTACACTGCGTAGACAAACATGTTCGGCTATCCAAATTAACAATTCACCTATTCCGCAGCGCAATGAAGTCAAGTACCTCGAACGTAGCTTAACGTAGAAGCCTCATATTGATGCGAAAATCACTCAGTTGAAATTAAAAGCAGCGCAACTAAATTAACTTATGGGCAGAAACTCGTTATTGCATTTGGATTGCAAACTTTTGTTATATAACGCAATTCTAAAGCTATATGGTGCTGTGAAATTCAATTATGGGGCACCGCCTCAACATTTAACATTGAAAAATTTAAACGACGATAAAACCAAATTCTTCGAACGATTACTGCAGCTCCATGGTACGCAAGAAACTCACGAATTCACAATGATCTGTGTACTCCGCAGGTAAAAGATGAATTCTCCAAGTACGCAACAAGGCATATTATCAACGTGGAACTAGAGCCAAAACCTCATGCACGCAACATACTTAATTTTGAAGGCCACTCTCGGTTGTGAAGAAGGGATACCTTGTAACGAAGTTTCTCAGCGCTACATGCATTTTATGAACTATGTACTTTACATTTTGAATGGATTACCTGTTTACCTTTTTGAATGAATTATTTATTTCGTATCTCACTATGGAAATTTATATTACTTTTATATTCTTATTATTATTTTTATATTCTTATTATTAAGTTTATACTTTATATATTAAGCAGCACGCTCTTATGATTTTATATACTTTTTTTCATCTCAATTATTGTAAGAGCAAATTGTTAAGAGAAGCGAAGCAAGAGAAGTTTAATGTGTTTAAATACGCTCTCCCAATTACACTACTACACAGTATTGATCAACTAGCATGTGTAGTGCTATATGTTGGCGTGACTAGCATTAGGCATTAAACACATTCGAGACAGCAGGCTACACGGACACACGACTACAAATGCCGCTGGCTACAAATGTAGCCTGTAGCCAGCTACCTAAATATAATGAAAACGGCAGCTACATAATAAACAGCTGATATTGTTTTCTTTATGTCTTTACAAATATTAAAAAGATTTTTTGCATACAAAATGGCTGAGGGAAATTTAGAAAATTATATAGTAGCTATTGCTAAAATGGTGCGAGCTACTTAGTATTCGGTGTAGTAATATATATAAATATTAAAAAATTAAATATTAGGAAATCACAATCAAAATTTACAATTAAAATTGAAACTTCTAAAATATGAACAGCTGCTTTTTTGCATTTCAGTGCTGCCACTTACAATTTTTTTAGCTGTTTTTAGAGCTATCACCTAGGGAAGAGCAAGAAAAATCCAAGAAAATGCAATGAACTATATGAAGACTTAAGTAATTTAAATAAATATAATTTTTGGGCTTTAGATCTTGGTTTTTTGTTTTTTATAAAAAATTAACAATTCAAAATCTTTTATTTCTCGATATTTCTATAACAATTTGTTATCATCGTCAGGAAAATTAAAATGTTATTAAAAATTTAAATAGAAAAATTATTGTCAAAAAATTCCTATATACAAAAAATTCATACACAAAGAACAATTCTTAACAATATTAACAAATTGAAAAATTAAAATTACATAATTCAAATTAAACTTATTCTGCAACCTACAAATGACGATTACAACATGTTGTACCTTAGCACATGGTACATGTTGCTCACAGAATAACATTACCATTAAAAAAAAACAAGAATTTACCAAGCTGAATTATTAGTGTTTCGTAGTTATAATATTTAAAGACACCTCACATTTTGTATTAAGACTTGTCAAAAATTCAAATAATACCTGCAAGTGAAAATTTAAAGCGTAATAAAGTGATAAATTGTATGGCAAGAGATTTGACTTCATAACACTTTGAGAAATTTATTTAAACAATAAAATTTTTTATAGAACAGGATTGCATTTTTTACAAAAGCAATTTTTAGTCATTTAAAATTCTCATCTGAATCATAGTGTTACACTAAAATTTGTTACTAGTTCACATGACTATTATATGCAAAAATATATTTTTTATTGTTTTTTATGAAAATCAATACTAAAACAAATTAATAAATATTAACTTCATCTTGTCTTTCAATTGAATAACAAAAATTAATGATTAAAAAAAAGTCTTCATCAATTGTGTTTATGCATGGAAGATAATATGAAAACGAGCTTTTTTATTGTTTCGTTTTTTTACACATCACTAATGTACATTACATATTTATGAATTCCTAAACAAAATTTTAGTAATAATAAAATGAAATAGGAGTAAAGTATATAAAGCATAATTGCTTCTTTTAATAAATACACAAAACTAAAATTATCCGACATTTAAATAATACTTTTCATCAATTATTTTTATCAAAAACATCGTATATATGATTAATAAAAAAAATTTTAGATTTAAATAAGAATTTTCACAATATATAAAAAAAAACAATATCTAAAATCACTAAAATTGTCTTAGAAAAGGGTGCAATCAGTTTTAAAAACAGTTGACTGAAAAGAGTGCTCTACAGAACATTTTAACTTAAAATTCTGTTATGAATACAGTTTTATCCTGTTTCCTCTAAAAATGATTTGAATAGCTGTTTAACATTTAATTTATTTGACTTTACTTGATACATTGACATCACTAACAAAGCTTTTGTAGCCAACAAAAATCGAAATTAGTTTAATTGGACTACAACGACAAAATCATCATGGACAACAACCTGCAGCCGTGCTGCTTGCTGTTTTCAAAATAATCATTCTCATAAGAACACGTGTATATTAATTTTGAGCTTTTGTAGTCGGTAGCCTGCTGTCTCGAATGTGTTTAATGCTTTACACCGACAGTTGGCTTCGGTTCGTCTTGGTGGTCGGACACATGGCCAACTCGGTGTAGTGGTAGAGAGTTCTATTGGTTTTTACAGCCATAGTTCCCAGACCAATTAATAATTAGTAGTGGTAGAAGGTGGCTTCCGGTTAATACAGCCATAGCGCCCAGAGCAAGTTGTAGCAGTGCAGCGGGAATCTACAGGTTTTTACACCCGTAAGTCCCAGGCTCAGCATTTACTAAAACAATAACCATTCTTTAGCCATACACTCGTCTCACGGCTAATCCACGACACTGGTGTTCCGATCATTTTCTTTAAAATTACACAAGCACTGGTGCGTTTTCTTAACCATTTCTTTACTTTGAATTTTCTAAAATAAATTAATTTTAATCAAATAAATTGGAAAAAAAATATTTCAATGTGTTTTTCTACGCCTGGCCAAACCCTGCGAGCTACTTCAACATTAATCCCTTATAACCTTTGCCACCATCAGAACGTTAAATAAGTGATTTTACCGATATTGTTCACGCAAACTAAAACTTTTCGTCTAGCATTGGCTGGACTTATTTAATTTTTTTATGTTTAGTATTAAGACTTGAATACTTATTTTTTTTAGTTCATATTTTGAAGGTTCAATAAATAAATGTATGCAAAAAATAATAAATAAAATCTCATAATGGGGGCTAATGCTGTCATTCGCTTACGAGCGAGTTCCTACTCGAATGTGCGAGTTTTGACACTTTTGGGATTATCTCATTCGATATCGAGTAAAAGATATCGAAATTTCTAATGATGGCATTCGATAGCGAGTAACCATTCGAATGCAACCGTGCAACTTTTTACTCGTAAGCAAAAGTACTATCGAAACAGAAAAATACAAAAGAAATGTAAGTTCAAAATTTGTTGTGAATATAAAATTAAGTGTAACGTTACTAACATGGATATCCAGTGTCTCCTGCAAACATATAATTAATTAAAATTATGCTTTCAAAATAAAAAGAAATACGTTTCTTTACCTAGAAGCCAAAAGTTTGGTAAATTCTTGGTATATTCATGCCCAAGAAGATGTCTTTCCTCCGAATTTTCCCATACAAAAGAGTCGTGGGCAGCCCCACGACTTAATTGCGAATATAGCATGCTTGGGATCGCATATCTTTAATTATTATTCAAATATTTTAATGTGTGGCTGCCAATTGAATTTTTGGTGGAACTGCGGTGGAAAGTTGTGCCTCAAAATTTAATTGGCCCAACAAGTAGTTAAACGCTTCCTTTGTGAGTCTAAATCGTCTCTTGAAACTGTGAAATAAACATTCTTTATGGTATGGATGTATTTTTTTTATTTGTTTTATTTTTTTGTTTTTTTTTTATCTTGGACCAGTACTCAGGGGATAGCCCCTACATATGCAGTGCATTGTACTGGAACTAAGAAAATAGATTAGGAGGATGAAGGAGGGAGTAATGTTGTGGAAACACGGAACGATCAAAACAAACGTTATCACAGCATTTAAAGTGTTGAAATTAAATTAGTTAAACAAAATATTGACTGCTCTTACTCGTTGTTTAAAGGATCTGCACTTCCCCTAATTTTTTTCTTTATTGTATTAAGGGTAACCGTTTCGTCGGAGTCAGACGATGATGCATAATATAATAATCCATAAAAGTCCATTTCTTTTGCGTTTTTATTTTTATTGACTTGCTCGTAAATTGTTTTGTCAAAACATATGATTTTTGGTGACAATTTTCGGCAGTGTTATAAAACACATTTTGTCAGTATTTTGTAATACTGAAGTGACAACTCGACTCGTTACGTAACGAGTGACATCATTAGAAATTTACAAGATACCGAAATTATTTTCTACTCGATAGTAATTTCGATCACGAATGACAGAATTAGCCCACTGGTTTTACTACCCGTCCACACGGGCAATCTGATTGGCAATTATTGCCGTGGCAACTGCCAAAATCGATTGCCGACACAAGATATTTGCGTGTGGACCGCACGAATATGTATTCAAACATATGTTCAGCAATTATTGCTAGAAGATATTGCTGAGGAATTATCTTTGAACATAAGCTGTCAAAATTCACTTATCATCACTGATGTTTATATATATACAAAAATACGCCTCAATATATAAACAAATGTACAAATTATTACAAAAAGTGAACAGAAAAAATTTAATTACTTACATTTTAGAGTTCATAAAAAAAAAGAAATGGAGTGCTCGGAGATTGATGCATTTAAAGCACTAATTTTTAAAAGAATAAAATCTTCTTTGCCAAAATATCTTAAATTATGTTTTAAGTTATTTAAATGTTCTCCAACTGAAAGTACAGCGTTGAACATTAGCAATTTGATGACGTAATTTTGCCGGCGTTATTGCTAGTATTAAGACACAACGGATTGCCTGTGTGGTCGCACTGTTAAGAAACTCTAAAGCTATGTACACACGGTTGTCAGATGTTACAATATTGTAAGATCTGACAACATGCTGACAATTTAGTGACAATGAAAAATTGTCCCGCAGAAGTAAATTGTGTGTTCAGACGATCATAAGAAAATCTTGCAATTTCATTGTCAGACTATGGTCTGACAAATAATTCCTCTGACAACAAAAATTGACAGTTCACATGGTTGTCAGATTGTTAGAGGAAAAAAATTGCCAGACATTTTGTAAGGCATTGCCACTTATGTATATCAACAACTATCTGCTTGGCAGTGTTGCTCATCAAACTTTCTTCTGACAATGATGGTATTGTCAGGTGCAGTAATTTTATACATCTGACAATTACAACTGAGTTTACAATACCAGCCAATTATCTGGCAATGCCGACGAATAGTGTTCTCACGATTGTCAGATGCCTAACAACATTGTCGTCTTACAATTGACTGACAATGGTTTTTCTGATAACGTTGTAAGGTAAAAATTGCCAGTTCACACGATTGTAATACATTTTCAGACAATTTTACTGGCAATATTGTAAGATCTGACAACCGCGTGTACGTAGCTTTATACATGAAAGATACCTTATATATATTTCAAAAAATAAACTTTTTCCGAAAGCTTCGTTTCAACAGCATAAATAATTACCATTTTAGAATGATAACAAATGGTAAAATATTATTTATTACATAAAAAAAACGTTTTACTATAATTACTTCAAAGTGTGTTACCAACTAATTAATTGTTAAGCATTTAAAACACATGATGATACAAATTAAAATAAAATGAGACAAAATTAAGAGCAAAAGCTGTTTTGACAAAATACTAATACAGCATAAGGCGCATGGAACTTTTTACTTAAAAAATTTCAGTTTTTCCTGCGCTCATTGTGAAAAGTGCGAGTGCTCGTACTAACAAATTATGGTATGTTGAGATTAGTCGCCCAAATCTTGTTGCTCTGTGTAATCAATTAATAAATATTAATTAGTTGCACAGAACAATAAAACAAAATAAAAGAAAATAAAGCCCATTTGTGGCAATTTCTTTATAAACATTTGTTGCCCAACAAAAATACAAATTTGTGCACACAAGCAAATATTTATTAAACAAAAGTTAAAGGCCTAAAATAAGATTTTGGCTTTCTTAGGCAACTGGTGATTGTCTTAAGGTAAGAGAAAAAGTTTTGAACAAAGAAACCAAAAACCTTCTGACAAATAAATAAAGTTTCGTTTAATTGTGGGTTCATTTTTTTCTGTTTTTGGGAAAAGTTAAATAAAATATCAGCCATTTTTTTGTAGAAAAGGATAAAGAAAGTTAATTTGCTTAAGCTTTGACAAGTCAAATTGCTTCGAACACTTCTTAACTAAACTGAAATCATTGGTTTTGGGTAAAAGTTTAACAAAAGTTTTTTGAGCTTTTTGAGTACAAAAGAAGAACTCCTTAAAGGATATTTGGAAATTTAAAAAAGAAATTTACTTAATTTATTGCTGCCCAAAACTTTTGGCTAGCCATTCGTTTTTATATTCCTAGGCAA
Organism: Thecocarcelia acutangulata; assembly: GCA_914767995.1. NCBI lineage: Eukaryota > Metazoa > Arthropoda > Insecta > Diptera > Tachinidae > Thecocarcelia > Thecocarcelia acutangulata. The sequence goes on from OU612098.1 coordinate 15,112,986, forward strand.
TCAACATTATTAATTGGTTCGGAACATAAGCTTATTTGTGGACAAAGGCCTTCTTCCGGTTTCAAAATTTTGTCATACACTATTTCATCAATCATATAACATTCTTGTTTTTGCTTTTATTTTTAAATTATGTAGACCTTGCTACTAATTTTGAGAGCTAATATAATGATGAAATTTATTATACATCTGACGTGGACTGTCCCACAAGAATTTTTAACAAGAACATTTCCGAGGCTGTAGAAAAGTCTACACCCCTTTAAAAGCAAGCTGCTGGTTTCTTAAATGAACCGTCACAATGAATGGCTATATATAATACAAAATACATGCTAAGGAGTATAATAATTTAAAGCAACTTAAGACTGTCATAAGAAGAAAGAGAAATTAATAATGTCGATATTTTTGTTTGAATAATGCATTTATTAAATTAATAAAATTATTCAAACAATTAAGTTTTTATTCGCTATTCTAGCTTCTAACATTTAAAGCAATAAAAAATTATAAATAGCTTGTTTTTTATGTTTCCCAGCTATTTATATGTCGATATTTCATAGGAACTACCCTAATCATCAGTAGATTTTGGAAATTTTTGAAAGATATTCTCAAACATTCAACTTTATATCCCAACAATCTAAATAAATTATTGAGGAGTTGAAAAGAAAAATGCTCTACTAATATCTGTCAAAACACAAAAAACAAGCTTTCTCATTTATACACGTCTCTAACATTTCTTTACACCTTTCAAACAAATGAACAATCGTTGGTTGCTACGATTTGCTTTTTGAAAGTATCGAAAAGCAGAGAACAAAAATTCAAACAATTAAGTTTTTTATTCGCTATTCTAGCTTCTAACATTTATACCAATAAAAAATTATAAATAGATTGTTTTCTACTGATGATTAGGGGGGTTCCTATGAAATGTCGACATATATTAGATAGCTGGGAAACATAGAAAACAAGCTATTTATAATTTTTTAATAAAATTATACATTCTTCAAAGTACTGTCCATCCTCAGCCACTACTTTTTCTCATTTTCCCATCTTTCTAGCAGCAGTTGTGAAATTTATTTACATCAGCCGCTGCCTTGATGAACTAATATGATGATGGACCAACTCCACGGTGTGAATTATTCACGATGCTTATATGTGACTTGCTAGGCTCACACAGTTTTTAGCTAAAAGTTTGTAGCCCTCTAGATGAACACCCCTTGCTGAAGAGTCCGGACCTTCTAATCTTCCCTGTATGCAATTGCCTAATAGTCAGTGGAAGTCAAGGCTCAATGAGTTAGTAGGCCAAAGCCCATTAAAAGCATCAGCCCTTAACCAACTCACTCGTGCAACAATCGATCCTAGTTCCTTACAGTACAGGTATCTGTGGCAAGACAACAGCACCCCGTGGGTTCTTAGCCCCACCAAACGGCATATATCATACTCATCAGGGAAACTATCTCCCCTTCCTACGTTTTTAAGTTTAAACCTCAGCCAGAATGTTTCAATCAAGGCAGGTATGTCAACCGTGGGCAGCGAGAGATCTGCAAGGCGGAGTCTCCGGGGGGCCTTGAAGATCCCCATTCTGCCCATTTTATCCATTGTTACGGGTTACGGAAGTCCAAAACACAGCATAAGTCATGCGGATTCAAGAGTTTTGTTTGAAGAGGGTCTCTTTCCCCTCTATGCCCAAAAAACAAAGTGCCCTGGTTTGGTCTACGCCAAGGCAAACCTTGTTCTACGGAGGAAGCTTTCTAGTAGCACATGGATTGTGTGCCAAAACAATTGCTCCTGTTTTGAGGCAAAGAATGAATCAATCCAATTTCTGATACCTGGTTTTGAAGTGAAGCGTTTTGCAGCAAGGCAGTTTTGCATCAATCGAAATAAATGGTTGTCAGAAGGAATAGGGCCTGTGCTAAAACTTCCCATCCCTCCAAATAAATTTTGATTGGTTTTGCAATATCTGGCCGAGCATTGTCATGAACATTCTGGTCGTTATTTGCTAACTTCTCTCTTCAAGCGAAACAATTGTCTTTGGTACAAGAGTCTTATGATTGTTTAACTCTTCTGTTTTCACCAAATACTCGTATATATTATTATCTTGGCGTCTTCTTCGGTGTTAATTTGGCCGGTTTCCCGTCCTTTATATATAACTTTTTGCGCTTGCAGTTATCGTAATATATCCATTTCTCATCACCTGTAATAATAAGATGCAAAAATAAATTATTTTTGTAGCGTGCAGGAATCATTTCCACACATGCAAAATCGCCTTTCTACATCTCTTGTATTCAATTTATATTGGACCCATTTCCCTTGCTTTTCAATGAACCTGAATGCTTTTAAACGTATGCAAATGACTTTATGTGTAATTAACTATTGTAATGCAAGTCGTTTGACAACAAACTTTGTCGAGTAATGGCTTCCAATTGCTTATCTTCAAACCTTGTCAGCTGATCAGGGCTCTCTTTGAATCGCGCAAACCATCGTTTACAAGCTTTCTCAGTTGGTGCATGTGGACCGTAAGGTTCTACCAACAAGGGGTAACTTTTAGCACGCATTCATTTCTAGCTAACTTATAAAAGGTTATTGTGCTGACACTATGGTCCTTGATGTGTTTGAACTAAAGGGTGGTTAAATTTCAAGGGCCGATGTTGATTTTGAATAAAAACACAAACTATTTAGGAAATTATTGTAATTTTATTTTATTATGATATATTGGTATTACTCAATTATGTGTAGAACAAAATATCGGCCAAATGGGCGCCGCGAGTACGGCGGCACACCTCCATCCGATGGTCCAAATTTTCGATGATCCTGAGGCATAATGGAGGTTCTATGCCGTTAATGTGCCGAATTATCTCATCCTTTAGCTGTTGAATTGTTGCTGGCTTATCGACGTACACCTTTTCTTTCAAATAACCCCAAAGAAAAAAGTCCAACGGTGTCAAATCACATGATCTTGGCGGCCAATTGACATCGCCATTACGTGAGATAACACGGCCATTGAATTTGTTGCGCAAAAGAGCAATTGTTTCGTTAGCTGTGTGGCAAGTGGCACCGTCCTGCTGAAACCACATATCTTCTATATCCATATCTTCCAATTCAGGCCATAAAAAGCTCGTTATCATCTCACGATAGCGAACACCATTCACAGTATGTGCCTGACCGGCCTCATTTTGGAAAAAATACGGCCCGATGATGCCGCCAGCACATAAACCGCACCAAACAGTCACTCTTTGTGGGTGCACTGGTTTTTCGACAGTCACTCTTGGATTCTCATTCGCCCAAATCCGGCAATTCTGTTTATTGATGAGATGAAAAGTTGCCTCATCACTGAAGATGATTTTCTTCGAAAATTGATCATCATTTTCATAATAAGTCTGGATAACTTTAACACGTTGTTGGATTGTGTATCTCTCCATGGTTCAAATTGAGTAAGTCTGAAATAGAGAAATGTCAAATAAAATTCGGAAAGAAAACTTGGCGTTTAGGTGTGGTTCACATTCAACATCGGCCCTTTATTTTTAACCACCCGATACTTGCAAGGCGTTAATAAGACATTTCTTGGCTCTGCCATGCATATAATGCATTTTAAGATTTCTGTCACCTGACTATTGATGTTGCATTTTCTTCGATATCATTTGTTTCTGATTTGCTTTCTTCTCCAATATCTTTTTTTTTGGATTTGATCATCGTTTTTATTTTGCATTGCTTAGTTACTCACAAAGGAAGTATGAATATAAAGGGAAGTATAATAATATAAGGGGTAAGCAATTTGATTTAGCTGATAAGCAATCAAATGAAAGCATATTGTTTTATGTATTGATAATAAAACCTCAGATAGTCATATATGTATGTCCAATGGCAAAAACCGTTTATTATAACAAAAACTGTATAGCGACCAGTATAACCGAGTCTAAAATCGCCGTTATAAGTTCAGTTATACGTTCCGTGGCAAAAACGCGCATCGAATATGAAAAACCCGGGTTTGCACAGGTAAGTGAACTTGTTCCTAGTTTTTTTTTGAATTCCGAAAATTGGCTTCAATAATTGCCAAAATTCCCTCACTTTTCCGGCACAATCGCAAAAGCAATAAGGTGGTTTCAACCTTCGCACTACAGCAGCAACATTGTTTTTTACAGCATAATATTATATTCCTCAAAAGCACACAGTGTATGTCACGGGGGTTCCGAGTGTTACAAAGTAAAAAAAAAATCTTTTCTGAAGAAGACACAAAACGGTGTGTCGAAATATTGAAGAAAAAAGCGCACTATAATTTTTAACCACTAGGTCAACTAACAAATAATAATTTAAATAAAAAGGGTTGAAAAATTAGAAGCACGAAATACAAACGTATCAATATTCAAACATACAAGTGAAGTTAAGCGTGTTAATAACTGCTCCTGTTGTTTGGGTACCAGCTATTCAGCCATTAAAAAATGTCATGAAAAATACTATGGCGTTGCAGGAAAAGCGCACAAAATCGACACAATGCCAACAAAAAATATCAAAAAGTTCCAAAAAACCGGTTATAACCGGATTTGAAATGACCATTAAAAGTTCAGTTACACGTTCTATGGAAAAATGCACCCTGAATATGAAAAACCGGTTCTAAACGGGTTTTCTGGGAATTCTCAAAATTGGCTTTAAGATTCGCCATAATCTCCTGACTTCCTCGAAACAATCCCGAAAGTAATACGGCAACTTAAATTTTCAAACTAAAGTGTAAACATTTTTTTCAATAGCGGAATACCAAATTCCTCAAAAGTTACAAACATACAGGTGACTCTAATAAAATCACATATGTTATAAAAACATTTATGTACTCGAATATTTTATTATTCGTAGAAAATGTATTCAATTTTTCCAAAGAGTTATTCTACTAAAAAGTTTTTGCATATGTAATGTAGTTAATTCTATATCGTTAGTCTCACGTAGAAAGGCCCTAACTCGAATTTTCCCTGAATTAAGCTCTTTTAGGAATTCTACTATGTTTCACACAAGTACACAGTGTCACAAAGATTTAATTATATAATATCATACATATCGCTCTTATAAGCAATTGAACAAAAAAAGTTACTATTAGATGTACCCAGGGCTGGGCAAAATACACGCCTTATGTATTTCAAATACAAGATACAAAATACTTTCCCGGAGTGTATTTCAAATACAAGATACAAAATACTTTCCCGGGGTGTATTTCAAATACAAGATACAAAATACTTTCAAGTTGTGTATTTCAAATACAAAATACAACTACAAAATACAAATACATTTGTGTAATTCGATCTAAGAAAAACTGGTTTTCGATACATATTTTATTTTACATATGCACTTAAACTAAGTTGTGTATTGCCACCTAAAACCCAAAAGGACGCAACTGGCAAGATATTGTAAGCCCATTAAAATTTATGGATAGTTTTTATTTAATAATAATTTTGAACAAGAAAATTTTTGACAGCTACGCTCTTTTGCGTTTTAGGCGACAGTATATATGTTCATACTTACAACTGCATATTTATCTATGTATTCAAATATTAGATAACAAAGTTGTCTAATATTATAAAAAAATTTTCTATTTTTTTTATTATATACATTTAATATAAACAAATACATTTTACATATATACACGTGTACGGTATACGTATGTATATTCACATGATTATTCTAAACTTGCTAGGAAATTAAATTAACAAACCTTATATTTAGCATTTGATAGATAGTAAATAAGAGATTCATTCGGCAAAACAAGTATTTCCTTTTATAAAAACTAGATACTTCAATGAGTTATCCGACAAACAATAATCTTTCTACAGGTTCTGAGGAGCACAAGCTGCTGTCAAATTATATATGTAGATGCATTTTTGATATTTGGATAGTTTTCCAGAATGGCAAGCTCCTTACTTTTATCATTTACAAAACTGATCAACTCAAGTTCCAAATTTGATTTACAAGGTTGATCACTGTATTGTCAAAAACAACAATAAAATCGTCATCATCTTTACCTCAACTACTACTTCTTCTTCTGCATCCAGTCATGGTTTCACGTTTTTTGTAATTTTTCTCCAAGGTATCTATTGCAAGATTTTGATTTTTTTGCCTCTCTTTTATTGAGATGCTTTCTGGCAATCAGCTAATTTTGAAACTAGGCTGGAAATTGACACCAATATGGCTGTATTTGCTTCAGGTGTCAGCATGAGAAACTCATTAAATCCTCTTTCCAAACTCTCCATTAATTTTGTTAAAATACAACTGAAATGCCTCCAAGTATTATATTGCAGTGCATCTAATCTGGTTCTCGCAGCTTAAAGTTTTCCATAATAAAAATTATTCCCCTCTAATTATCTAAAGCGTGAGAAAAAAGCTGGTGGCGAATGTGTGGAAATTCTTACTGATATCACCTGCTTAGTGCAAAATGTATTTGCTCCGGACAAAACAAATGAAAGCTGAATTGCAGTATTGCAAAATGGTTAATATTAAAATTTAAGCTTTTGTGTGAAATAACTTATTTTCAATTTATTATAATAAATAAATGTATTTTGTAAAAATGTATTTTTGAGCCACATGTATTTGAAATACAAAATACTATTAAGTAATGTATTTGAAATACAAAATACTAAATACATTCCGGTCGTGTATTTGAAATACAGATACAAAATACGTATTTGTATTTCAACTACGTATTTCAAATACTACCCAGCCCTGGATGTACCTATTTATACAGTTTCCATTACGATTTTTCCTTCATTGGAATTATTTTTGTTAGAGCCTTTCTAGATGAGACCAACGATATACTGAAACAAAAATTAATCACATAACAGCTTTTTTGAATAAAAGATATTCGGTTATTCAAAAATATAAAAGTTTTACTACGCAATTGGGTATATGTCCACATACTAAGATATTAAAATTAAGTTTGACGAATTATTGTTGTGTTGTGCCATTTTTTTTAATTATATATTTAATTATAATTCATCGTGATGTCCAGTTTTATAGATTAAGATAAATAATATGAAAAAGAAATTTACAGTACTATTTTGGTTTGAGCACTATATAAAAATCTATTTTATACCACCTGTGATATTAAAATAGTGAGGTACTTTTAATTCGTAGCTATATTAACATTTATTACTTTATTAAATTTAATTTAAAATATGACAGAAAATTCACAAGTTATATATTATTCGAACAAAACAAAAAAAAAACAATTGTTCGAACAACTTGATCTTAAAATAGAACTATTTAAATAATAATATTCGTTTGTTTGGTTACAAAATATTCGACTAATCCATATTCGATTAATCGACTAAAAACTATTTAATTTTAAATTTAAAATTTATAAGTTTGAAAGCCAAAAAATTAAGTCCAATTTTAAAAAAATCTATAAAATGTATTCTCTTTTCAATCCAAAAAGTTTAGGCTGTCTCAAGCATGAATGTAATGTATCCATAAAATCAAATTTATTACAATTTTTTGGTTTATGAAATTTTTGACTTTTAATTTTATAACCATTTTATTAGTGCTGTCTTTTCAAATATTTAACTTTTTTAATAATGAAACTTTTTTAAATTCTGTTTTTTTGTATTATATCAGTCTTTTGTCACATTTCGTTACACAAAAAATACATTTAAGATAGCGCTAAATTGTCAAAATAAAGTTGTTTCTTTATTAACTTTCATTAACATTTAAATGCACAATTTTAATCCCGAAAAGTAACTTCATTATATTTTAATTTTTTTTGCCTCGCTAAAAGCAAAAATCATGTTGAATTTTTTCAGGTTTTTTCTTTTATTTTCATTGTGAACTGGATTTCAAGGCAGTTCTTCATTAGCATTTTTTGTAGTTTAATTTTAGTAAAGTCCTTTCATTTAATTATGCATTAAGGTTACTTCTAATTTAAATATAAACTTAATTATTTTGCATTTATTTCATTATCCAGTTTATAATTGGCGCTTTCCTTGAGTACCTCAAGCAATTCATTTGAAAGGATATATAAGAAATTATTTGAAATTTAATTTACTTTTTTCCTCTTCGCATTTAAGATGGTTTAAGGAAAAGGTTTTCAATTTAGAGTTTATCAAAGACAGAATGTGTATTGGACATTTATTCATTAAATCCAAACCATTTTTTTGGATCAGCTTGCTGCAAAAAACAACATTTTGTAAAATTATTTATAAAAAATATTATATATAAATATCAGTCGCAAAATATTTGCATCTATCGGGTGGTTAAATTTCAAGGGCCGATGTTGAATGTGAACCACACCTAAACGCCAAGTTTTTTTTCCGAATTTTATTCGACATTTCTCTATTTCAGACTTACTCAATTTGAACCATGGAGAGATACACAATCCAAGAACGTGTTAAAGTTATCCAGACTTATTATGAAAACGATGATCAATTTTCGAAGAAAATCATTTTCAGTGATGAGGCACATTTTCACCTCAGTGGATTCGTCAATAAACAGAATTGCCGCATTTGGGCGAATGAGAATCCAAGAGTGACTGTCGAAAAACCAATGCACCCACAAAGAGCGACTGTTTGGTGCGGTTTATGTGCTGTCAGCATCATTGGGCCGTATTTTTTCCAAAATGAGGCCGGTCAGGCAGTTACTGTGAATGGTGTTCGCTATCGTGAGATGATAACGAACTTTTTATGGCCCGAATTGGAAGATATGGATGTAGACGATATGTGGTTTCATCAGGACGGTGCCACTTGCCACACAGCTAACGAAACAATTGCTCTTTTGCGCAACAAATTCAATGGCCCTGTTATCTCACGTAATGGCGATGTCAAGTGGCCGCCAAGATCATGTGATTTGACACCGTTGGACTTTTTTCTTTGGGATTATTTGAAAGAAAAGGTGTACGTTGATAAGCCAGCAACAATTCAACAGCTAAAGGATGAGATAATTCGGCACATTAACGGCATAGAACCTCCATTATGCCTCAGGGTCATCGAAAATTTGGACCATCGGATGGAGGTGTGCCGCCGTGGTCGCGGCGCCCATTTGGCCGATATTTTGTTTTATGCATAATTGAGTAATACCAATATATCTTAATAAAATAAAATTACAAAAATATCCTAAATAGTTTGTGTTTTATTCAAAATCAACATCGGCCCTTGAAATTTAACCACCCTTTAATTTACAAGTTGTTCTCCTTATCTTCAAAATTTGGACACTAAATCTAAGAAAAGTAATTCAATCTTGCTTTTCCCTCACTATAGACAAATTTTTGAAAGTAATATACTCCTAAATATATTTCAATAAGCAAATATTTATTTTTATAATAAAGTACTTTTTACTTCTGTAAAAACTCATTTCTCTAAAAAAAAAACTTAATTTTTTGGTTTAATTTTTCAAGGGAATACTAATTCGTAAATTAAAAGAGATTATAAAAAAAATTTCTATTGAAATAATCACTTGTTTAATTAGAAACAGTGTAAGTGTCCATTTGTTGTAGCCAATAAAAGTAAGAGTTATGCGTCAAAGTTTTGCCACCGAAAGTGTAAACCAATTTGATAATGGGAACGGCTTTTATTGGTTCACATTATCAATCAAATATATCGTTATTTTCATATCTAACTTCTTTTTTAATTATGGAACTTATGACATTTTTAAAAATGACATAGTGTCCATTTGCAAAGTGTCATTATAACCATGGAAATATATGAACATTTTCAAAAGTGTTATACTGTCCATGGATCTTATGACACGTTTATGTATGGCACAGTGTTCATGGACATTATGATATGCCCCCTTATGATACATTTATGAGTGTTACAGTGTTCATTGACATTATGACACTGGACATTATGACATGCCAACGTAAATGCTAGTATCTAATAATAGAATGTTATTCGTATAAAAACTTTATTCGAATAACATTGTAACGTTTTTATACGAATAACATTGCTTTCTTGTTTGGATGGAAAAAAATCAAACTTTCATTTGCAGTCCTTTGAGCTGCAAAGAAAAATCACATGCCTCAAAAATATGCTGAAATATCAACCCAGTTACATCTGTATTACTATATTACACATACATACTCGTATATGTTCCAAAATTTTAAACAGTGTTAACACTATTTTAATTATTATTAACGCTAAGGGAAAGACCAGATTAGAAAGAAAATTTAGTTAATTGATTTTTATGGCCTGGAACACACAAAACCAGTGAAATTGATACAAAAACAACTGCATTTGAATATGACCGCTAGAGCAAAAGCAAAATAATTTAAAACAAGTGAAATAATTTTTTCTTCTTCTGCTTATGCCAAAACAAGTAAATTGAAAATCCACAAGCAAAAACACATAAAACCAAACAGCAATTGCCGTAAGGAGAAATAAAACAACACAAAATTCTTAAACCAGCTATTTGCTCATTGCTGGAAGGGATTGTCGGCTGAATGGCTGGTCGTTTGGTTTGAAGTAGTCTATTGCTGGGGTTTGTGTCTCCTTAAGTCCGCAAAATGTTAATGTAGTCATAGACATGCAATGTTTTTTTTTTACTTCTTGCTACAACACGGTTTGGCTGTGATGTCTTTAAGCCAATATTCGTGAACGCTGTATATACAAACTTAATATTTGACGGCTGAGTTTTTTAGGGGAAATAAAAGGATATGACTGCAAGTTTCTGTCAATCTCTTTATTTTGCCTTAAACTATAAAGGGCTCTTAAACGTAAATTGTTTAAACCTTTCAAAAAAAAAAACTTAAAGACTGAAAAATAAATGCTAAAATTTAAATAAAGGGTGATCCTACTGCACGATGTTATAGGCTTTTTACACTGATCGACATCTAACATTATTTTTCGAAGATGTTAACATCTTCCCATAAGAAGAAATACATTGTTCAATCAACATTTTTCAACATCTTAATAAAATTTTCCTATCTCATATTATTTCATTCAACAACCTTTGATTACCTCAGTGTTATCACTAGAAAAGTGGTAACGATGTCGAATATTGGGGTATCACTGAAAAACGTCGAAAATTTAAGTTTGGAGGGACTGAGAAGACTTTGACGAATCTTGAAAAACCGGTTCTAACGCGTTCAGAATCGGTTTTTCATATTCAGTACGCATTTTTTCCATGAAAAGTATAACTGAACTTTTGTTGGTCCTTTCAAATCCGGTTATATGGATAATTATCTGGGTTTTTTTATTCTCACCGGCGTTTGGCACTTTTTTTTTTTTTTTTTTTTTTTGGCATTGCGTCGAGTTAAGGCGTTTTTCATGCAACGCAGTAGCACTTTTCAGCGTTTCTTGCGATTTTTAGTGGTTGAATAGCTGGTACCCACACGAAAGGAGCAGTTATTAACACGCTTATATTAACTTTACGTGTACTCGTATGCTTGAATATTGTGGTAAGTTTGTATGTTTGTAACACTCGGAACCCCCGTTACATACAGTGTGTACTTTTGAGGAATTTAATATTTCGCTATAGAAAACAGTGTTGCTGTTTCTTTTTTTTTAGCTTTTATTTATTTATTGAATCTTCACAATGTGAACTAACAATAAGTATTCAAATCTTAATACTAAATACAATAAATTAACTAAGTCCAGCCAATGCTAGACAAAAAGTTTTATTATGCGCATATTATATCGGTAAAATCACCTACTTAACGCTCTGATGGTGGCAACGGTATCCCTTCTTCTCAACCGAGTGTGGCCACTAAAATTAAGTATGTTTCGTGCAAGAGGGTTTGGGTGAAGTTTCAATTTGCTGATATACCTTGTCGCATGCTTTAAAAACTCATCATTTACCAGTGGAACACACAGATCCTTGTGAATTCGGGAGTTTTTTTTCATACCATGGAGCTGCAGTAATTGTTCGAAGAATTTTGTTTTGCCGCCTTTGAATTTCTTGAATATTTGACGCTTCAATGTAGAATTTCTGCCCATAAGCCAATTTAATTGCGCTGCTTTTAATTTCAACTGAGTGACTTTCGCGTCAATGTGAGACTTCCACATTAACCTACGGTCGAGATGATGTTACTGTTTTAGTGCCAAGATTGAAATTGCCTTATTGCCTTTGCGATTGTCTCGAAAAAATTAGGGAATTTTGGCGATTCTTGAAGCCGATTTTGGGAATTCCAAAAAAAACTAGGAGCTAGTTCACTAACCTGAACGGAGCCTTAAGGTACTTAACCTTAATCTTAAACTAGCTTAATGAGACCCCATTTATACAACTCATACAATGCGGTCTCTAAGAAAGCTCGATATAGACCGAGAAAAATCCTCACCTACATCAAAAGCAATAAATTTTGACAATAATGGGACATGCCATACTCTATCAAATGCTTTGGAAATATCCGGAGATACAAACTTGCTTTCACCGAAATGATGGATCAAGTGGCACCATTTCTTCGAAAGATATGTCAGCAGATCATCATTAGAGCGATCCATATTGATGGTCACAAAGTAAATTGTGCGAATCACAAAATGATAGTTAAGTATACTTTCCATTTCTCTTGAAAGCGCAGATCAAATTCAATTGGGCGGTAATATTCAGGGTTATTTGCCTAACCCTTTTTGGGGATTGGTGTTACATTAGCTATTTTCCAGCTCAAAGGGAACTCGCCAACATGGTATAATGAGCTAAAAATGCGTTTTAATGGTCGCGCAAGCGTGGAAGAACACTGCTGCAAGACCAAGGCCGATGTTGACCAAAACGCTTGGACTCGAAAAAAAACATCGTTGACATAGCCAGCCACAAATACTTTATCAAGTACAGGAAGTGGTTGACAATTTTCTGGCAATTAAGAATTACTTGGAAAAATTTCAGCTAGCAGGTTAGCTTTGTCGATCGGGTCGCTGAACGATTGGTCGTTCTTTAAAAGAGTTGGAACTGATGAACTAGCATTGCACTTTACTCCTTTAATGTAATACCAAAAGGTGTTACTGCTCCGGGGAGCTTTAAGGACCTTTATGCTATTCGTGAAGAAACTTTTCCTGCCTAATTACCCCGACACACGAAGATTTTGCCACAAAATGGCAATTCTGCCAGTTTTGCCACCTTTTGCAAGTTCCTGAGATATTGTTCTCAAAAGAATACTTGTCCATCTAAATTTGATTATTTTAAGTTATTTTTTAATATTGATAGATCTTTACATATATTTAATTAGAATAAAAGCCTTGCAAACAATTTTATATAAACATTCTAATAAAACTAATTTTTAACTTGGTTCATGGTTCATATGTTCAATTAATAAAAAAAAATATTTATACATCTTTTGCAACATATATAAATAAATATTTTTTTCCAATTACTGGCAATAAAAAATAAAACTCATCATATTTCACAAAACTTGCAGGCGTAAAAAGATACCCGCCAAATTTAAATTAAATTCAGGTTCAACAAACTTTTTGAAATCCAATATTCATTGGATGTAGAATTTCATGTTGTAAACATAAATGTATGAATGAATGAACCAGTGAATAAATGAAAGACTGAATGCTTAAATTGAAAACAGAAAAAACAAAAAAATCACAATAAAACCGTGACTGAAAAAAGGAGATAAAAAGGATAAGCTTAACAGAAAAAAAAGGATTTTTTAAATTAAACCACATATTTTACGTGCAAAGTTTTTAAAGAACTGTAAAACGATGATACAAAATTTCAATGCAATCAATGAACTTTTGAACTAGACAAATGGCACAAAAAAGTCAATGATACTAGAAAATACAACAAAACCGATTATGCGTTTATATGAATAAGTTACCCCATCATCAGTTTCAGCATAAAAAGACGTTTTATTATTTAAGTTTTGTTAAGAATTCAAGTTTATTTCTGATACGAATAAAATTTTTTATTCGAATAAAAATTTTTAATCGATTATTCGAATAATTTTATTTTAATTATTAAATAGTTTTATTTTATTAATATAATATTTATTATTATTTTTTCAAGGAACTGAAAATAATCGGTGGTTAAATTTTAAAGGCCGCTGTAAACCACACCTAAATGTCAAGGTTTGTTCCATTTCATTTGACATTTTTCAACTTCAGTCTAACTCAATTTAAACCATGGAAACATACACAATCAAGCAATGCGTTAAAATTATTCAGGCTTATTATAAAAATTTGTGTTCAAATCAAAATGCATATCGTGCACTTGGTGATATTTCGGTCAATTTAACCGTCCAAATGTGCGCCCGTCATGTGAGAATCCGGAAAATCTCAATCCGTTAATGAAATGGAGATAACGTTAACTCCAGGTCATTTCTTAAAAGTTTCACCGATTCGCACCCCGATTACAAGGATGCAAGTATTTCGTTAAGAAATCGATGACAAAAGCTAAAGATTCAACAAGTTCATTTCTATAGGCAATGGAATGATAAATATTTAAAAGAGTTTAATAAAAGATAAAAGCGGAAGAGTCCTACGCGTTAGATTGAAGTTAATGATATTGTTGTTATTAGACAAGACAATTTACCTACACTGGTACGTATAACAAAAACTTATCCCAGTTCTATCCACTAATGGAATTTAATGTTAGCCTTTATCACTAACTCTTTCTGACTTTTTTACTTCATCTTTGCAGTAGACCATTTTTACTCAGCTAAACTTAATACATAAGTGATTGATCAACGACCTATCTAGACAGCTTAAATATTGCTGATACTCACTAAGTTTTATTCCTCTTTTCTGGTATCTAAAGCTTAACTTTAATACCCCATTAATTTGAAACCATTCTCTACACAATAATGCGGTTTATTAGCTCTTTGTTTCTCCCAAAAATTTCTCGTAACTTTCTCATGGTCACAGTAATCGATGATTGATTTTGAAAAAAGGTTTAACGATTAAAGTTAAAGTATTATTCGATAATAAATTTGCCACGTGTCTCCTTCACGACTGCCGAATATGAACTTTCAAAACTAATTTTTACCAGAATGGTGGTAAAAAAAATAGTATACCTTACTGGCGGACACCCGTTAGATGGGAGAAGCACATACCATAGCCTTACTTTGATTCCGCAGTAAATGGAGCCTGTATTTTTTTCTCGTACATAGAAAACTCTGCCGTTTAGTATACCAACCTTGAAGAGGGTTGAGCTTAGACTGGTGGATTTTGCCAAATATCTAACGGCCTTAAGAATAATAAAAAACTTGTGCTAACTAATTTGACGCTTTCTTTACCTTATCGGAATTTTCACAAAAAAAAACCTAGCAGCTAGTTAATTGGCACAAGTATTTTGATTATACATAAGGCCGTAAAAATCCATCTTGATTCCAAGCTGTTATGGCAGAAGAAAATCCTATCAAAAGCAGGCAAGGAAGTTGTTTTCGCTGACCAGGCTTAAGGCCAGTGCGTGTGAAAAGAGACAACGGAGGATTAGACGAGCAACAGAGGCTTCAATAATGGGAAAAATGTGCCATTGATTTACATCAGCACCTGCCTTGACAGCCTTATGTAATAATGGATCTACATCCTGGACCGAGCTATTCACTACTCTCCAGAACTAGTATTGCTTATATAGCTCACACAGGTCACATGTTTTGCCATAAGCTTATGAACAAACGCCTTGTTGAAAATCTCTGGCCTTCTACTCCCCGCTGTATGCAATTTTCCAGGCAGTCAATGGCAGACAAAGTTAGTAGGCTGAACCTTAAATAACATTAGCCCTCACCGGATTAATCAATGCTGCTGGTTCCTTACATTACAGGTATCTGTTGCAAGATAACAGCACCATGGGGGTTATTAGCCCCTGAAAACTGGCAAGCATCATAGTTAATAAGGAGGATTAATTCCCCTTCCTACGATTTCAGGTTTAAACTACAGCAAGAACATTTTAGCCCAGATAGACACTTCAATCGTGGTAAGCAGCTGGATGGTATAAAAACAGAACCCCTCGATCCCCGTTCTCACAATTAACCTTTGGCAAGGGCTTCGGAAGTCTAACACAGCGTAAGTCAAGCAGCTTTCTAGAGTTTTATTTGCTGCAACAAACGAGGAGATCCTACCGCTTTCTGCCCCAAAAAAAAGAGTGCCCTAGTTAGGCGTATACCAAGGTAAAACTTGCTTCCCAGGGGGTGATACTGCAAAGGATAATGGAGATATGAGGGTAATTGGATAGTGACAACTTGGCGTAACCATAAACACTACTCCCTCTTTTATCCTCCCTATAATATATTTTCCTAGTTACAGTACAATGCACTGCACATGTAGGGGGTCATCACCTGAGTACCGGTTCAAGATAGAAATAATGGATCTACACCCGCGATGTCTTTGCAACTTTCCTAAAACACCACCGAGAGGACGTGCATGACATCTCTACAAATGGATCCAAGTCGGATATGGGAGTTGGTGATGACATCTTTATCCCCCAATATCAGAGAAGAATGAGTTTTAGGCTATGCAATGAATGTAGCGTGACGCAGGCTGAAATCACAGCTGTAATGAGAGCAGCTAGGTTTGACAGGCTGCCAGCTATTGTAAAGCCAGCCCACTTGGATCCAGTCTGATCCCGTTGTGTTGATGAGAGCAGCTAATTATGGGATAAAGATGGCAATACCAATATCCAGGTCTAAATTGAATCCGATTGTAAAGATTGTTTCAGGTACTATATACTATATATATATATATACTGCAGGATATACGAGGTGAATATATGAATCTATACTGATAGTAAGACTGTGTTAAGCGCCCGTGCGGGAATCTGTATGATATGCAAGTTTTCTAATGAATGGATATCTCTTAGCAAAATAGTAAGAGATTCGAAACAGGAGCTCTTTTCGAATACCCCAAATGTTGTAAAAGACGAGCTGGTTAAAGATGACAATTGTTAATCGCAAGAGGACATTAGCAGGATGGTAGACAGCTCGCTTAAAAGCTGTAAGAGCAAAATGCACTGTTGCCTTATAGGTACTGTAAAAGGATTATGGCCCTGAGTGGTACTCCGCAACGAAGGCTGTATACTATATGTAGAAATTCTGAGAATATTGTCACAAATGGACGCGTGCGAGGAGATTAATTCTTCCATTTAATGATTTGAAAAACTACAGGTTCTAGGGATGAAGGGAAGCAAGCAAGTGTAGAGCACTTCCTTTATCGGTGTGCTGAACTTTTTTCTATGAGAGTGTTATATGTGAACAGACCAATATTGCACGGTTCAACAGTCATATCGGAGTATGAACTGAACAGATTAGATCCTTTTATGCGTTTTTTTATGAAGTTTTATCTGTTCTCAAAGGATGACTGGGACTTGTAGGCTGCATATCTCGCTAGGAGAAAATACCAAAAAAAAACTTTAGTAGGTTAGTTTCATGAAACTAAAAGCCGACACAACCTTAGCTAACCTATCAACATTATTCGAATAAATACAAGAACCATATGTATAGACTTCTATCGCCAACTTTAAATTTTTCATCTGTAAAAAATTGTTTTAATTTTAACTTCTGTCCAAAATTACTCGGCTTCATTAGATATTTGCTTTAGAAAGCCAGTATTTCTAGTTGAAAACTCTCCTTTTTGTAATTATCTCTAACCAATTTAAACAGTTTTCACTTACATACAATTGTGCATACGAACTTTAAAACAAGTTTAGCCTTTAAGCAATTATTTGATAGAAAGATATTACTACCGTACTTACGTATGTGATTACACAGTGAGGAGAAATTTGTATAACATTTTTCCCCCCAATTTAAAATAAGGGATGAAAAATAATGTTATGTGATGTATGAATAATTTAGAGAAAATTAAATTTTTTGTCACATCACGTCAACTTGCGAAGATAATTTAAATTATAATGAGCTTTTTCCATTAGAAAGAATTTCTTCGAAATAAACCAAGTATAGGGTAACTTAAAGGGATGGGGCTTACAAATTTATTAACGTTTTTGTTTTTAAATTTTTATTTGCTTTTTCAAATTATTAAAGACATAAAATTAAAATTCTTTTACAAAAAATATGCAAGACTGCCACTTAAGTAACTCTCGTTTCGTTTTTTAAATATTTTTCATTAATTGCTCAAATTTCTCCAAGAATATTGTAGGATTGTCTAGGTCTTAATCGTATTGGCTCGCTCCTTCAAATAAAACTTATGAAAATAGTCAAGTGCTCATAAATCTGGCAAATGCGCTGACCAATTAAGATTAAGCCTTAACACCAGAGAACGCTACAAAAATTAAATTTTGTTTAAGATTTTTTCTAGAGAAAAAAGTCGCCTTCAAGCAAACCATTTCCTTGCTGTTATTTTTAGTTTAAAACTCTGTCATTTATTTCAAAACTATGTATTTTTGCCACTCTGTTCTACGTTTTTTTCTAATTCCTAAACAACACAAGCACTTAAACACACAAAAACTGGTCTTTTATTTTAATATTTATTTAAATGAAAAATACAATACATATTCTTTTGCTCTCAGCTTTTCGGTGTAAATTTGATTTTATGAATGCTTTGTAAAACTTTTTTTCATTCAAATATTGTATTCCCAAAAATGTTTGGAAAAAAATTTCAAAGTTATTAAATGAAAGAATAAAAAAAATATTAAATGAAAAAAATTTCAAAGTGTTAGATTAATAAAAACAAAACAACAAAAACTTTTGTAAAAATATGAATAAAGAAACTATATAAAAAAAAAAACTATATACTTCCCAAACAAAAGAAAATGGTTTTCAGTTCAAAAGCAGCAGCAACCAGGAAACGTAAATGTTTCGATATTTATTATTATGATTAAGTAAAAACTTGAAAAATTTATTATTACTTCTAAACTCTCTAAGAATAGTATTTGCTTGGGACCGTAAATTTTTCGATATTTATCTTTAGGATTAAGTAAAAACTTCAAAAATTTATTATTACTTCTAAACTCCCTAAGAATAGTTTATTTGTTTAATTGCTTAAATATTGCCGATGGAATAAATTTTTGCTTAGAATAGTCGAAAACATTGTTCTTCGTAAAAAGGTTTTATCCGAATAATGAAGCAAATTCATATTTTGATTTGAATAGGTTGTTTAAACTAAAAAAAAAATAATAATTTTTAATCGAACCAATTTTAATCGAATATAAAATCTTTTATTCGAGTATAATTATAATTGAATAGTTTGTTTTAATCGACTTAAACTAACATACTCATTTATAACACCAAATCGTGTAGTTAAATGTATAATTTGTATAAGTGCTCTTATTGCCTGTCATCAGTAAACATTTTTTAATCGAATATAATATTAATTGAACTATTTTTTTGTGCAAGTTTAATCTAAACACAGTAGAATTTTTGCCATCTAATTTTAAAATTATGTAAAATATTTGAAATACCTGATAAAATTTATTATCCTATAAAAATTTTTATTCGATTATAATTATAGTCGGATAATTCTTTCATTCGAGTTCAATTCAATATTTGAATAGTATTTTAAGATAAAAAATTTTATAGCCCAATATATTATTTAAACAAATACTTTTTAATCGAATATATTATTAATCGAATAATCTGTTTTAATCGACTTTAACTAACATGCTCATTTATAACACCAAATTGTGTAGTCAAATGTATAATTTGTATAAATTTTCTTATTGCCTGTAAAGAGTAAACATTTTTTAAATGATTATAATATTAATCGAACAATTGTGCGAGTTTAATCCAAAAACAATAGTCTTTTCAGCCTTCTAATTGGATAATTATATAAAGTATTGGAAATAAATGATACAATTGATTGTCCTATAAAAATAAAAATTTTATTCGATTATAATTATAGTCGGATAATTTTTTTATTCGAGTTCAATTCAATACTTGAATAGTATTTTAAGATAAAAAATTTTATAGCGAAATATATTTTTTAAAAGAATACTTTGATGCTGTGATCAATAATTATTGATTGAAGAAGACAAGAAAAATAATAATCAAATCTTTAGCTGGGGGACAACTAGCTGTTTCGTAGTCGCTACACTACTCATCAGCACCCACTGGGATTCGAACTCGGGACATGACGTATCATGATCTACTGCTTTAACTACTAAGCCACCGAGCATTTAATTATTTTCTATCTATATTCATCTCATATTGAATCACATATGCATTTTGTTAATTGCCCACATTGTTTGTACAGCGTTTGCTGTCTCTAAACTAGCGGTATTTATTTTTATTTATTAACATACATATTTTTGTATTTAATATTCTCCGGACCCAGAGATGTAAATATTAATTTGTTAAATTTTTGTTGAACTTTTATAATTTTTTGATTATTATTTTTCTTGTCTTCTTCAATCAATAATTATTGATCACAGCAAATTTGTATTAAGAAAGGAAAAACTTGAACTAAAAACCTGTTGTACATATGTACAAACCAAACAATTTTTAATTTAAAAAATTATAAAAGTTCAACAAAAATTTAACAAATTAATATTTACATCTCTGGGTCCGGAGAATATTAAATACAAAAATATGTATGTTAATAAATAAAAATAAATACCGCTAGTTTAGAGACAGCAAACGCTGTACAAACAAGTGGGCAATTAACAAAATGCATATGTGATTCAATATGAGATGAATATAGATAGAAAATAATTAAATGCTCGGTGGCTTAGTAGTTAAAGCAGTAGATCATGATACGTCATGTCCCGAGTTCGAATCCCAGTGGGTGCTGATGAGTAGTGTAGCGACTACGAAACAGCTAGTTGTCCCCCAGCTAAAGATTATAATATTAATCGAACAATTGTGCGAGTTTAATCCAAAAACAATAGTCTTTTCAGCTTTCTAATTGGATAATTATATAAAGTATTTGAAATAAATGATACAATTGATTGTCCTATAAAAATAAAAATTTATATTCGATTATAGTTCTAGTGGGATAATTCTTTTATTCGAGTTTAATTCAATATTTAAATAGTATTTAAAGATAAAATATTTTATAGCCCAATATATTATTTAAACAAATACTTTTTAATCGAATATACTATTAATCGAATAATTTGTTTTAATCGACTTTAACTAACATACTCATTTATAACACCAAATTGTGTAGTCAAATGTATAATTTGTATAAATTTTCTTATTGCCTGTAAAGAGTAAACATTTTTTAAATGATTATAATATTAATCGAACAATTGTGCGATTGTGTATATTTGAATAGTATTTTAAGATAAAAAATTTTATAACGAAATATATTTTTTAAACAAATACTTTTTGTATCCTAGTGATTTTTTCCTGTTTGCAAACTTGAAAAAATGGCTCGCAGGAAAAAGATATATCTCAAACGAAGAAGTGATTACCGAAATTAACGCGTATTTGGAAGGGTTCAACCCGGATGGTATAAAAAAACTGATATCATCATCTTACTAAGTATATCAAGCTAAAAAGAGACTATGTTGAGAAATAAAAGGTTTTTGAAAAAAAATTTTGTTTGCTACTTTGTCAGCTTCTATATCAATCCGCTCTCGTATGATTGCTTATCTAAGTTTCTGATTCAGTTGAATTTAAACTGATGACACAATGCATTATTCACCAAATTATGGTGCGCGAAAATCGGAGCAAAGTAAAAGAAATTATCTTAGGATGGCCATCTTCTTAGTAATCTGTCTCATCATCATACCGGTAATGGTTAATTTTCTGTCTATTGGTGACATATATATTGTTCACTACGTTTTCGTACATATGACTTCTTTCTACTCGAAAAAATTATTGAAAAAAGCAGCTATTTTCGGTCCCTGCCACCAACAACTCAACTTTTTATTAAATTTATTTTACATCTTTTACAGATTTTCTTGTCTTTATTGTTTAGTATGCATAAATGAATCCATATGCGTAAAGGATATTCTGTTTTTTTTTGTTCTTCTTCATGTCCTTCAATATCCTGGGTTAAGTGTTTTTTATGTAAAAAGTTTTTCATGTTGGCCTACATTCCAATTTAGTCAGTTTGTATGTAAAATGTCAAGCATATTTTTGCGACTCGTGGTGTGTAGAGTGGTGTGCGTGCGTGCCTTTCTATAGAAATATGTAAGTGTATGTTAGTGTGTATGTATGTGTGTACATGCATATGCAAAGTGTTAAATTCCAGATGGAGGTATTTTTCTTTAAATGTTTAGGTTAGAAGAAGTTGAATATCATTTTTTCGTTATATGACCTTTGAGACCAGCTGCTTTGGTTTAGTATTTACTCTTGAATTTTGCTGGAAGCAAAATTTCTGGATAAAAAGCAACAACAAAAATTTGAATAAAAATGATTTAAAGACAACAGAACTAATATGATGGCAATTGGGTTTTAATGTAGTAGAAGGCCGGTCTGTCATATGTTATTTTTGTACATAAATTAATTTTGAAAAAATATACATACATCATATTAATGCCAATACAGGGTGGCTGATCAATTTTGCTACATTAAGTAACTCAAATAACTTTTCTGCAAGACACCACACCGGTTCATACAGCATTAGATACAATGCTAAAATTGTGTGAAATACACTACGAATTGGTTGATCATACACCTTATAGGCCAGATTTAGCTCCTAGTGATCTTTTCCTGTTTCCAAACTTGAAAAAATTGCTAGCAACAAAAAGATTCATCTCAAACGAAAAAGTGAACACCGAAACTATTGCATATTTTGAGGGGCCCCCAAAATCGTTTTATTCAGATGGTATAAAAAAGTTGGAGTATCATGTTGCCAAATGTATAGTAAAGAAACGGTATATGCGAAATCACAATTATTGAATTAATTTAAGTTAAAATACAACAAAAATCAAAATTTAAAAGAAAAGAAAAATTATAAAAATATATAAAAATATAATGAAATGTAAGTATTATAAAAACACCTATAAAAAACAATTTATATGATTATATAAAAAAAAAATAAAAAATGTTTGAAACTGTTAGCATTTCTGTTCAACTGTTGACATAGTGGTAAATTGTTCCAAAGTCGGGCAGCATGTATATAAAATTGACATTCGGACACTGGATATTGATATCGAGGTATTACAATATTTCGGTTGTGTTACAGAATTGAAGTAAAAAAAAAATTTTTTTTATCTACATAAGAAGAAAAAAGACCTAAACCTAAAATTATGCCAAAACTACATATAGAACGTTTGCCCACATCAAAAGGTACGCCAGAATATTAAGATGTTGATATTTGTATGTGTATCGTAATCAACAATACTCTGGCAAAGTTAACCATATTGTCGGCCAACCATATTATAGTTGTATATAACCATACTATTGTCCCTACCACAATAATCTTAATGACGAACCATACTATTGTTGTGAACAACCATACAATGTTACATCCAACCATATTAATATGGTTACACATATGAATTTTATACATATAATTATCGACGACATGCATAATAAATTCTTTTTAATTTAGCTAATAGCCCGACCCATTGAACCCGACTATATTTAGCTGATTATTTTTAATTTTTTTATTTTATAAAAATGTATTATACCTAATATTTTCATTTTATTAATATTGAAATAGTATTATTTATCCAAAATTGGCCTCTTTTTAATTAATATTGTGAGTAATCACAAATATATGGTTGTATGCCAATAAAGTAGTTTATGAAATTTATGTGGCTATTTAATGAAAGTAATATGATTGTTTGACATAATAACTAGGTTAGGTATGACATTATCATGGTAACTTTTATTATTACTGTGGTTGCTTACAATTACGGCAATGTTGAACCAGAATTTAGTATAGTTATTTATAACATTTTTCTTACAAAACTATGTTAATGGATATCAATGAAAGGCGTACAAATATAACAATATAATATTTTCCCTATTAACCATACAATTCAATAGTATTTTGCCCTTAGAATATTGTCATATCAACCATATATTTTTTTTCTACGTGTGGCTTCCACGAAAGCCAGAATTCTGACAAGCACTTAGATTTGAGAGCCGGGGAGATACTTTACACAAATTTTCTCTGGTTTTATGTTAGTATGAGTATATTGTTACTAAAATTATTATTATTTTTAGTATCTTTAACAGCACTCCACTATAACTACAAACAAAATGTTTTTGCGCAAATATTATTCCAATGTCAATTGGCTAAACGGCATTTGTAACCTTTATAATTAATATTAATTTTTACTGATAGTGAATGTATTAAAGCACACAGTTTGAGCTCTGCCATTATTTAATCTCTTTTAAATAATTGTTTGCTTATTGTTTAAATATTAAATCATATTTATATATGTGTACGAGTATGTACTAGCCTTCAGCATTTATTAATTTTTTTAATTGTGTTTCCACCATTTAAAGCTGTCAAGTAAATTGTTTTGCGTTCGCCATTGAAATAACAACAATATTGACGGCATGTTTTTGTTGTGGCCTACAGGCAACACTTTTATTTTGTGTCCTCGCAGGAGTTTTAAGTTTTGTGGTGAAAAGGATTTAAAATGTGTTTTAATAATTTAGAATTTTTAATTTTTTATGAGCATATCAATGGGCAAAGTGCAATTTTGATCAGAACGCTATCAGAATTTTATTTCTTATAGATTTTTTCACTAAAGGATGCTCCAACTATAATGCACGATGTCACTTGTAAGTTACAAACAAAGTTTTCTAATCAACTTAATTTATCATTTCGTTGTTTCACTGTTAGACATATCCAACCACAGAGAAGTAAACAATTGAGCTCTGCGCTAAGATTGTTCAAGACTTACAAAAATGGACTTAATATTTTTTTTTTTTTTTTTTTTGTCAGCATAATCGACCAACTCGGTAAACAAATGGAAATATTGTGAACAAATTTCACCAAGCTAAGTTTGCAAAAAATATAAAAACATGCAAGCTTAGTTCATTCTCAGGGAAACATAGCTGTTGTTTGCGATAGTGTGCCAGAAGAGCTGCTAGTCTAGACTCATTATTGTGGCCAACAATTGAAGTTCTCACATACAAAACTGATGCGATTTTTGAATAAAGATTTAAATTTAAACAACCTCGTGATGGATTCTTTGCTAAGGTAACTGCAGTGAGACTTCAAATTGTGTGCATATGTGGATGACTTGTTCATCTTGTTCAAAGAACAGTCTCTGGAAAGCCAGGTTGAGAGAGCCATGCATGTTATGCGTGAGTGGGGAAATAGGATTGGTGTGGAGGTGGCCATGAACAAGGCCGAGGCAATGCTGCTGAAAGGCAGGTTGCAAGCAAGCAAGCAAGCACTGCAACATTCAAAAAAATATCAACGAAATAAAGCCATATATACTGGAAAGAGGCCATATTACAAGAGTTATTTCTGAACACTAAATGTTATTAAATTTGTAGACTAATCATAGCAAAATTTTCCCTTTTTCCATTCAATTCGCTATATTTTATTACGAGAAAAATGTTACATGCCTCTAAGAGAACATCCTTTAATTATTTGCTTTTTCTTCTAAATTTCCTTTAATAATTCAAAATGTATAGCATAGAAAATCTCTTATCGCGTGTGTTATATAGTCATAACAAACAATACAATATAAAAAAAAAATCATAATAACAATTTCTTTTTTTGAGTCAAACAAAACAGTTAACTCAACAGTCCTTTTACAGAAAAAAGTTAAACCCCCCCCCACACACACACACACACAACAAACATATTTTTTGTTCTAACGCACAAGAGTACAACAAAAGATCCAAAACCCTTAATTTATGTCATGCACATAAAGCATGAACAACAAAAACAACACTACACAACGACGCATACAATGTTTAACATTCATTCATTCATTCATTTCAGCCATCTAAAACACAGTCAAAGTCACTTGTTTAAACTTCACTTGCAAACAACACTCACACGCAAATGAACAACAATTTAATGTGACAATAAATAAGAAGGCAAAAACTGAAAAAAGCTTGAAAACAACGCATTCATTGCCAACTTATCACATTAAATGCGAGATCACATAATTTACTATGAACTAGAAATGTTTACACTCATGCACGCTTACAATTAAAAAACGAGTAAAATTATTAACAATTTATAAAACAAAAATACAGTTTTTTGCAAAGCAACACATACAGTGGGAAAACAAAATATGCGAGTGCGGGTCAATATGCTTGAGACTTTTTAAATTTCCCACCTCTTGGTTGAACTATATGCACTGCTCCTGTCAACAGGTCACTGTCAAATTTGAACAATCTGCGTCAGACAGTTTATATTTTTCGGTTGTTAATAGTAGACCACCGCGCGTTTTGAGATGATAATGGAAAAACTAGAATCTCGTATGCTCATTAAGTATTATTTTTTGCGGAACCAAAGCTACTTATTTCCATAGTAAGGAAGGTGGTTTCAAAAAAGACGCCAACTATTCTGGACGCCAGGTTGAGGTCTCTACATTCGGTTTTATTCGACCGGAGATTGAAAGTGAGAGAGATTGTAGAAGCCACATGAATCTCATATTGCTCAGTAGTTTCAATTTTGAATGTTCACTTGGTAATGAGAAAGCTTTCCGCAAGATGGTACCGCGTTTGCTCGTATTCAACCACAAACACAACTGTGTGACAATTAGTACTGGTCTAAGATAAAAAAATATCATTTGCAATAAATTTTTTTCAGCTCAAGGTCCTTTTTGGTCTTTTTTTTAAATTTTGTTATTTTATTTTTCCATATTTCGTCATCCTTCGGAAGACTTCTTGGGTGAATTGGGCTATGAATTGCCCCTCATCCACTTTGTTCATTTGATTTAGTCCCAAGCGGATATTCGCAAACCTGACTTCAACTACGAAAATCCACGCCAATTGATAACCTTGCCTAGATGTCAGGATCATCAAATACAATTAGAAAGTAAAGTAAAATTATTAAAAACTTTTAAATAATGCTAAACAAAATGTATAGCGGAAAAATAATATGAATAACAAAAACTAAAAATATATATAGTTTTTATAAAAATTTACCGGTTACAATTCGGTCTATATTTTATGAAATAAAAGGAAAATAGCTTTTCTGCTTTTTAACCAATGCTTTATACAGATGTGTTTTTCATACAAAAAATAGTTCATATTCTGGCGTCCCAAGTGGTGGGTATATGAAATAAATATGTTGTTGTCTTCGCTTTTGTTTCACATTTCGTGCAGTATACTTTCAGGTACGACTAAAAGGCAACCATTTTGATTAATTCATACAAAACGTGCTCGAGAGCACCTTTTTGTTAGTTTCTATGGGCACCAATAAAGGGGAAAATGGTGATCGCGAACCCCCACAAACATACTACTTATAGAGCTGTCCATTAAGTAGTGTCAATACCGTTTTGTCGGCGCCATCAGCTGTTAAATTTCTTTTTCTGAAGTGTCATTTATTTAGTGAGCGTTTAATCTTCTATTATGTGTGCACATGTTTTCTTTACGTGCTATCGTTTTCTTCATATGCTCATTATTAATTCCTTTTCAATGTAATTCATTACCTAGCAGTGTGTAAATTGTTGGACCAAATTTTGTTAGTCCAAGCAGTGCCGAAAGTATGGACACTGGGCACTGACCGTTTTCTTTGACCTTTCCTCTTCATAATCTATATTCCTAGTTCCAGTACAATTCACTGCATATTTTTGGGTCATCGCTTAAATACTGGTTCAAGATAAAAAAGAAAGGTTTGGCTTTTGCATTTAATAACTGAAGAACTAGTAACAGCAAATTACTACAAATGTAGTGCTTCACGCGTGGTCACTTCTACTGTGCAAGGAAATGACAAGATGATAAAGAAATTGAAGAACCTTGAAGTTTTGCAGATCTGATCTGCCTTTGCATTATCATAATGTGAGCACTGACAAAAATATCGCTTGTGCTAGCGTTGGTGGAAGTGTGGTGAAAAAGCATAAAAAAGATTTTAGATTACAAACAATATCTTCAGAATGTTAAGCCAAAATAAAAAAAATTTATTGAAATTTTAATGATAACAAAAGAATTTCTTATAGTGAAATTATATTTTTTAAGAACTTTTTCAACACAGTTTAACGAGAAAAAACTCTCCTGCAAAAAATTTTACCTTATGTACATTTTTTTTTAGAAAAGTTATCGATCGAACAGTTCCTAAAGCAGAAAATTTTTCGATTACGACAAATTATTATAGAAAATTCTCCAATAGTCAACTCTTTTTACAAAAAGTTGTCAATAGAAATGCTTTTTGTACAAAAATTAACGATAAGAAAAATGTTTATAGACAACTTATCGATTCCAACAACTTTGTCAAGAAAATCTATTAAAAGAGTAAATAAAAATGAAATCAACTCACGAAAAAATTTATTAAAATTTTGTTATAATATAGTTTCTAAGGCAAGAAATTTATCGTTGGTTAAAACATACTGTAGAAAATTTATCGATCACAAACTATTTTTACAAAATTTTTTTTAGAAAATTTATTAGCACAAAAATCATAGACACCTTCCACTCTGTAGAATAATACTCAAGACGTAAAAAAATGTTAAAAATAAAAGGAAGCATTGACGAAGTAATTCCTCAAGCATTTTACCATTAATTTGATATGATTGACATGGTATTATAGTAATAATAGACTCCTTCCACTGTACAGGATAATGCCGACGGCGTAAAGTAGCGTTAAAAATAAAAAGTAGAACTCTTCTAGCCACACGAGATAACTGTTCAAGCATTAATTTGATCAATACCTAGAGCTTTCCTGGTGGTTTTGACGTCTTGCAAATTAAGCCTCATGGCGGTAATTCAACTATATTTCGCTGTATTAGAGTGGGATTAAATGTAAATAGACCTTACATTATTTCAGTGTTGTGTAACAAACAAGTAGATATCTGTCTTATTATTTTATTTGCAATTGAAGACTCCGCAAAGGGTTTTTAATGAAAAAACGTTACAATCTTTTCAAAGAAAATTTTTTCAATTACTAAGATTTTCTTTTGGTAATATTAATGTTTGAGCTATATACAGGGTAGCCCATAAATATGTTAACATCTGAAAGGATAAATAAAAAGTAATGATTATATGTTTGTAAAACTGTTTATTT
Source organism: Thecocarcelia acutangulata (assembly GCA_914767995.1). Classification (NCBI taxonomy): domain Eukaryota; kingdom Metazoa; phylum Arthropoda; class Insecta; order Diptera; family Tachinidae; genus Thecocarcelia; species Thecocarcelia acutangulata. The sequence goes on from OU612098.1 coordinate 15,141,863, forward strand.
ATTACAAAAATAAATGAAATAGGGTTTTAGTTTTTTTTGAAAATGGCATCACTTAAATGCGATGCTTTGTGGTACTGATAGAACCTAGACCGGAAGTTTTCTATAACTGCTCTACAAGTATTGGTTGAAATGTTTTACATTTTCTCGTATACATTTTCCTTTAATTCGGGTTGTTACTAAAGAATTTGCTTCTTAGATATTCCCAAAGAAAAAAATCAATTGGATATAAATCGGGGCCAGTTAATGTTACCCTTTTTCGATATGATTTTCTGGCCAAAAACTGAACGAACTGCAGCCAACGATTCATATGACGTATGTCAAGATAGGGTATGTTGTTGTTGTGAAATGCAATTTGTAGATGATCGGGTCACATTTAAAACATACTTACATACAATCCAAATCAATCCAAATATAAATATTACCAACAGAGCTACAAGGCAAGTGACGAATTTGAATGCAGTAAGATGTCGCCTTGAATTAACCAAACAACGTATAGCATTTGCTGGCCCAATTGAATTTAATCGTCTACCAACTGATATCAAGAACTCTTCTACACTATCTATTTTTAAAAAGAACTTAAAGCAATATTTGATAAGCAACGTTGAAATACTTCTAACTAGCTGAATTATATACATATCTTATACAAACCGTTATATATCGGGTGGTTAAATTTCAAGGCCGATGTTGAATGTGAACCACACCTAAACGCCAAGTTTTTTTCCGAATTTTATTTGACATTTCTCTATTTCAGACTTACTCAATTTGAACCATGGAGAGATACACAATCCAGCAACGTGTTAAAGTTATCCAGACTTATTATGAAAATGATGATCAATTTTCGAAGAAAATCATCCTCAGTGATGAGGCACATTTTCACCTCAGTGGATTCGTCAATAAACAGAATTGTCGCATTTGGGCGAATGAGAATCCAAGAGTGAATGTCGAAAAATCAATGCACCCACAAAGAGTGACTGTTTGGTGCGGTTTATGTGCTGGCGGCATCATCTGGCCGTATTTTTTCCAAAATGCGGCCGGTCAGGCAGTTACTGTGAATGGTGTTCGCTATCGTGAGATGATAACGAACTTTTTATGGCCCGAATTGGAAGATATGGATGTAGACGATATGTGGTTTCAGCAGGATGGTGCCACTTGCCACACAGCTAACGAAACAATTGCTCTTTTGCGCAACAAATTCAATGGCCGTGTTATCTCACGTAATGGCGATGTCAATTGGCCGCCAAGATCATGTGATTTGACACCGTTGGACTTTTTTCTTTGGGGTTATTTGAAAGAAAAGGTGTACGTTGATAAGCCAGCAACAATTCAACAGCTAAAGGATGAGATAATTCGGCACATTAACGGCATAGAACCTCCATTATGCCTCAGGGTCATCGAAAATTTGCACCATCGGATGGAGGTGTGCCGCCGTGGTCGCGGCGCCCATTTGGCCGATATTTTGTTTCATACGTAATTGAGTAATATCAATATATCATAATAAAATAAAATTACAATAATTTCCTAAATAGTTTGTGTTTTATTCAAAATCAACATCGGCCCTTGAAAGTTAACCACCCTTTAGAAAACATAGTTTTTTTTTCTTAACTCTGTAAAATTTTTCTAATTAATAAAAAAGTTGCTGAACCATTTTGTTATACGCCTCTATAATGCCTCTTTGACACTGAGGCAATTTATCATTTATAAATGAATTTTGTTAAATTAAATAATTAAAGAAAAACCGCAGACTGCTGACTAATAGAGAGGTTGGTTTGCTCTCAAACAGTTGCTTGTACTCGCTCTACGTTTTACGGTTCCCTCGATGTTTTATTACGCCCGTTGATCCAGTCATCTCAAACTTCTAGACCTATTGTTTAATGATTTGAATCCTTGAAAAATTATTCCTATTGCGAATATTAAAGTGATATCGAAATTTGCGTTTGGCTTTGGTTGCAGAATCGTTATTGCTATAGTATTCGCATACGCAAAATACGCATTGTGCTTCCCTAAAGAACACCATGGCACTAAATCCTTAAAGTCCGGTCTCCAGTTTTGCATCCCTCTGTTCCAATCCCCACGCCCGCACTGTTGTTATCGTCTGTGCAAATGTTAAGATTCTTATGGTTCACCCTGTACCTTGATTAGTTTTTAAAAACCATTTTTACCATCTCTATTGCTTCTGCATTATTTCGCAAACAGACAAACATAAAAATGCTATAAAATTAGTTGAAATATAAATATTGATAAAGTTCTGAGGATACTAACAAACTGTAAAAGAATTATTAAAGAAGAAATAAATTAAGATTGTAAAAACTATTTATAAAAACTAATCGAGATTTATAGCCAAAAAAATTTTAAGCTAAAAGAAGATAAAATGTATAAATATTGAATTGAACTTCTTTTTGTTTAGTGAAAAGTTTATTATTTAAATTGAAGTCAAGTTTTAAGAATTTTTCTAAAATATTATTGGACGGGCACTTAGGGGATAACTTCTAATTGCAGTACTTCACACTAGAACTAGAAATACAGGTTATGTGGAACAGGAAATAAGGAATAGTGTTTGTGAACATTTGACTTGAACTTTACAACATTATGACAGACAGCACATCTGTAGGCAACTTATTCCACAGACGAAGTGTATGGCTGAAAAACGAATTCTCTCTGTAATGTGTTGTACGATTTCCCGGACAATGAACGCATGCTACGTAAAAATGTGCTAGTTTCAAGAACAATAATTTAAAACTCGTCAGTGGAAAATCCACTGTAGTAACGATAGAACAATGATGCTCCAGTGAGTCAATAGAATTGGATACCCTGCTGTCACCGATGAGCTTCTTCGCCCTCTTCTGCACACGGTCGAGTAACTTGAATGATTCTTTAGAGACATGAAAAATGTGTTCAGTCCAGCAAACATCACACTGTACCTTCCTTCCAAGAACATTAAGAACATCCGATTCCTCAATATTTATACCATCCATGAGTACAGATGAAGCAGCATTAACGGGTTTGTTTGTGTGTTAAGAAGCAACATTAGGCCTTACGAGCATTGAAGGCGACCCTGTTTTTACGACCCCATTCGGATATATAGCCTCTTGGCAGCCTATCTCTGTTAGGCTGTGCCTATAAGTAAAAGAGTACGAGTGAGAAATGCTGCTGTCATCGGCGAAAAGCGAATAGGGTTGGAAGTTTGATAGAGAAGGTCCTTAAGGAAAATAAGAAATAGGGTAGGAGAGTCGTTTAATGACACACCATCTATAATAACTCGTATAGAGCGGCCTGTGAGAAAATCATCAGCGCCACCAAAAGCAGTAAGTTTTGTCAAAAGTGCACCATGTCACACTGTATCTATATCTGTATTGGAAATATCTAGAGCCCCCATTTTACTCTCCTCGAAATGATGGGTTGAGTGACAAGAGATCTATATTGGCGGTCACAAAGTAAATTGTACAACTACAGATACCTTACAAAATTGCCCTCCGCGCAACAGGTTTTGCCTTGGCGTATTCCAAACCAGCGTATTCTATTTTTCAGGTAAAGAGGGGAAGGAGTCCCTCGTTTTTTGTAGCAAATTAAACTTTAGGCAGCCGCATGACTTATGTTGTGTTGGCTTCTGAAAGCCTTACCAAGGGTATAAATTGCTATAACGGGGATCAGCATGGCCCCCGGATGTTTCTGCTTGCAGTTCAACCTGGGATGATCATGGTTGAGGTGCGTACCTTTTCTGGCAGGTTCTGGCTGTGGTTTATACCTAAAACGCAGGAACGGGGAGTTAGTATCCCTGATAATTGTTTAGTGCGTGGCTTTTTTCTGGGACTTAAAGCTTCCCGAGGGTATGTTGCCTTTGCAACACATACCTGTACTATAAGGAACCAGTGGTGATGGTTGACGGGTGAGTTGGAGTAACGACTGATGCTCTTAGTGAGACACTGCATACAGAAGGGCTTAGAAGGCTCGAATTCCTCAACAGTCACACGGGGGCGGAGGTAAATAATTCACTCCGTGGAATTGGCCCATCATCAGATAACGCCGTAAAGGCAGGTGCTGATATCATATTGACAAGCTTCCATCATAGTGGGAATTCACTAATATGGTAACGTATGCCAAAAGACGTGCAAGTATAGAAGAACACTGCTTCGAGACAGTGTTGGAATGCTATCCGGTTTAGGAGGCTTATTTATGTTGAGGCCGGCCAAAAACCTTTTAACGGCCTGAGTCCGGAAAAATATCTTTGGCATAGTTTTAGATACTCTTTCGGGATGTGGTTGACTGTTTGATGGCAATTAATATTTGCTTGCAAAAATTTCGGCCACCAGTTCAGCCTTGTCAACTGGATCGGTGAATGCTTGGTCAATCTTTAAAAGAGTTGAAATTGTGAGAACAAGTATCGGTCTTTACTCTCTTAACGAAAGACCAGAAGGTCTTACTGGCCCCAGGAGCTGCTACTCGCAAAGCAGCTTATCATGCCTAAGCACCCTGGCACACAAAATTTATTAATGTCAAACAACATCTTTAGCTTTCTACAGTTTTTTTTAAGTATATCATAATTGTTCTTTTCATATTATTACTTAATTACCTCTCTTCAAAAAATCTATATCCTAACAACAAAATTAGAAATTCGATGAAAAAAATGTTTTAATGCTTTACCTCCTTGTCACATAAATTTCAAACCAACTTATAAAACAAAACCAGCTTAAAATCATAAGCCCCATTAAATATGAAACAGGAAAACATGATCATGAGTTGTCATAAAGTTGTTGGCAAAATTAAAACCAAAGCACGTTTTACCAGAAAAAGAAAGGAATGAAAGACAATTTCATCAGCAGACACGTTAAACTTCGAAAGCAGCTATTTAAAAATCTAAGCACCCAAAAGCCAGCGATACTTTTTGCAAATATAAATTCAAAACCTTAACTCATAATATCTATTTGTTTTGTATGCACAGAATTATAAAAAGATGCCTGAAAATCACACACAATATTTGAAAATATATGTCAATATGACACGCATCTGGTAACAGGTTTCAATAAAACATAAATTTGTAATAACGATAAATTTATTTTTTATGATGTCTATAAAGATTTATTTAATATTTTTGTCTTAGAAGAACTGAAACGAAAACTTAAATATAGAACAAGTTAAAATTTATACTAAAATGTTGTAGTTAGCTGTAACAACAAAAAGCTACTGACGCCTGAAAGTAGACAACATATTGTGAGAAAATAAAAACCGGGACGAACACAACGAAACTGAAACATGATGGAAATGTTAAAAGTTTGTGCTCACTGGAAGCTTTGCAACAGAGCAGGTAAACTTTCTCTTGAGAGACTTACTTTAAAACTGTTATACAGTGTCTGTTACTGGATAACAACAAGTGTTTTAAATAATTTTCGTTGTATTTGTTATGACTTACGTACATACATTCACTCATACATATACATAAATATATTTTAAACAATTTTTATTGCTGTTGTGTAAGGTCAGGATCACAAAATGGTATTTTAGTATTAGGAGTAAATTTCTAAATAAAAGCTTTCAATTGCAATTTTTTTTTTTTTTTTTTCATAAAAATATTCAATAAAAATTTGAGAAAGCAAATATTTTATTAAAATTATTATAGTTAGCCATATATGTATGTGTTGTTTTGTATTTCATTGTTTCGTCTGAATGTAAAATCTGATTGAAAATTTAAAAGATTTCAACATATTTTTATATAAAGCTTACCGACAACTAAAGTTTTCTATAGAAAATTAAGCGATGAAAAATGTTTTTTAAAAAAATATTTGACGATGTCAAAAATATTCTATAGAAAACTTACTGATGGTGAAATTTTTCTATTGAAAATTTGTCTGTGCCAAACATTTTCTGTAGAAAATTTAACGATGACAATAATTTTGACACGAAATTTATTGAGAGTAAAAATTTTTTATAAAAAATATATTCTGTACCAAGGCAGCTTTAATACGGTAGTAGTACAAGCACAGCTGTCTTTCGTTTTTCAAAAACACATAAACTACCTTGCTTTTTCAAACAAACTTTTGACAACTGTTCGTAAATTCTACCAACAAAATACATCTTGATGTTTCTTGGTGTTATACTTGTTGTAATTCTGCCACTACCTGCTTAAAGCTGCCCTGTTCTGTACTATACAAATATGCTTCATAAAAAATTTATCGTATCAATTTATAAACATTTTTCTGGAGATTATTTACCAAAAAAAAAAATATCGATAGCAATAATTTTCTATGTAATCTTGATTGATAAAAGAAATGGTAACGACCAAAAAAAAATGAAAACATTTTCAATAGAAAATGTATTGACAACGACTATTACTATTTATCGTTAACGATAATATTCGATAACAAAAATTACGTAGAGAAATCTTATCGCTTAGAGAAATTTGTATTAAATATATCGATTGCAAAAGTTTTCTTTAAAATATTCATCAATATTTAAATTTAATTCAGAATATCTATGGAAAATTAAGTAATAACAAAGCTTTTATATAAAATACTTATCGAAAAATGTCTATAGAAAATTCTCAATTAAAAAAATTGCTATAAATTTTCTATAAAATATTCATCAGTACTTAAATTTAATTCAGAATATCTACGGAAAATTAATCGATAGCATACCTTTTATATAAAATAATTATCGAAAAGTGTCTATAGAAAATTTTCAATTAAAAATTTTTCTCGAAAGTTTTCTATAAAATATTCATCAATACTTAAATTTAATTCAGAATATCTGCGGAAAATTAATAGATATTAGGGCTCTTATACAATATATTTATCGACAAATGTCTATAGAAAATTGTCAATTACAAAAATTTGCTATATAAAACTTATCGAGCAGACAAAAGTTTTCTATAGAAAAATTTTGATTAGTAAAAGTTTTCTATAAAAAAATTTATTAATAATGTAAAATTCCCTATAGAAAATTTTTGACAACTAAATTTGTCTACATAAAATTTAGAAAATTTTTCTATATAAAGTTTAGCGAAAGCAAAACTTTCTCACATATTATTGACAACAAAAGTATTGACAGTTAATTTAACAATAGCAAAAATTCTATTTATCTGTTAAAAATTTACCAGTAAAATATTTTCTAAAGGAGATTTAACGATATCAAGTATTTCCTGTAGAATATTGATAAACAGTGAAGATTTTCTACAAAGAAATCATCTACAAAAGTTATCGATACCAAAAACTTTTTGCAACAAATTTTTTATGACAAAAATTATCTACAGAAATTAATCAACAACAGAACTTTTTTATCAAAAATTTATTGATGGTAACAATTTTTTACGGAAAGCACAAACAAAATTTATCGATAAGAAAATATTTTATACAGAAAAAGTTATCGGGAACAAGGCGTTTATAGGAAATAAATAAATTTCTGTAATAAAATGCTTACAACTCAAAATTTCTATAAAATATTTATCGATAATAGTAATTTTCTAAAGTAAATTTAACAAGCGCAATTATTTTCAATAGAAAATTTATTGACAATGAATATTAAACTATTTATCGTTAATTATATATTTCGATAGCTAAAATTATCTAGATAAGATTTATTGACACCAAAAATAATTCACAAAAAATTTATCGGTAAGTGAAATTTCTATCGTAAACTTATCGATGATAATAATTCTCATTAGGAAATTTTCGATAACAAAATATTTGTTTGGAAAAAACTTTCTATAGAAACTTTTAATGAAAATTTATCGATAAAAAATTTTTTTGTAGAAAGTTTTGGTAACAAAAGTTTTGTTCAGAGTATTCTATATTTACAAAATTATTCATAGAAAGCCTGTCAATGATTGATAACCAACATTTTGGCAATAAATTTGTCACTGGCAATAAATTTTTCAATTTCAAAAACTTTGTAATAAAAATTTAACGATAACAAAAATTACAGAAAGTGTTTTATAGAAAGTGTTTTCTATAAAAAATTTCTTGACAACGAATATTAGACTATTTATCGTTAATGAAAATTTTCGATGAAACAAAAATCTAGAGAACTTTTTTTGCGATAGTAGAAATTGCCAGAGAAATTTTATCGAAAGAGAAATGTTTATGACAAACTTATATATGTCAACATTTGTTTATAGAAAAATTTCAATGGCAAAAGTCTTAAAAAGCTTCACTGTAGAGACTTTTATGGAAAATTTTGCGATAACAAAAATTTTAGAAAATTTTTCAAAACAAAATTTTTTTACAGAAAATGTTACGTTTGCAAATACATTCTATAGAGAGTTTATCGATGATTGAAGACAAAAATTTTCGGCAGCAAATTTTTTAATGGCAAAAATTTTCCGTCCACAAATTTCAAACAGTAAAAATTTTGTATAAAAAATTTAACGATGACAAAACTTTCTTAAAGAAGGTTAGTATTTTCTATAGAAAGTTTATTGACAACGAAAATTAGACTATTTATCGTTAACGAAAGTTTTCGACAACAAAAATTATCTACAGAAATTTTTTTGATAATAGAAATAAAAATGTTAATCGAAAACTTATCGACGTCGACAATTGTCTACAGAAAATTTTGGAAAGCAAATGTCTTGCAAAACTTTGCGATAGCAAAAATTTTAGAAAATTTTTCAAAACAAAATTTTTTTACAGAAAATTTTACGTTTGCAAAAGAGAGTTTATCAATGATTAATGACATACATTATCGGCAGCAAATTTCAAACAGCAAGAATTTTGTATAAAAAATTTAAACATGACAAAACTTTCTTAAAGAAAAATTGTATTTTCTACAGAAAATTTATTCGACGACAAAACTTTCTTAAAGAAAGTTTGTATTTTCTTTCTTTAAGAAAGTTTTGTCATCGAATAACTTTCTTAAAGAAGGTTTGTATTTTCTATAGAAAATTTATTGACAACAGAAATTAGACTATTTACCATCGTTAAAAAAAATTTTCGACAACAGAAATTATCTAGAGAAATTTTATAATAGAAATTACCTAAAGAAAATTTGCAGACAAGAGAAATCTTTATCGAAAACTTATCGATAACAGCAACTCGCTGCTAAAATTTTTCGAAAGCAAAAGTCTTAATAAGGTTTTCTGTAGAAACTTTTAAGAAAAATCTATTGATGCGTGTAACAAAAATTGTAGCAAATTCCTATAGAAAACTTTTGAAAGAAAATGTTTTCTGCAGAAAATTTGACGTTGAAAAAAACTTTCCATAAAAATTTTATCAATGATAACAAACATTTTTGCCAGTCAGAGATAAAAACTTTCTGAGAAATTTTTATAGAAAATTAAAATAATTTTATGTAAAAAATTTTGTATAGAAAATTGTATCATTAAAAGAATTTTATATAAAAAATTTAGCGCTAACAAAGATTTCTTGAAGAAAGTATTTTCTTTAAAAAATTTATCTATAAAACGGAATTAAAAATGTCTATTAAATAGAATTGCTTTCACCAGTTTTAGAAATTAGCTTGTGTTGGCGTATTAAATATTGATATTGACTTTTGTTTTCATTTCCATTTTTGCAACCTTCTTATCTGCCCCAACAACAAAAACTTCAAACTCATCGCTTAGTGTCAGCTCATCACTTAAATCTTTTAAAGGCTGTCAATGGGTAAATTTACTTTTCGGCAGACTAGTTTTACAAGCATTCCTATACTCCTTGCACGCACTTTTCCTACAGTCAGTACAAACCAAACAGACAAACAAACACTCAACCTCCCAACCTCATCTTATGTCAACGCACGAGGAAAAACTTTTTTTACTTGTCTTCAATCCTTCTACATCCTTTAACTAGTTTTTTTTTTAAAGGTTGAACTGCTTTTCATGTCAGACTTCTTCTTCTTCGTTGTGTTGTGTAATTTGGAACAATGTGTTCTTGTTGTAGTCGACTGAAAAAGCTGCTGTCGTTGCACAATCATTTGTGTCAAAATTTTAGCTGCCAGTAAAAGGTGTATGAAGCTAAAAATTTACGTTTTTAGAAAATTTAAATACACAAATTCTATTAGCACTTTAGCAAAGTCTCGATGCCAAATGTGATCAACTCGGCTCAATTTATTGTCTCTTTTAACAAGTTTTGTGTGTTGTCGTTTTATACGGTTAAATGGCAAAACTTGTTTTAAGAAGGCTTTCAACTTTTATTTCTTGTTGCGAATTTTGTAGAAAGTTTAACTTGAAACTGGCGAGTGAAGGAAGTAGTATTTTTGCGGATTCTTTTGGGCTTACGAAAAAGAAATGAATTGCACAATTTTTTAAATTGGCTTGAAAATGTTTTTATATAATTTTCTGTCATTGATAAAATTTTGCTTAACAATTTTATATATCGTAATACCTGTAAGTTAGGTTAGGTTTAACCGGCTGCCAGCCAATGAAAAGCCAACACTCTTAGATCCAATTCGGTGCCGTTGTATTGCCTGGGTGTAATATGTATCTCAGCAGATCTACATATCACTCGTTCAGAACCAACCCGAGGATCCAGTAAAGGAGTCCTATCCACTAACATTACATTCCGTTGCCACCAACAAATCATGCAGCATCGAGCTGCCTAGATACAAAGCCCCTATATAACAAAGAGCTGGACACCGATAGAAGTTATTTCATTTTCATTGGTATTTTGAATTTCCTTTTCTTTTGTACGAGTAAACAAAATACATCGATCTGAATTTACGATCATTTTGTTTACTTGCTTGCTTGAAAGAGATTTCCATCCACTTTCCAGATAGTTTTTCCTCCGGAGCTCTTACTTCAATTCAACACACTCTACCAGCGTTGTTAACACGGTTTCGCACCGTTATTGGTGCTTTTTAACAATGTGTGTGCGAAAATTTCTTTAGTCTGTGCGGGGTGCGTTTTTTTTAAATTTTCGGTACGCTTTTTAAATTTCCGTGGTAAAAAATTAAATTCAGCTCAACCTATTGTTTTAATGGGAACTTATTCAAGTGTCCAAAATTTGTACGCTTCATTAAACGTGGGAAACATACCATGTTTTATGCGCAAAGTAAGATAATCTTGCTGTTGTATATTATACCTAATCTTGAAAGAAAAAGATATATTTCGTTTAATAAAAGTTGCTGCTTTTAGAGAGTGTTTTGCTAGTACACGATCAAGCGAAGTTTGTCAAAACTACAGTAAATGAAGTCTCTAAACAGTAAAGTTCGTATTTATGATGGCGCGTGAAGGCACGCCAGTCTTATAATTTCCAAAACGTTTACATTAAACATTGATTATGATAAACTTTTCATCTTTTATCTGTTAGTTTCGTATATTTCAATAAATTCTTTTTAAGACACCGCTTACGAAAACACGAATGAAATGAACACTGTATGTATGTAATAAATTACTATTAGTTGAATTTGAAGGCTTGTAGTGCGATTCTATAACTTTTAATGATCCGAGAATCGTAAATTCTTCCGACAGCAATGGTTGTATGCTCCAGCAATATAATTTTGACGACGGTAAGCAGCTGTATTTTTGTGTGCTTGATATAAGCAATAAAAGTAACAGTTGATTTCGGTCGACAGCAAATATAATTAAATAATATTGCTTAATAATAAATTTGATATTTTTTTTGTTATAATCATTGTAAAGATAACATTATCTTAATAAAACTAACGGAGTCGTACTACATGCCAAGTTTGACAAACACGAATTTTAGCTATTGAACGAATTTGATAGCATGCCATCAGGCGGTGCTATCGGACACAGTTTGATTGTATAATAGTCGCTTAAAAGGCTGCTTCATTACCGTACTTTTAGTATAAAAATATTTAATATAAAAATATTATACATTTTTAAAAATGAAAGGAAAAATTCAAATTCGGTGCGCTTTTGTTGAAATAATGCGATTTCTTGCTCATTTTCGTGCGTTTTGAAATTTCAAAGTTGACAATGCTGCACTCTACTTCCTCCTCGTAATTCCTACATTTAAGTCATTAAATGGAAGTTTTAAACTCCTCGCTTGCGCGTCTATGTGCCAATGTCCCTTCAGGACTGCCAGAACAGAATGCAGCCTCCTTCTGGAGAGGTCTCTAAGGATGATAGTCCTCCTAGTTATTATTAGCCTTTATATTGGACAGGTAATCTCACCAGGCTATCTGCCTCAAAAATTTGACGCTGTACTCATTTCTTACAGCTACCTGTATCTGTTCCAAACATTTTTTTTTTTTTTTTTTTGTTAATTTCTAAGATGATTTTAAGAAGGTTCTGAAAACCCCAATTCAATCATTCGTTGTAGAATTTATTTTATCTCTGATACCAAATATCTGTAGTCCAACATTTTTATTATAAAATTTTTTTCATCGATATGTCATATTATAATATGATAAAATGTCATCGATAAATTATTGTTCAACAATTTTTCATATCGATATATATCGATGTTAAATTTAAGTCTTTCAAAATTAAAAAAAAATTGTTCAAGATTATTCTAAGAAACTGCTTCAGTCATAAATTCAATCAATCATTCACTAAGATTTTTGAAAAAGCGTTCATTCCATTATATGCTTTAAAGCACCATGCAAAAATTATTTGGTTATTGGAAAAGCTTAATAAAGCTTGGAAGGTTTTTTGGCGCCACTCAATATTTATTTTTATTTCTATAATTTGGCCTTTAAGAATGTATTTTATTTGATTGCCAGAACAAGTCAAAAAGCAATTCATTCATCTTAATCTTTAAAAGCAAAAAAAAAAAAAAAAAACAAAAGAATGAACGAATGACAATAAACAAATTAGCACTCTGACACTTGAAAGTGAACAATTCATTTGTTTTCGTGTCAAGTAATAAAATTTTCACAACAATATCAGTCTTGACATTTAAATACGTGTATTCGTTTTTGTTTTGGAATAAATCTCTATTGAGATGTCTGTTCAAATGGCTTGTATGATGGATTGTATTGTTAAAAATGTTTCATATAAACAGACATTTACAGACATACTCGTACATATCGCTCCTTTATTGCAACATAGTCATAACTCAAAAAAGCTTGTTTCGAGAAAAACACATTTAAAATTTTTAGCTTCCATACAAGTCTTAGAAATTTTTTTTTAGAAAGTATCTCCTAAAGGAAAAAGTTTAAAAGTAATTTGAATAAAGTTTTGGCACAATGTAGAAGGTGGTACTGTTAACAATTCTACATTGTTAGCTCGAAAAACTCAATTTTTGAGATATGACTATGTTGCAATAAAGGAGCGATATGTAGATGCTCACGAAGTCTAAATGTGTTCATTTAAGCAACATATTCTAACAATTTTGGTACTGCTGACATGACAACACGTCGCCTGATGAAATAATATGAAAAATTTGTCATTAGCAAATTAATATAATTCAGTGGGGTTTTAAAATTTGTTTAAAGTCATGAAAATCTGAAGAAAATTTGCCTGTAGAAAATTTTTCTAAAGCTAAAATTAATCGATAGCAAAATATCGATAAAAACAACAAAAAAAATCGATAACATAAATATATCGATAACAAATATTTATCGATAGCAAAATCTTTCTCATAAGGAACATTTGCCGGTAACAAATATATTCGACAAAACATTTTATTTTCTACAATATATTTTCAGAACAAAAATTTTTCGATAACAGAATTAATTTTTACGATAACAACAATTTCTCATTGATGATTGAAAGCAAAAGAAAATGTTAGGTAGATTACTGAAATTTCCACAAAACTTTCAATAGATAATTCTAAACTGCCGAATTGTTTATAAAAACTGGTTGCAGAAATCTCGTCGACATTCAAAAAAAAAAAAAAAATATGAAATTTTTATCGAAAACCAAAACTGTACAAAGGAATTTAACATAAACGTTCTAATATTCTTGCATTAAATTTAGTATTAAGATTTGAATAATTATTGTTAGTTCGTTTTGAAGATTCAATAAATAAAAAAAAAATGCTTAAAAAAATTCTTGCGTTAGACAATTTGTCGGCAGCCAAAAATTTCTATGAAATATATATCGAAAACAAAAATTAAATTAAACAAAAATATTTTTTTATAGAAAATTTATTGACAAAAAAAAACTTTTTATATGAAATTGTCGATAACAAAAATTTATCGATAGCAAAATGTATTGATAAAAAATTTAACGATAGCACAAATTTATTGATGTATTGATTTATAAACAAAATTTTCTAGGAAAAATAATTGATAACAAAAATTTATCGACAGCAAAATGTATTTATAACAAAAATTTACCGTTAACAAAAACTTTCGCCAACGGAATTTTATTTTCTGCAAAATTTTTCTAAAAAAAATTGTTTGTACAGCAGAATCAATTTTATCAATAACAAAAATTTCTTATCGATGATCTAATGCTAACCAAAAAAAATTTTAGATATAAAACTGAACTTTACAGAATACTTTCGATAAAGAACTCAAGCGATAGTAAAAACTTGTTGCAGAAATTTTTGCGATATCCAAAAACGTCTATGAAAATTTTTCTAGAAGCCAAATTTTCCGTATCTGAATAAATTTTATTGATAACACAAATTTCTTATCGATGAATCAACGTTAGCAAAAACGTTCGGTAGATAACTGAAATTTACACTAAACTTTTGATAAAGAACTCTCAATGATTTTGAAACCCTGTTATAGAAACTTTATCGGCAAAATAAAATTTCTATGAGATGTTTATCGAATACTAAAGTTGTCTCTAAGAATTTAATATTGATATTTCATTATAGAGAGTTCATTGAAAACAAAAACTTTTTATAAACAATTGTCAACAACAAAAATTTTCTACGAAAAACTAATCGATAAAAAAAATTTATCGATAGCAAAAATGTATTGATATAAATTTATCGATAACAAAAACTTGTTTATAGCAAAAATTTTCTACAACGAAATTGTATTATTCTATAAAATTTTTCTAAAAACAATAATTTTTCGATAACAGAAAAAATTTTATCGATAACAAAAATTTGTCTGCGATGATCTAATGTTAACAGAAATATTAGATAGCTAACTGAAATTTACACAAAACTTTCGATTAAGAATTCTAAACTGTAGCAAAAACTTGTGTTAAAAACTTTGTCCGCAACCAAAAATTTCTATGAAATATTTATCGAAAAAAAATTATCTAGAAGAATTTAACATATACATATATTATTTCATAGAAAATTCATTCAAAACTAGCACAAAGAAATTGTGAATGACAAACATTTTCTATAAAAAAATTATCGATAAATTTATTGACATAAGTTTATCGATACCAAAAGCTTAGTTATAACAAAACATTTATCGTAAAAAAAAAATTTTACAATAAAATTTTATTTTGTAGAAATTTTTTTTACAACAAAAATTTTTCAATAAAAGCAGAAACGGTAGTAAAAATTTGTGTTAGGAATCGAAAATTTCTATGAAATATTTATCGAAAACTAAAATTGTCTAGAAGAACTAAACATAAATATTCTATTATTGAAAATTTATTAAAAACAAAACTTTTTATAGAAATTGTCAATAACAAAAATTTTCTATAAAAAAGTAATCGATAAAAAGTTATCGATAGCAAAAATGTAATGATAAAAATATTTGTCGATAGCAAAAATTTATTGATAACAAACATAGACCTCTCGGCGCTGATAATAGTTGAGGTGCCTGCCTTGGCTGAAATGTTCTGGCTGTGGTTTAAAATTAAAATCGCTGGAAGAGGAATTAGTTTCCCTGATAACTGTGGTGCATGCCGGTTTTCGGGGGCCAATAACTACCGAGGTGATGTGGTCTTGCAACAGATATATCTACCGTAAGTAAACAGGGGTGAAGACTAGACGGGGGATTTGGTTAAAGGCTGATCCTCTTAATAGACTTGCAACAGATATCTCTACCGTAAGTAACCAGGGGTGAAGACTAGACGGGGGATTTGGTTAGAGGCTGATCCTCTTAATAGACTTCGGTCTACCAACTCATTAATTCTTGTCTTCCATTTACTGTGAGGAAATAACATATAGGAGCGATAAGGAGGCACGAACTCTTAAACAAGGGGTTTGCGTATATGGCTACAAACTTATGGCAAAAAGTTGCGCCCTAGAAAGCCACAGGGAAGCACTAGTGAATTGTGAATAATTCACCCCGTGATTTGGTCCATCATCAGATTAGGCCGACAAGACAATTGCTGATGTAAATCAATTTTACAATCTATCTCTATTCTAACTTCAAATTAGTAATATTCGTGAATGGTTGGTCTCTACAACGAGTTGAGGTTGACGACTCTTCTTTCACACTATCACAAACAACAACAATGTTTTCCGGAGAAAGAACTAGCTGAGTATAAACAGAAGTTTTCACATTTCCTATAGACCCAGTTGGCTCAAATTGGCGCACAATTCTTCCGATTGAGGACATATTCGGTCGACTAAAAATCATGGAGTGTCCGAAATGTAAAGGGCCTGAAAGATCCAGTCATTATGGTTGGACCATGATTATTGCTTACAATTAATTTCATTCCGAAAAATTTTTTAAATTTTCGCCTTTTAGGGAACCAAAAACAGCTTCAATTTCTTTCTTAATAGAATTAAGTTCTGTGACATGGCTGTATAACAACAATTTCCAAAAACAAATGAATTGAAAATAAACATTTGCAAAAGAAAATTTATTCATAACAAATATTTGCTTTAAAAAACTAATCGACAAAGTTTTTTATAAACGTGTTTTATACAAATTTTATGGCTTAAAAAATCTGTTGATACAAAATTTATGAAAAACAATAAAAAATTTATTGATAGTGAAAGTTTCTCAATGTAAAACAATCCCCTGAAGGTTTTGTCTATTGAGTTCAGTAATTTTTGTTATTATCATCAATTAGTATGTCAATCTATTTTCATAAAACATATTCTCTCGCTTTTTGCCCCTCCATCTATCTGCACCAGTTGCTTTTCCATCCTTTCGAACCCCCTTCGTAGCTGGAACCTACAACCTGAACACAAAATGTCACACATTCATGCGGGCAATAACATCAACATGATTATTTACCTGATTGTCATGTGTTTAAATGAAGCTGCTGCAGAATTGTGTGCAACAGCAAATCACAAAAAGAAGTAAAAGGAAATAAATAGAAAGAAAAAAAAATACTTGACATTGTGTTAAAAATGTTCATACCAATACAATGTGTCGCAGTTGAAGTAAGCACAGGTATACGAGTACTACACTGGTATATAAACATTAATGTTTGCATGCGATTTCTCACATACATATGTAGTCAGGGTGTTTGTCAGTGACTCAGGCTGCGAGTCAGTGAGACAGACATTTTGTTTATTCATACGTTTTTCGAACAATTGTATCTGGTTTAAACGTATTGTATTGTTAGGTTTTTTCTTCCTCCCCGCCCTTAGTTACTCTGCTGCTTAGCTATGTAGAAGCAAACGTGATGCAGCTATTCCTACTTGTTGGAATATACAACACGTTTTTTTTCCATGAAGCTATATCTTTTGTTCTTGCCGCTTATATGAACAGGGACTCAGGCACATACACACATACGAGTATGCATGCAGGTGCATGTCTTTTATTGTAATTTAGATTACTTATGTATATGTATGGGTGTTAGTTTGTTGACTATTGCTTTTTTCTCATTTCATTTTGTTAATTTCTCGTGAATTAAGTGTAAACAAGAGGAAATTGGAAAGCAATTTTGTTCCTCAATACAACAATTATGCAACAATTAATCAAATACTCAAAACACCTTGCTGTCACTTTTTTGCAATATTCATTTATTGCAAATGCTTAGAAGTGAATAAACAATTCTGACTTAGGTTTTTATTAAAAAAAAAAAGAACTAGTTTTCTAGAAATAACTGCATTAAAAGGAACTTTTTTTGGAAAACAAGGACATTATACAAAACTTATAATTTTATATAAAAACGTCACAGTATGTGGCAATAGAAAGCAAGAGTTTCGTTTATATTCATGCAAAAAGCAAAAAAAATATATTGCTCTTACATAAGTAATATATAAGGATAAATAAGGATAAATGAAATATGTAAATATTCTGCTAAACTAAAAGCTTTAGCTTTTACTATTTATATATTTCGCTTGCTTTTAAAAAGAAAAGAGAATTTTAGCGATTTAGAGCAAGAATGTGTAAATAACCTCAACCAAAATAAGACAAAGTTTTAATGATTTCCAACCTAAATCAAGATCCTTCTGTCAATTTTAGAATAAGGATATAACAAGATATATCAATTTAGGCAACATATGACATAAATATTATACATGGTTTGTGCCCATACTAAAAACATATCGATTAAATTCGGTTAAAAAGCAATTGCGCTTACATAAGAAATAAATAAAGATAGGTAAGGATAAATGAAAAATTTAAATATCCTGCAATTTATTCTAAGAAAACTAAAAGCAACCCTTTAGGTTTTACTATTTATATATTTCGCAGGACTTTAAAAAGAAAACAGGAATTTAGCAATTTAGAGAGAGAAGATATATAAAGAACATCAACCAAAATCAAACAAAGTTTTAATGATTCCCAACCATAATCAAGATCCTTCTGTCAATTTTAGAATAAGGATATATATGTATAACAAGCTATGGGTATACAACTTAATAATATCGGTTTGAACAACTATGACATAACTATCATATATGGTTTGTGTCCATACTAAAAACATATCGATTATATTCAGTTGAAAAGCAAATAAAATATATTGCACTTACATAAGTAATATATAAGGATATGTAAGGATAAATGAAAAAGTTAAATATCCTGCAATTTATTCTAAGCAAACTAAAAGCAAGCCTTTTACTTTTACTAATTATACATTTCGCTGGATTTTAAAAAGAAAAGAGGATTTTAGCCATTTAGAGAGAGCATGTAACGGGTGGCGCAAAAATAACCTTCCGATGTTTTTTGGCTCTAATTAAAAAAAAAATGAAAAACGTTGATTCTTCTTGTGGATTATTTTTATTTGGCATTTTAATTTTTTTTACATCAAGTCGAGAATATGATGTCATGTAAATGGCCGCCGCCACAGTTGACTGTCATTTGAGCCCTTTTTATAGCATTTTCCATCACATTGGCGAAAACTTCCGGCGATAGATTCTCACATTCCTGACGGATATTGTCTTTAAGAGCTGCAAGTGTCTGAGGCTTGTTGACATAAACTCGCGACTTCAAAAAGAAGTTTGCAGCGGTAAAATCAGGCGATCTTACTGGTCTATGCAAATCGCCAAAACAGGAGATCAAAAAGAACTCGTCGATCATTGCTCTGTAGCGCTCACCGGGTCCGATGACTCCTCCAGCGAAAAAAGCACACTGTACAGTGACTTTGAGCGGGTGTAACGGCTCTTCGTGGGTTACACGCGGATTTTCAGTGCCCCAGAAGCGTAAATTTTTCTTATTTACGTACCCGCTAAGATGGAAATGGGCCTCATCACTCATGATTATTTTTGATGGAAAATCATCTTCATCAATATTCCGTGTTCTGGAGCAGTGTAGCGTAACATTGTTTATTAATATGTATTTCGCATGTGTTTACTACACAGTTGTCAAAACAGAACTGACATTGTGGGCCAATCGCAAAATTTATAGCATTTTCTGATAGGAGAATTACTTGTGCACCATCTTGTATAAATAACCTCAATCACAATAAAACAAAGTATTAATGATTCCCAAATATAACCAAGATCCTTCTGACAATTTTAGAATAAGGATATATATAACAAGCTATGGGTATACAATGTCGATTTGTTCAACATAATTAACATAACATAATTATCATATATGGTTTGTGTCCGTACTAAAAGCATATGTAATTTTTGGATTCGTATTCGATGGGAGTCAAATTGTAAACAAAAATTTTTTTAATCAATTTGAGCAACATATGGCATAACTATTCATATATGGTTTTTGTCCATACTAAAATCATATATATTTTTGGAATCAGCAGTCGGTGGAAGTCAAAGTGTAAACAACAATTTTTTTTAATCGCTTTAATGTGGAATTTTGTGGCTATAAAAGATATTTTGCGTGGAAGTCTGATAACATTTTTTCAATTGAAGAAAACAACTGCTGCAAGCTATCGATTGTTGGTAGAAGCTCATGAACAACATGCACCAACTCAATAAATTTCTGAACGATGAAGTGCTGGCTTCAACTCAGAGTTATGTTGCCATTGAGTGTCACTTTGAATTGAAAAAAAGGTTCAAATTTATTTGATGTACAAGTTTCTATGCTGAAGAACTCGAATTTTCTAAACCTTCCTGTAATGAATTTTTTTGCAATTGTAGGGATAAGGAGAAGGAAACGGAAACTGTCTTCCCTTTCCTCCGTCAATTTGGCATTCCCACAATAAGAAGATAAAAACTGTCTTTCATTCTCCCTGCGAACACTCAACTTTGGCTGTCAGGAGGAACCTCCTTTTAAGAATCTATATAATTTGCAATCTTGGTGAGCTATAGGAGTACAGGCTTAATGACCAACTATGATACTCATACCTTACGGCTAGTTGGACTAGTGTACTTATACTGGTATACTCAACAAGTTTCTATGCTGAAGTACTCGGGTTTTCTAAACCTTCCTGTAATGAATTTTTTCGCAGTTGTACGAATAAGGAGACGGAAATAGAAACTGTCTTCCCTCTCCTCCGCCAATTTGGCATTATCGGTAATGAATTTTGTCGCAGTTGTAAGGATAAGGAGAAAAAGATAGAAACTATCTTCCACCTCCACTGTAGACTTGGCTTTCTCTGTAATTAATTTTTTTGCAGTTGTAGGGATAGAGAAACGGAGGTGAAAGCAATTTCCATCATCTCTGCGAGTACTCAGCCTTTCTGAGAATCTATATAATCTACTATTGAAGTCCAGTCTTAATGGCATACTATTATACAATGATGATTTATCAAGTTGTGCGGTATGATCCGGTGTGGTTTCATCAAAACGGAGTCCTTTCGAACCTTTTTGGCTATTTGAACTACCACATGAAACAACCAACCGAGGACCTAATGTAATCAAATAGCTCATCTAATATGGCATGAGGTGAAGTCATGAAGCACAACGTGCCATCTTTTCAATATCATCCTATTACAGTCAAAAGAAGTTGACATTCAGTGACCTACGGGGATCATTGTTGATAGCGATAGCCAGGCTAACGTTGCTCTCAAAGAACGATGCTCTCAAACCAATATCTGCATGAAACAGTAGAATATATTGGACAGTCTTGCCAAATTAAACAAGTGCTTTTCTTGATATACTACTTTATCCAGAAGTTGGCTTTACTGCTAGTGATAATGTTTTAATCGGTTTCCAGCAACATAGTGGGCTATTAGCATTTGTGCTATGGACCTTAATCCACTTAATTTTAAGGATACAGCTTAGCTTTGAATTTCACCAAATTCTTATATTATTTTAAATATTGACCATTACATCTTTCCAATTGAAATCAAATAAATATAAAAATTATTTTAGATTTTATTTAATTTTTAAATATTTTTTTCTTCATTCGTGTTTATAATTTCATTTTAGCAAGTTCGTTGTGGTTGTGTAAAACTGCAATTAGAGGAAATCTAAATGGAATGGAAGAAAAGGCGGAAATTGAACTTCCTGCAGTTGCGAATACAACACAACAGTAAATGCATTTTCAATTTCTAAGTTAACACACACACACACACCTACACAAACTTGTTTAAACACTTACTTGCAAACATAAATACACTCACTCATACACCCATAAATGCCAACGGTCCATAGCGAAACCGTAGTCAGTATTGAGTGTTTAAGACAAACGTTATATTTATAGAGTGTAAACAATTTCAATGCTATTTCAAATGTAGTTTTCGCCAGAAATGAAAATGTTGAAAACAGCAATAAAAGCACGATAAACGAAAGAGGACAAAAAAAGTAAGTAAGCAAAAAAAAAAAAGTAACAGAATACGTTTCTTCACTGCTGCATTATTTTCCTCTTCGTTTTTCTTCTCCTTCAGGATGCTAAGAAACGAAACCACAACAATCATACTCATCATTTGTAAATTCATTTCAAAATATTTTAACCGCAAAATGAATTCACTGCATTTTATTCATTTATTTATTTATTTATGTATTTGTATGTAGAGCAGGTCTTAAATATTATTCGGTAGTAGGAGTACGTACGTTGGAATCATATTTGCAATAATAAATAGAACAAAATTTTATTGGGTCAATTTGTACAAGAAAATGTTTAAAACAGATTCATGCATGCTTGCACGCACACAGTAGCACAATTGTGTGCTATTTTGCGTTAAATGATAAGGGTTGCCATTTTACAAATAAAGTAAGAACGAAAAACTAATAAACACAAATGAGTTTATAAGTTTTTTTAACGAACAGGTAAAATGTTGGAAAAAAGGATATATGGTAGTAAGGTGAGTCCTTGATCTGCTCAGAATGAAATTTCTAACCGGGCTTGACAACAAAATTCTACAACCTTTTACTGAGTTTGGCAGTATTCTGATTATAAATAAGGCTGACATTAATGTTTAAGTCCAAAGGTGCTTGAAATTTCATTGCACAGTTAGAATGAAATTTTCAAGCTGGCTTGACAACAAAATTCCACAACCTTTCACTGAATTTGATAGTATTCTGATTATAAATAAGACTGGCATTTATGCTTAAGTCCAAAAGTGCTCGAAATTTAAAAGCACAGTTGGATTTTTTATAAAACAAGAGACCTATGAGGAATACAAACATCCCCGTCGTGCGCTATCTTGAGTTAAATGAGAAGTTTTGCCATATTACAAATAAAGTAAGATCGAAAAATTAATATACTCAAATAAATTTATAAATTTTTTAACCAGCAAGTAAAATGTTGAAAAAAAGGATACATGGTAGTAAAATGAGTCTTTGATCTGCTTAAAATGAAACTTCCAAGCAGGCTTGACAACAAAATTCCACAATCTTTCACTGAATTTGGCAGTATTCTGATTATAAATAAGACTAGCATTTATGCTTAAGTCCAACGGTGCTCGAAATTTCACTACACAGTTAAATTTTTTTATAAAACAAGATTATAAATAAGACTGGCATTTATGTTTAAGTCCAAAGGTGCTCGAAATTTCATTGCACAGTTAGATTTTTTTCCAAAACAAGACACTTATGAGGGATACAAACATCCCCGCCGTGCGCTATCTTGAGTTAAATGAGAAGAGTTGCCATTTTACAAATAAAGTAAGATCGAAAAATTAATATACTCAAATAAATTTATAAGTTTTTTAGCCAGCAAGTAAAATGTTGAAAAAAAGGATATATGGTAGTAAGGTGAGTCTTTGATCTGCTTAGAATGAAAATTCCAAGCAGGCTTGACAACAAAATTCCACAACCTTTCGCTGCATTTGGCAAAATTCTGATAATAAATAAGACTAGCATATATGCTTAAGTCCAAAGGTGCTCGAAATTTCATTGTACAGTTAGATTTTTTTACAAAACAAGACACTTATGAGGGATACAAACATGCCCGCCGTGTGGTATTTTGAGCTGAATGAGAAGTGTTGCCATTTTGCAAATAAAGTAAGATCGAAAAAGAAATAAATTCGAACAAATTTTTACATTTTTTAACGAACAAGTAAAATAGTGAAAAAAGGATATATGTGAGTAAAGTAAGTCTTTGCTCTGCCTGGAATGAAACTTCTAACCAGGCTTGATAACAATATTTCACAACCTTTCACCGAATTTAGCAGTATTCTGATCATAAATAAGACTGCAAATTATGTTTAAGTTCCTAAATTCTTGAAATTTTCTTGCACGGCTGGGTTTTTTTTTAAAGCAATAGAAATATGAAAGATACAAATATTCCCACCCAGCACTCCATTTCAGATTCCTCTATATGGCGATTAAACAAATCCTTGCCCCAATGTAAATAAAATTTTTAGTTTTGTGAAAAGTAAGCAATTTTAAAACTGTTTTCTAACAAAAAAAAATATAGGAAATGATAAAAATTAAATAAATGTAAATATACACAAAAAAAAATTTCGACAAATTTGAGCAAAACATTATGATTATTAGTAGATTTTGACTAGGTTTTTGTGTTAAAAAAAATAAATAGGCATTGTAATCTATTTAGCTGATTTCAAAAACTATTTTAAAAAATAAAGGATATATGAGAAGTCAGATTATCCTTGCACCGAAATGTAGGAACTTTTTATTTTAACTTTAGTTTAGCATTTGCGCAAATTGTAATCAATTTGATTAGTACGAAAACTGAATTTTAATAGTAAAGCATATTTGAGAGGTTTGCTTACTCTTATACAGCTATGTATGAAACTTCCAGCAACAGCTTAGTTAAAGCACTGTATAAATTGTAATACATTACATTAATAAACAAAATTAACTATAGAGTAACAGCTTAGTTAAAGAACTGTCCAACAATTTATTTTATTAATAAATGCAATTAATTTAAAAACAAAGGATATGTGAGAGGCTTGCTAATACTTATAACATTGTATATGAAATTTTCAGCAACATCTTAGCTAATCAACTGTATGAATTGTTGTCCATTAAATTAATGTATAAAATTAATTTTAAAAACAAAGGATATATGAGAGGTAAGATTATGCCCGCACGATTATATATAAACTTTTCAATAAAAACTTAGTTAATATATGAAAGGCAGCGATATTATCCTTGCGCAGTTACATACAAAATTTGCGACAAAAACTGTTAAAATTTAATCTGTTTAATTGATGTATAAAACTAATTCCAAAAAAAGGATATATGAGAAGCATGCTTATCCTTACACCGATTAGTGTACAGTTTTTAAAATAATCTTAGCTAAGAAACTTTACAAGTTGTGTTCTATTTAAATCATATATAAAATCAATTTTAAATATAAAGACTTAAAAATAAAGGATATATGAACAGCTTGTTCATTTTTGCTTTAAACTATTTAATTTTTTCATAAACTGCTGCCACTGTTATTATAATCATAATATTTTCTTATGTTCTACTGGTCACCTTAAATTGTTTGTACTTTAAACACATTTTTTACAACAAACTTTATGCAAGGAGAACTAAAGAGAATTATAGTGGAAAGCAGTCTATAACCAGGGCAATTTTTCGAATTGTAGTTCCGTTAAATTGCAAATAGCAGCAAGTTGATAGTCACTGCATGCAAAGGAATGCTGCTTGTTTTTCTCACTTCCTTTAAGACAAAAATGAGGACATACTTTTTTAATGGATATTTTTTTAGCTCTGCCTTTTAAAGGTGTGTAAAATAGTGTATAAGGAAGCGTCAAAATTAACATACATAAACAAGCCTGCATAAAATTGTACGAGTTTACGCGCATGTGTGTGTGTGTGTGAGTGTCTATATATTTATGTGGTTACCTATAATAGCAAGCGGTTTTGTGAAGCAAGAGGCTTGCTTAAAAGTGCCATTCAAGTGTTTGAAGTATTCATTTCCTTTTAATTTCTTTACAACAACATCTTACTTTACATTTATCAATGTAAAAGTAGTTATGAAATATGCAGAAAAAATATATATAATAATTTTAATAAATTGAAATGGAAATTTTTCAACACAAAATTTTGTTAAATTGTAATTAATTTATTTTGTTTCTTCTTTCGTTCCTGCTCCGCCCAATTTCCAAGTAAATTTAATAGCAAACTAAAAGCTTTTAGGCAGTTGTGCTTTAGTGTTGTAGTTTTCCTTTTCCACTTGCCAAGGAAGAGGATATAATATTATGCAGCCAAACAAACTCAAGCACAATTTTAGGCAAAATTCTTGTGGCGTACTGTGGTTTGTATTGCGGATAATTTTGAAACAAAAATTTTCAAGTACTACTTTTAAATTTGTTCTGTATTATAGTTTTGCTTTTATGGTTTAAAAATAAATTTAGATGTTTAAATATGTAAAGAAGTTTACAGCTGTAAAGTTAAGTCAGTAGCTACTTACGCACAAATCCAAGGGCGAACTCATAACCGTTTCCATGTGGATTCAAAGATACACATATGTGGTAATAACATACATATTACTATATTTAGCAAATCTCTATGCTGAAAAGCTCGGTTCTTCTAAGCCTTCCTGCCACTAGTTCCCTTCACAAATCAAAGTATTGGAAATAGTAGCACGAAATCCATAAGGAACATCAAACTTGCTAAAAGCTCCTCATTATCTGATTCCTAAAGAGCTCAAATTCTATGCTGAGAAGCTCCAGTCTTCTAAGCCCTCCTGCAATTAGTTCTCTTCACAAATCAAGGTACTGGAAATAGTAGTAGAAAATCCATAAGGAACATCAAACTCGCTTAAAGCTCTTCATTATCTGATTACTAAAGAGCTCAAATTCTATGCTGAGAAACTGCAGTCTTCCAAATCCTCCTGCAATTAGTTATCTTCACAAATCAACGTACTGGAAATAGTAGTACGAAATCTATAAGAAACATCAAACTCGCCTGAAGCTCCTGATTATCTCATGCTTTCTAAGCTCTGCTGCAAATAGATCACTATTATATTGCTAGAGGCTTCGTAAGTCTATGAGTAACATCAAACTCATCTAAGCTTCGTCATCATTTACATCCTTAGTAAGGCAGGAATCTGTTGGATGACAACAACACCACGAAGACATACGAATCTCAGAACAGCTGGAGGCTTCGAAAGTCTATGAGGAACATCAAACTCATCTAAGCTCCGCCATCATTTACATCCTTAGTAAGGCGGGAATCTGTTGCAGGACAACAACACCTCGAAGACATACGATTCTCAGAACATAAAACATTACACCTCTATAATCAAAAGTTAACAACATTTCTATTTAGACTTTTGAATATTTCAGCCTATATATAGACATCTCATAGAATATAATTAGCTCCAGTAGCCAGCGCGTTTTGGTGACATGTTGATGCCCATTGTGCCATAAAACCTCTGATAAGTCTTAGGTATTTATGTACAAAGCTAGGTATTTCCTCCCCTATAGTTACCTAGATCATTAGTTTCTTTACCTAGATGATCGAGGAGTCCTTTCTCTCTATGTCTAAAAAATTAGAGAGCCAAGTACAGGAACACGCTTTAAGAAGGAAAATAATTATCTTGATATAAATATGATTTGCTTTGGCGTAACCTGACAGTCTACCAAAACCCCGGAGTAAGCTTGCTAACAGCTAAACAGCGCTGCGTATTCGTAATTCCTTAAATATTCAGAAGAAGTAAAGTCACCAGAAGCTGGTAGCCCACACGTAGAAAAAAAAATATGGTTGATATGACAATATTCTAAGGGCAACATACTATTGTTAAATAAAGGGTGTTTTTTTAAGCCCGATAGAACTTGAAATTGTAAAAAATAACACAAAAAATTAAATTGTAATCAAAATTTTTTTTTATTCGAAAGATCAATACGTGACATTAACATTTGAAAATGATTTCGGGCATATGGGCACCGCGGCTGTTCTTGACGAAGCGCATTCTGGACGTCCAATTTTGGGCCACTTTTTCGAGCACTGCTGGCCGTATGTCACGAACAACACGAACAATGCTGGCCTCCAAGGCGTCAATTGTTGCTGGTTTATCAGCATAAACCAGTGACTTCACGTAGCCCCACAGGAAATAATCGAGAGGTGTCAAATCGCACGACCTTGGAGGCCAATTGACAGGTCCATTTCTCGAAATCAACTTATCGCCAAATTTTGATTTCAGTAAGTCGATGGTTGCGTTCGCCGTATGGCACGTAGCGCCATCCTGTTGAAACCACATCTCCTCCGGATCAATGTCATCCATATTTTCAAACAAAAAATCATTGATCATGGTGCGGTAACGATCTCCATTGACCGTAACGCGAGCTCCGGCCTCATTTTTGAAGAAATAAGGTCCGATGATGCCACCAGCATGAAAACCGCACCAAACAGTGCATTTTTCTGGATGTAATGGAGTCTGTAGGGTCTCTTGTGGATTGGTCTCACTCCATATGCGGCAATTTTGCTTATTAACAAACCCGTTAAGCCAAAAATGCGCCTCATCGCTGAACACAATTTTGCGATAAAAGTTGCGCGAATCGACGACTGATTTTCAAAGTAAATTTGGATAATTTCGTAGCGTTGTTCAAGCGTGAGTCTATTCATGATGATTTGTCAGAGTATACTGAAACAAATAAAAAAAATGTTTCATCAAAATTTAATTTTTTTGTGTTACTTTTTACAATTTAAAGTTCTATCTAGCTTAAAAAAACACCCTTTAATATGGTTGCACTTGATAATACTATATTGTTACATTAAAACGTCATTGAGTGGACGTAACAAAAATATACGAAGCAACAGTACTATATTTTGGTTTAACAGTGGTGTACAATAATAATAAGTAACATACTCAATTATACTAATCGCATATATAACCATATTATTCTCATTAAATAACCATACTTATATCATAAATAACTTTATTATAATAGAAGCATATTTTTGTATACATACATACCGCATATAATATATTTTGTTAATACGTGTAAAATAAATACAATTAAAATAAAAAATAAATAAAAAATAATAATAATCGGAATGCATCTCAACGGAATTAATGCAGAATTACCTCTTTGACGTTGATATATCCATTAGCTGCAATAAAGCAAAAAAAATATTTCAAAAGTCATATATAACCATAATAATATGGTTGCATTTGTTGCTGGATACACCATATATATGTAGGAATAATTTCATTCTTATATTAAAAAATACTTGCCATTTTATGTTCTTAATATGTATTTTTTATAATTTCACGTTTTTTTATATAGCTGAACAAATATATTTAGTTGTAATTTTTAAACAAACACACACACCATCTTATTGTTTGCAAAGAAAATATCATCAACTATATGTCAACGATTAGAAGGAAACTATTGTTAATCACGACAATAATAAATATATTCTGCAAACTTACTATTGTTGCATATGAATTTGCGGATTATATATATGATAAAAACATATATTTTGATATTGGGCGTCATAAAAGCTATTATTGCTTAAAAAATTTTTTGGAAATTGCTATGGTTGTATGTAACCATATCTTGAAATTTATAGATAGTAATGCAAATTATGACATATTTATGGAGAAACAAACAATAATTAAATTTTATAATATCGGGTGGTTAAATTTCAAGGGCCGATGTTGAATGTGAACCACACCTAAACGCCAAGTTTTTTTCCGAATTTTATTTGACATTTCTCTATTTCAGACTTATTCAATTTGAACCATGGAGAGATACACAATCCAACAACGTGTTAAAGTTATCCAGACTTATTATGAAAATGATCAATTTTCGAAGAAAATCATCTTCAGTGATGAGGCACATTTTCATTTCAGTGGATTCGTCAATAAACAGAATTGCCGCATTTGGGCGAATGAGAATCCAAGAGTGACTATCGAAAAACCAATGCACCCACAAAGAGTGACTGTTTGGTGCGGTTTATGTGCTGGCGGCATCATCGGGCCGTATTTTTTCCAAAATGAGGCCGGTCAGGCACATACTGTGAATGGTGTTCGCTATCGTGAGATGATAACGAACTTTTTATGGCCCGAATTAGAAGATATGGATGTAGACGATATGTGGTTTCAGCAGGACGGTGCCACTTGCAACACAGCTAACGAAACAATTGCTCTTTTGCGCAACAAATTCAATGGCCGTGTTATCTCACGTAATGGCGATGTCAATTGGACGCCAAGATCATGTGATTTGACACCGTTGGACTTTTTTCTTTGGGGTTATTTGAAAGAAAAGGTGTATGTCGATAAGCCAGCAACAATTCAACAGCTAAAGGATGAGATAATTCGGCACATTAACGGCATAGAACCTCCATTATGCCTCAGGGTCATCGAAAATTTGGACCATCGGATGGAGGTGTGCCGCCGTGGTCGCGGCGCCCATTTGGCCGATATTTTGTTCTATACATAATTGCGTGATACCAATATATCATAATAAAATAAAATTACAATAATTTCCTAAATAGTTTGTGTTTTATTCAAAATCAACATCAGCCCTTGAAATTTAACCACCCTTTATACAGTATTTAACAATAATGCACAATGTTATGGAATATATACTAATGTTGTTGCAATCATATATCAAACTGTCTTTTCTCTGCGTGTGGAAGCAATATTGTACAGATAATAAAAATCATCGTTTTATTTTTTTAAAGTTGATCTTACTGTTAAGAAAATTTGATTTTTATAAATTTTACAGTCGTGAAGCAGCTCTGCGCTGAGGAACAGCTCTCGCGTCATTGTAATTATTTCTTAAGTATGGTCAGGCTTGTTGTTGTTGTCTGACCTTCGAGAGTTTCGCGTCTCGCTCTCATCGGTTAACTGTCTACCTCAACTAACTGTATTAGTTTCGTTGTTAACCACGCGGCCACTTCCTATGCGAAGGCATAGGTCGGTACAGTTCGTCACAGCGCCGAAAGAAAAATACTGTTTATACCATCGTGGGCATAAGGTCTACGTTACTCCGCCCATGCTGTGCATCCTATACTTTGCAAATTTATTTGTAACTGTACTTTTGCTAATACAAGTATAAATTATAAACTTCAGTGCAAAGTACTGTGCCGTATTTATTAAAGAAACAAATTTATTTTTTAAGAAATAACCAACAGCCAACTTTTACATAACAACCATATAAGAACAAAAAAAACAATTAAGTGTTGCAAAAATTATTATTATTAATTTATTATGCAGCAGCAAAAAACATTTTTTTTTTTTTTTTTTTTTTGAGAGATTTTCTTTTCTCTGGTTATAGTTAAAAAGTTTTTTTTTAATAAGTTTTCTATTTTATATGTAGTTTCAAAAGTTTTATTTTTTTTCAAACTTTTTCTTTTAAGTTTGAAAAGCATAGAATTAACCTTAAAGTAGAATGCTTTAAAGCGCATACTAAAACAAAATTACCTTAACAAAACAAAAACTTATTCAACTAATGAGTAGACTTGTTTTGCATTTAATCTTGTGCTGCTTTTGTTTACCGAATCAAAGTAATTAAACTGTTAGTATTATTATTAATGTTTTCCATTATTTAAAACTTGTTTTGAAGCCATAAATATTGCCAGCAAATCTAAACAAATTTGCTCATCGTCTATTTAGCAATCTAATTTAATAACACGATTTGCCATAAATTCTTTTCAACACAATATGGCAACAAACTACTCGTCGTTCTCTATTATCCAAAAGGCAGCAAAAAAAAAAGAAATTGAGCCACGCATCCATAAAAACCACCAACCATTTATAGTACGAAAAGCGAGGAAAATGAAAGGTTTATTTACAGCAGAAGAGGGCTATTATTTAAAAATACTTTGGCTATCAAAAACCAATAACAATAAGTCCTCACTGTATCCCACCACAAAGACCACCAACTCTAGTATCTCCCCTTCCGCCCCCCCCCCCTCTCCATCAACCATATTCAAATATTTTCCGATTTAGATTGATTATAAGAGTTGTACTCGTACAGCCGTTAAAACAATGTAGTTATGAACGTTTGTGTAGCCAGCCATGATAATAAGAATAATCTCTATTACTAGCAGGAGTTATGAACGGATGTGTTTATAGATGTAGTATATGTAAGTGTATGTGTGTGTTTTGAATTCTCTTCCTTTTTTTCTGCTACACATAATAAATATCTACAATATAATGTGGCTGGTAAAAGACTAAGTAGAAAATCATAGCCATTCACTGGTACCACAAATATAATTTATGTTAGTGCTGCTAAATACTCTAGTCTATACTTGCGAACATTATTCATGGCCATAAAAATTTGCCCAGCAAGGAATACAAAAGCCCAGTAAACATCAATAAAAATGTATATCCTACCGCAAAAATCCTTTTTCAAATATAAACAAACTGGTTAATTTATAGTGGGCTACACAATTTCAGAATCGTCAGGACATCCAAATCCTTGAGTATATACATATATATATATATATATATATATATATATATATATATATATATATATATATATATATATATATATATATATATATATATATATATATATATATATATATATATATATATATATATATATATATATATATATATATATATATATATATATATATATATATATATATATATATATATATATATATATATATATATATATATATATATATATATATATATATATATATATATATATATATATATATATATATATATATATATATATATATATATATATATATATATATATATATATATATATATATATATATATATATATATATATATTGAATGTCCTTGAAAGGACTTGACCTGATTTTATTTTTAAATAAAAATTGTGTATATATAACTTTAAAAAAATTCCTTTAAGGGAAATTCTAATAATATGTTAATGTTGGGCTACACAATTTCAGAACTGTCAAGCCCTTTCAAGAACATTCAAGTCCTTACAATACCTTTTGGTTTGTCTTAACCTTTTTTTTTTGTACAAAAGTTATATAAAATAGGGAAAATTTTATTATGAGTAAATATTTTGGATCTTTTATATTTAAACAAGTTTAAAAGTAAAGAAATTAAAGAAACTTAATACCGAAAAATATGCCTTTAAAGGAAAATTTTTTGCCTTTAAGGAAATTTTTATTATGAGTAAATATTTTAGGTCTTTTATATTTAAACAAGTTTAAAAGTAAAAAAAAATTTTAGAAACCTAATATTTCAAAATTTCCCTTAAAACGTACATTTTCCCCCCTTAGGGAAATTTTTTATTATGAGTAAATATATTGGATCTTTTATATTTACACAAGTTTAAAAGTAAAACAATTAGAAAACTTAATATATAAAAATTTTCCTTAAAAGGGAAATTTTTTGCCTTTAAGGAAATTTTTATTATGAGTAAATATTTTAGATCTTTAATATTTAAACAAGTTTAAAAGTAAACAAATTAAAAAAATTTAATATTGAAAAATATCCCTTAAAAGGGAATTTTTTTGCCTTTAGGGAAAATTTTATTAAGTGCAAATATTTTGAATTTTTTCTATTAAAATAAGTTTAAAAGTAAAAAAATTGAAGAAACTTTATAATAAAAATTTCCCTTTTAAGGGAAATTTTTATTATAAAGTTTCATAATAAAAATTTCCCTTTTAAGGGAAGTTTTTATTATGAGTAAAAGCAAAAAAAAATTTAAAAATTTAATATTTAAAAATTTCCCTAAAAGGAAAATTTTTTGCCTTAAGGTAATTTTTTATTATGAGTAAATGTTTTGGATTTTTATGTATTTACACAAGTTTAGAAGTAAAAAAATTAAAGAAATTTAATATTAAAAAATATCCCTTAAAATGGAAATTTTTTGCCTTTAGGGAAATTTTTATTATGTGCAAATATTTTGAATTTTTTATATTTGAACAAGTTTCAAAGTAAAAAAATTGAAGAAATTTTAATGTTTAAAAATTTACTTAAAAGGGAAATTTTTTGACTTTAAGGAAATTTTTATTATATATTTTGGATCTTTTATATTTAAACAAGTTTAAAAGTAAGTAGATTAGAAGCAAAAGTTAAAAAAAACTAATTGATGGCTTTAAACTCCAAATTACACAAATAATTTCCCATATAAGAAAGGCACATTTTTATCGGCTATAACAATTGATATAGATAGGAATAAAAAAATCTTAGCTATGGAAAAACCTGAAAACAAAAATTTCCTTTTTGGAAAAATTTTTAGTTAGCAAATATAACTTAAAATTTAGAAGCAAAAATTAAACATAAGACTAATTGATGGCAATTTGTTCTAAATTATACACATAAAAAATAATTTCCCATTTGGAAAAATGTTGATTATTTTTCATTTGTAATGTTTTTGAAACTTCCTTATTTTGTTATAAGAAATATTTAACTTTAAAAAAACTTTCTATCCTGAAAGTTTGGGTTTTTGTCTTTTTCGATTTTTATTAAGCAGCATGTCCTTAAAGTCTACTTCCTTCTTTTTTTTGCAGCTTCACCTCCTCAGTAAATAATTTACAAATATCTAACAAAGCAGAAATAAAAAAAAATTAAGCAGAAAATCTTTATGGTTTTTCAAATAATTTTTGAATAATTTATTGCCGCATATTTGCCAGCTTTACAAGTACTAAAGAACAATTTATTTTAACATATTTTGAACAAAAGATTTATCTACACAAAAGCACATTTTTGGTTTTTTTTTTTAACTAAAATCAAAAAAATATATATATAAAAAAATGAGGGAGTAAATATAATATCATGTAATTTTAATATAAATTATGAAAAAAAAAATTTAAATAAATGCAAATGTTTTATTCTGTAAAATAAATGGTGATAACTTAATAAAAGTAGAAAAAAATAAATATAATTTATTTAATTTTTTTTGCTAAAATGAAATGATATGCAAATACAATAAATGGAAAATTTATTCCATATTAAGGTTTTTTTTTTATAATGTGAAAATGTGTCAGAAATCAGGCAAATGTTGTGATTTGTGAGTTTTAACTGTTGAAAATATCAAATGAAATAAATTTCATTTATCTATTGTAAAATTTCCACAAATTTTAAGCCGTTGAGGAAATGGGTTTAAAAGCCTTAAATGTGTATATTATTATTCGATATAAAAATATTTGTTTTTCAAAAGACATTTTAATTACATGGCGATATAAATAGATTTATAATTATTTAGTATATAAAAATAACAATTTAATATCTTATAAGAAAAATTTTCCTGAAGAGGAAATTTTTTATTAGAAAATTTTGTTTATGATTTGCTTGAAAATTTTTTAATAAGATTTATATGCGTAAAACCTAAACAATTTTGGCAAGAAAATATTACACAGAAAAAATTTCCCTCTAGGGAAATTATTTTATAGCAAGAAAATTTCCCTCTAGGGAAATTATTTTATAGCAAGGAAATTTAACAAATAAGTAAAAAAAAAATATTTATTTACAATTTATATACGCATAAACTAAACAATTTTGCCCAAAAAATGCAACAGAAAAAAAATTCCATCAAGGGAAATTATTTTATAGCAAAAAAATTTAATAAATAATTAACACAAAATACATATATATAAAATGCATATACGTATAAATGAAAAAATTTTGCCAGACATTTTTCACAGGGAACAAAATTCCTTTAAAGGAAACTATTTTA
The DNA here is from genome assembly GCA_914767995.1 of Thecocarcelia acutangulata. Lineage (NCBI taxonomy): Eukaryota > Metazoa > Arthropoda > Insecta > Diptera > Tachinidae > Thecocarcelia > Thecocarcelia acutangulata. Next base: position 15,176,865 of record OU612098.1, read on the forward strand.
CAGCAAGAAAATTAGACAAATAGTTAACACAAAATATAATTAAATTAAAAATTAAAAAATGTTGCTATAAAAATGTCACAGAAAAAATATTTTTCGAAGGAACTTATTTCACAGCAAGGATATGTAAAATAAGTAAAAAAAATATACATATTTAAAATTTATTTTCCCCATAAAAATGTCACAGAAAAAACTTCCTTCTAGGGAAATTATTTGATAGCAAGGAAATTTAACAAATGTGTAAAACGAAATATATTTAAAATTTATATACATTTAAATTGAGAAAAACTCCATCAAGGGAAATTATTTTAGAGCAAGTAAATTTGACAAATAATTAACACAAAATATATATAAAATATATATGCGAATAAATTAAAAAATGTTGTCATAAAAAAGAAATAGACAAATTTAAGAGCAAAAATTTTAATTACACCACTATACGAAAATTAAATTTGTGGATATATTTAAAAAAAAATTCCTCTAAAAGGGAACATTTTAATAAAAAAATCTGTTTTGGCTATATCTCGGCTATAACCGATTTCGGAAGTTTTCATTTTCTGTATTTTAGTTACCTCATTCTTTTACGCGACATTTTCATTCAAAACCGGTTTAGGCTATATCTCGGACACACATATATGGACCGATATTTGCATAGTGATCACCATGTCATATTAATATTATCAAGTTTGCAGCAAACCAAATAATTTTTTTTAAACTTTTTATACAACATTGCCAAAAAAAATTTTCTTAATATATCGCAACTAAACGTGAACCATTTTTACTGTATATCAATAGCAGACCCATGACTCGATTGATTAATAAAATGGTGAAGGAAAAAAGTTTCGAAGTTTAATGGGTTTCTCAAAAACGGTATTTCATCGGCGGACAGACGGACATCCCTTAATCGACTTTTCTATCAAAGTATATTTTATAGGGTCGGAATTAAAAAGTGTGGAAATTACAAACGGTATAACATTTACATTACATTTTTGTGAAGGGTATAAAAATTGTAGGCGCATTCTCGTTTTTTTTTTTTGCTTGAAAGTTTTGTTGGAAAAAATCTAAATTATTTTTATGGCAAAAAGTTTAGAATAATAATTTGTTTTTAAGTGAGATATTTGTGAAATTAGCGAAGTGCCATTTTGTTTTTGGGCAGCAGCAATTCATTATTAGTTGTATTAAAAATATAGTTTTATCAGCAAAATTTACTTTTTGGTGAATTCATATTTATCAATTCACTTAAAAAAAATTGATTATTATTACAAACATTTTGAAATGAATTTATATTTATTAGCTTTTCTAGTTAAGGCTTGTGTTTTATAAATCAACAAAAATTTCCCCCTCAAACTAGTTTAACTTGTTAAATATTTTTTAGGTTAGTAGTAAAATATTTAATGAATTTCTATAACACATTTCTGCTATTTATCATCTTATACAAGAGAAATTGTGTTTTTTAAAAATCTTATATTTTATCTCTGACATCTTTGCCTACATCATCAACATCTTTATAAATTTGAAGAGGTTTTAACAGCATCGAAACAAAAGTGAGAAAAATATATATATTTTTTATTTCATCTACTTTTTTTTTTTTTTTTTGAACGATAGCTAAAGTAAAGAAAGAAAGTGTACAGAAAAAGCGAGGGTTGTCTTGAAAACCTCTAGACACAAAACATTTTGAGAAACAAGATAAAATTTTTAAGATTTGGAAAATATTTGCTTAAACCTTTCAGGATAATATTTCTCTTCTAAAAAAAACTTGGCTGAACTTTTAGGTAAATACTCAAACTCTTGATAACAGCCTCGTATTTGTACGAGTATCTACAGTCAGCTTAAAAACCATCAAATAAAGCGAAATTATATCTAATAAATTTGTGTTTTATATTCATACACTTGTAGTGGAAACTCATGGCATGTTTCTTAACAAGGTCAATGTTTTACAAGGTTATTTGTATGTATTTTACTTCTTATATATGTGTATGTAAATGTCTGTGTTTGTGAGTTCCAAATAAAAAAAGATAAATACTTAAGTGCTTCGTATTTTATTTCAATGTTAGTCGAGCGCTGATAATTTTCCTTTTCTCTTGGTATATACATACATATACATATATATATATAATTTTTTTGTTAATAATAAGGAACAAAAAAACACTTTCGATATTATTAATGTCATAATTACAAGCCCAGCATAATGGCTGAGAGTGCTGGAAATTATTGAAGAATAAAGCACACAATAAAATAAAAATTAAATGGAAAAAGTATTTAATACAAAAATAAAATAATAAAATCACAAGGATTAATTTTTTTCTTAAAAAACGAGCTACGTAAGAATGAATTTAAATTAGGCAAAGATTTAGTAAACATTTTTTGTTATACTCGTACAGAGAAACTTGAAGCTTTTTTTTTCAAAGAATTGGGTTAAATGAAAATTACTTTCTTAAGAAGGATTTTTTACAAAACAAATTTGCTGTGATCAATAATTTTTGATTGAAGAATACAAAAAAAATAATAATCAAATCTTTAGCTGGAGGACAACTAGCTGTTTCGTTGTCTCTACACTACTCATAAGCACCCACTGGGATTTGAACTCGGGTCATGCCGTACAATGATCTGCAGCTTTAACCACTCAGCCGCCGAACAAACCGAAAAATTAATTTAAAAATTATAAAGTTCAATAAATGAAAATTACTTTCATTGGGAAGTATTTAAAAAAAAAAAAAGTTCAAAGCCCACTTAAAAGATGATACCAAAAGGATTAAAATATTTTATAAAAAAAATCCCTTCAAGGAACACTTCTAAAGTTTTTTCTTTCAAGGATTTTTTTTCCTATTATTTACCTTAAGCACCATATAAATAATCTGATCTTTGAATTTGTTAATTAAAATGAAAACTTCATTACGAGATTATTTCAATTATACTCTTATTGTTAAAATAAAAAAAAACCCCACTCTAAATAAAAATTTCCTTTGAAGCAAATTTTTCTTAAAGGAAAAAACTCAAAATATATTTTAAAACTTTGTAAACCAACTATAATCACAATTACCTAGCGTAAAACATAAAACTTTACCATATGGGAAATTTTTCTTGGCAAAGGGAAATTTAAAGAAAATATCAAAATCTTTTAGTTCAGCTTAATTAAAAATCAACCTTCAAACAATATTGCTCAACAAAAGTTTTCTAATGTTTCTAAACAGCTTGTTTTCCTTGTTCACCAACTGTCTATATGTCGATATTTCATAGGAGCTACCCTAATCATCACTAGACTTGGGAAATTTTAAAAAGATATTCTCAAACAATTAACTTTATATACCAACAATCTAAATAAATTGTTGAGATATAAAGTTGAATGTTTGAGAATATCTTCGAAAATTTTCCAACGTCTACTGGTGATTACGGTAGCTCCTATGAAATGACGACAGTTGGGAAACATAGAAAACAAGCTGTTTACAATTTTTTGATTTATATCAATGTTAGAAGCTAACATAGCGAAAAAAAAAACTCAATTGATTGAAAGAAAGATTGATAAAATTTCCCTTGAATGAAATTTTTCTCAAGAAAAATTTTTTTCTTAAGTCAACTACACTCACAATTACCTAGCATATAATATCTTTCAAACAGCATGCAACATAAAAATTTACCATAAGGGAAATTTTTCTTGGTAAAGGGAAGTTTAAAGAAAAAATCAAAATCTCGAATCATAAAAGTTTACCTTTAAACAATATTGATCAAAAAATCCTTTCCTGATGAAAAATTTAAAAAAACTGCTCCAAATAAAAATTTCTTTTAAAGGAAATTTTTATTAAGAGAAGAAACTCAAGAAATGGTTAAAACTATATAACCCAACTATAAACACAATTACCTAGCATATAATATCTTTCGAACAGTATTCAACATAAAAATTTACCATAAGGGAAATTTTTCTTGACAAAGGGAAATTTAAAGAAAATATCAAAATCTGCTAGTTCATCTGCATGAGGCTTGCGAGCCACTGGGGGCGCTGGTGAATTCACCCCTTGGAGTTGGAGTTGATAGAACGGGAATCGACAAAGCCCCCAATAGGTTCTGTACTGCAGACCAGTTCGGCTCTTATCATGGTTGAGGTGCCTTTGGCTGATGTGGTTTAAATTTCAAATCACCTGAAAAAGGATTAGTTTCCCTGATAACATTATTACGTGTAAGTTTTCTTTTCGGCGGCTAATAACATCTGAAGGTGCTGTTGGTTTGCAATAAATACCTAGAACAAGGAGTGATGGTTATACCGGTGAGTTGACTTTAGGGCTGATACTCTTAATAGGCCTCGGTATACCAACCCTTGGAGCTTTATCTTCTATTACCTATCTACGGAATTGCAGGAGGCACTATAAAGCCCAAGCTCTTCAGCAAGTTGTTTGTTCATATGGCGTATGACACAAAGTTATGAGCTGTGTGAGCCTTACAAACGGGTTTGGTTGGTGCCGGTTTTCGCCAGATAATAGACCCCCGCGGTGCTTTTGTCTGGGAACAGATGCCTGTAATGTAAGGAGCCAAAAGTGATTGATATACGAGTGATTTCGTTTGGTTTTATGCTCTTAATATGCTTCAGCCTACCAATTCATGGATCTTATCTTACATTGACTATCTATCAAATTGCATACAGGAGGACATGTGTGAGTCTTGCAAGCCACACAGTGGCGCTGAGGAACCATGAATAAATAGTTCATCCTATAGGGTTGATCCATCTTCAGAGATTAAGGTAGGTACTGACGTAGCAAAAGTTTAAAAAAAATATTCTAGACAAAAAAAGGAACTGCATCGTGAATATTGTCCCATAAGGGAAATTTCTTCTAAATAAAGGAAATTTTTAAAAATTCAATATTCTTCAATTTGCATTCATTCCCTAGTAAAAAAAATATGTTTTTGATATAAAAAAATCCCCAAAGGAAATTTTAAAAACTGTGTTTAATATACAAATTTCCAATTAGGAAATTTTTCTTAACTTAGGGAAATTTCATAAATTTTACAAAATTTCATAACTCATCTACAACCATTAGTGCTTAACATAATAAGTATTTTTTAAAACGCATGCAACGTAAAAATATCCCAAAAGGGAAATTTCTTCTGAATAAGGGAAATTTTTAACAATTCAGTATTTTTCAATTGACACTAATGTGCTAATGCAAACAAAACACGTTTTTGATAAAAAAAAATTGCAAAAGAAATTTCTTAAAAATGTGTTTAATAAACAAATATGCAATTAGGGAAATTTTTCTTAACTTAGGGAAATTTAATACATGTTTCAAAATTTCATAACTCATGTACAACCACTATTGCTTAACATAAGTATTTTTTAAAAAGCATGTAACATAGAAATATCCCATGAGGGAATTTTTTAACAATTCAGTATTGTTCATTTTACATTCTTTTCGCAATGCAAAAAGAAAAATATTTTTGGTAAGAAAAAGCTTAAAGGGAATTTGTTTACAAGACAAATATCCCATTGGGAAAGTTTTTTTAACTTAGAAAAATTTAATATATATTTCAAAATATTAAAACACATCTGCGACGACTTTTGCTTGACATAAGTAGTTAAAAAAAAGCAAGCAACGTAAAAAATCCCATAGGGGAAATTTCTTCTAAAAAAAGGAACATTTTTTTTAAATCAATGTCTTTCAATTTATATGCATTCGCTAATACAAAAACTCTTTGGAAAAAAAATTCTCAAGGGGAATTTTCTAGAATAGTGTTTAATATATAAATTTTTCATTAGAAAAATTTTTCTTAACTTAAAAAATATTTTAAAAATTCATAACTTATTATCAACTGTTATTGCTGTGCTCAAGTATTTTCGAAAAAGCAGGAAAATTTCCCATAAAAAAAATTTCTTTGTGCTAAGGGAAATTTTTTAAAAATCGCAGGCAAATTAAAAATTTCCCATAAAGAAAATTTCTCTGTACTAAGGAAAATTTAAAAAAAAAAAATCAACATTATACAATTTAATCAATCATTATTGCTAAACAGATGTGATTTTATTAAACTCAAAATTTAAATTTCCCACAAAAAATGTTTCTAAAGAAAGAGAAATTTAAGAAATATTCCAAATTTTAACTTTACTTCGTGGGTTGATGCTCAACTAAACAAAAAATTTTAAATTTTTTTTTGAATTTGAATTATTAATATACATTTTTTTATCAGTTTGATCAAAAAAAACATTTCTTTGAGCTGAATGAAATCAATTGTAATCAACAACAACTGAAATATTAATTCTTTCTTAAACTTGTTTCCCCCAAGGGAAATTAAAAAAGAAATATTGGCAGCAGCCGGTGGAATTATTAAGTTTAACTTATCTGCGATTTTTTTTTTTGTGCATTCACTTCACAAAATTGCCTTTTAATGGATACTTGACATTTTGAAGAATTTAATAATATAACGTTGACATATTTTTTAATAAAACTTTCAATATCTCAGTCTTTACACAAGAGTTCATTCACAGCTTTTGGAAGAAAAAAGTTCCTATTTTAAATACTCTTTGCAAATTTTATTTTATTTTTTGGCTAAAGTCACTTTAAGTCAACAAACTCTGGCTACCAACTTCAATTTGAGAGAAAACTTCTGTGTCATGAAAGACACAATTTTACCCCAAAGACATACAAAACTGTATACAAAATACCTCAAAAGTTGTATAAAGATTAGTGAGACCATAAAAGTCCTGTAAACAAAATCAAGACGAGACTTGTGTTAAAAGACTGCAATTTAAAGCAGACACACAGAGACAACCAGATTTAAGTACATACATACACAGTTATATCACATATATATTATTTTCAATGACTAGAAACATCAGCTTTTTAAGCAACTACACAGTATGGCTGATGAAGATACCCAGTTGGAAAAATCATACTAGGCGATATATGTATATGTACTATTTGCATATATATCCTGTTTGCTTTCTAAACACATTTTTGTGTTGTCATCAAATTTAAATTTAAACTTGTATAAAAGCCCAATAGCTGGCGAGATCTTTGACTTGAGTTAATTTATGTGCTGATCCCATGACAAATTTTACTGCAGATGAAGGCCCAAATATTTAACGGAAGATAACTCTTGAATTTCTTGCCCATCAACATGTAAATTGAATCTCGGTTCTGAACGACAATTGAAACCAAATATTATAAGTTTTGTTTTTTTAAGGCGGATAAACAACTTGTTCAACCGCATATATTGCTTATTAACACACAAGCAAACGACCGCAAATGCTACTTCATCTGTACACATGGATGGTATAAGTATTGAGGAATCGGACGCTCTTTATGTTCTTGGAATGATGTAAGATGTACTTCACTCCATCCGACCTCCTTACTATTAATACCACCTACATCCGACCGAAAATGGAATACATCTCTCATGTTTGGGCCGGTGCCTCAAAGTCTATTTTGGACCGTGTGCAGGAGAGGGCGAAGAAGCTCATCGGTGACAATAGGGTATCCAACTCTATTGACTCACTGGAGCATCGACGCAGTGTGGGGTGCGTTACTCTTTTCTATCTTTACTACAATGGATTTTGCTGGGACGAGATTAAGGATCTTGTTCCCTAAACTCGCACATTTTTACGTAGCACGCGCTCATCATCCAGAGCTCATCCATTTGTGGTAGATCGCCCGGGGAATCGCACTACGCATTACAGAGAGCCGAACGCTTCGTCTATGGAATAATTTGCCTGCATACGTGTTTCCTGTCTGTTATAACGTTGGAAGGTTCAAGTCAAATGTTCACAAACACTACTCCCTCTTTCCCCCTCCTCACAACCTATTTTCCTAGTTCTGGTACAACCTATTTTCCCCTGAGTACTGGTACAATATAAAAAAAAAAGATATTATTGGTTAAAGGCTAATGTTTTTAATGCACTTCGGCCGACCAACTCATTAAGCATTGTCTTCCATTAACTGCCTGCTAGATTGCATGTTTACACAAGACAGTTAGGTTAGCATAAATTTGCTTTTTAGCCCAAAAAACGCATTTTTGTTCAGGAGCTCTTTTAAAGTCTGAGCTCTTTAGGACTTTGTTCATATGGTTACAAATTTATGGCAGAAATTGCAACCATCACACAGGTTGCAATTTCTTGCAAGCCACACGAAGGCTTTGGTGAATCATGAATAATTCACGCCACGGGACAAGCATGCATTTCCCACAGACCCGGTTTGCTGAAATTTTATGCACAACTTTCCCAAGTATGGACACATTTGGTCGATTATGCTGAAGGTTGTTATGAAAACTATGCAATACGCAAAATGTATTTTTTTTTTTTCTTGAACACCCGTTTTCCTAAAACGTGTACCGCTCCAAGGTTGAAGTTTTTTTTATCCCGCACTATTATTCAGAAGATGACTGCTACATATGCAATGTTTTTTACTGGAACTAGGAAGATAAGCTATGAAACAAATAAATGTCGAATTAAGTTGAACAAAAAGACCGTACTTTTCATTTAACACTAAAACTATTGCCCAAAATAATAATTTGCAGAAACACAAATCTTCTGAATGAAGTAAAAAAAACTAGTGTTAGAACCATCTACAGTTTTCAAATGCATCAATTTTGAACAACCACGATAACCTCCTTGGTAATTGGAAAAATCCTCATTGGTGCTAGACCTAACTCAATTACCCAAACCATCAACATCTCCGGATCTATGTGATGAATTTCAACCAAACGTTAGACTTTTATTAACCGATGGTTCCAAATCGAGAAACTTTACCTCTTTCGCTGTTGTCGAAGAAAGCGGGGATATTATCAGTATTGGTCATTTAAACACTTGCTGCTCCAATTTTACTGCCGAAGCTTTAGCACTTTCTGTCGCAGTTAAACGCACCTCAAAAGAAAATAGCAAAACAATAATTTGTACCGACAGTTTATCAACTGTGCAAGCAGTTGAAAGTACACTGCATGATTCTTACCTTATAAACCTAATTAGAGATCTTTGTGTTCAATATGGCGAACAAATAAAAATAATATGGGTTCCATCACATTTTGGTATACCGGGTAATGAAAAAGCTGATCATGCCGCAAATGAGCCATAAAAAGGAGACCGCTTTCTAAATATCCGACTGGGGAAAAATCAGATATTCTTCCTGCTATCACTCAACACGTAAAACAACAAATCAGTACACAATATCAACACAATTACAAAATTTTCAATACACAAGAGACAAAACCATCATATCCTAAAATTTCTTCAAGAAGAGAAACAAATATATTTACGCGCCTGAGAATGGGTCACTGCAAGTTTTCCCATAAACGTATATTTTAAAAAAGTGATACACCTTGGTGCACAACTTGTGACAGCCAATTAAGTGCGTCGCATGTTCTGGATGAATGCCTTTGCTACAATTACTTTAGGTCTTCAATCTTTGGGTCCACTACACCATCTGATTTACTTAAAGATCCTTGTGTCAAAAACATTAAACTTATATTTAAATACATTTCAAAAATAAAATATCAAAATCTTATATAAAATAATTAGTTTAAATTCGAGTCGAAAGCCATTGCAGCTAGTACTCTTATTTCTATATATTTATTGTAATAATTTTATTATTAAATAAATAAATAAACAATAATAATAATAGATATTAAGGTGCGTTGCACGATTAACATTATGCATGATGGTTGGACCAGCCTTTCTAAAATTCGATTTAACAATATAACTCGTTGACACTTAACAGCCGTCGATGACCAGGTATAGTAGGTAAAGGAACGTATCGTTTGCATAATTAGCGAGCAGAACTTTCACTTCTTCGATTTCGATTGGATGATTTTGTGATCATATTTTTCAACAATTTCGTTAACAATCTGTTTGAGCTGCCGTCAATATATCGCTCCTTTATTGAAACATAGTCATACCTCAAAAAATTAGCTTTTCGAGTTAACAATGCAGAATTTTTAACAGTACTACCTTTTATATTGTGCCAAAATTTTATTCAAATTAGAATATATTTTCTTAAAAATTTTTCTAAGACTTGTATGGAAACTGAAAGTTTAAAATGCGTTTTTCTAGAAACAAGCTTTTTTGCGTTATGACTATGTTGCAATAAAGGAGCGATATATTCCACGTTTTCATTACCCATGGCTGCCAGACATCGTAAGCATTTTAAATTCATGGCCAACTGGGTACGTACTCATATACATACATATGTATATGAGTGTTAGTTTTTCTTCTGTGTTAACTGAAACAATTTTATGGTTCCAGGTAAGTAAATATTTCATTACGTTCGGCTTCTGTTTTACATAAAAACAAGACTGTTTCATGTTTAGTTTCATTTTTGTTAAAAAAAATTTTTTTTTTTGGTTTTGCTTTTTTTAAGTAACAAACTTACATAAATACACTTTATGCATGCAAAAGCATGTTTAGTCATAGACGCTTACGCACTTTAATTTACTATTTTTGTGTTCAGTGTTTCTGTTTTTGATAGGGAGGAGGTTTTTGTACACTTTTTCATAGTTATTTCTCTTGAGTCTCGTTGCAATAATGCTTAACTACGAGAAAAATTTTCAGTTATACGCATATGTAACAAGCTGCATGCATATGCATGCAATGTGTGGAAATTTTTTCTGCTTTTAACGTGTTTTTTTTTCTTCTTTTTCTTAAAACCCGGCTGCATTCATCTCGTTAACTGGATATACCAACAAATGAATTTGTTAACAACAGTTATGTAGTTAGTGCAGTTGTTGATGTGCATATGTATACTTTTGTGTGATACTGTATATGAAAAAAGAAACTCAGAAATTGTTTGCTCTAGAAGAGTATTTTTAGCTCTTTATTTGTGTTAATAAAAACAACTGATTTCTGCGTGTATACATTATTTTTTACTTTTTCATTTTTACATTCAAGATTAAAGCTAAACCGTGTGAACCATAAAAACTAACACTATCAAACATCAAGCAGTTACCTACAAGCACACGTATTAAGACAGAAAAAGAAATACTTACATTTATTTATCTCCGCATCATTATGCACACAACATAAGCGCAAATAAAGCAATAAGGATTTAAAGGATATTGAACAAAGTGAATCCTAAACAGAGTTAAATAACTAAACAGAGCGTGATTGAAATAATTCCACACATTTTAAACTTAATAAGTGGAACAAGAAATAGTTATAAAATAGTAACTTTTTAAGAATGTTGTACTAAGACTGAAATTTATCGCAACAAGAAAAGAAAATAATTATTTATGTGTAAAATAAATTGTTTTAAGGAATTTCTTTAAAATATTTTGCACATATTTCTAATACACAGAAAAAATTATAGTAAAAATAAAATCAACAAAATTTTTGTCTGAAAAAATAATATGTATGCATATACATAAATATAAAGAAAAATAACCTTGAATATCGTATTTAGTTGTTGTTTTAAAAAAAATAGTTGTTTTCGATCAATAATTATTTTTACTAAACTTTTGTTTGAATCCACGAGTTCCTTTACAGGTCCGCATTCAAACAATTTATTAATTGATTCAACGAATTTCATTATTGAACAGGAAAAAATTTTTTTTCTGAGTATTATATGATGGTATCATTCGTCTGGCTCAAGTTCAATCCTGGCTAAAGCCAAGAAATATTTTTATTTTTAATTATAGCAATAATTGCTGCGATCAATAACTCTTGATCAAAGAAGACAGGGAAAATAATTGAATACACTAATATTCAAAGTGTGAAAATGCTTAAGAAAACGAACCAGTTCTCGCGTAGTTTTAGAGAAAATGACCGGAACACCAGTGAGAGAAAATGACCGGAACACCAGTGGGCTAATGAATCGTATATAATTATAGCAATAGTTGCCGCGATCAATAACTCTTGATCAAAGAAGACAGGAAAAAATAATTGAATATTCTAATGCTGGGGGACAACTAGCTATTTCGCAGTCGCTACACTGCTCATCAGCACCCACCAGGATTCGAACTCAGTACCATGTAAACATGATGTATTTTTAATAAATCATATAATATTAGTAATATTAAAAATAAGTTCGACTATTTAACATTAAGACATACACATAAGTTTTTTATTTGTTATTTTTTTCTTTGTTTTACTTTTTATAAAAATATAACTTTTTTGATTTTGACTTCCAGTCAATTGTCCATTTTAAAATTATTTTTGTTTATAAATTAACTTTTCATTCGGTTGATCCTTCCTTTCCTTTTCTTGTCTTGTAAACATATTTATCTTATCCACAAAAAAAAATTATATGTCATATTATTTGCATCTTAAATTTGAGGAAAGAAAATTAAGTGTCAAAATCTTGGTTTTCTAAACATAAATTTTCTTTTATTTTTTATTTTTTCTTTTTCAAGCAGAAAAATATGATGAGAAAATATATTTCTGCAATTCTTCTATCACAACAACTTGTTGTTAAATATTCATGTATATCAAAAAATTGAAAACCATAAAATATTATGCATAAATAAAGCAAATAAATAAAATTACTTCAAATTAGGAAAATGTTACTCAGTAATAAAATTCTCAAGGAAATGAAATAAATATAAGTGATAAAAAATAAAAAAATAAAAATAATCAAACAAAAAGAAAAATTTTAAAAAGGTTAAGAAATACAAATAAATAAAAAATTCAACATGACATTTTGTTTTGGCATATTCGGATGGGTATTTGTGTACTCGTACCACGCGCACGTGTATGAGTATTTGAGCAATTGTGTGCATGTTTGTGTGAATGAAAGATTTATTTTGTCAGTAACAGGGCCAGTGGTACGAGTATGGTGGCAGTGGTGCAGAGTTGTTGTGGTCTGTGGGGTAGTAAAGCTTAAGTAAACTTACTGACAGGTCATGCACAGCAATGTTTTCTTGAGTTTGTGCTTAGGAACTCGTACACGCTCAAACATACACACACACACATTAAAGACTATGCAGGGGTATGTAGCTTACAGGCATGAATGTTAGTGCTGGATGTGTCGTCGATGTTTCTGATTGTAAGATTAACTTCTTATGGAGCGAGCTTAACTTAAAATGTTAAATTAAGCTCTCATCTAGGAAATATAAATTGTTTTTCCAATTGTATTCAGACTCAATTGTGGAGGAGATTGAGGCATGAAGAAGCTGTAGGTAGTGGTCAACAATGTTTTACTTCACTAGATGTTGAGGAATTTAATAAAAGTACGTTAATGCCCCCTATTGCAAATGAGGTAGATTTTAGTGATGTAATACATTCGAAGTCCGTGTTTTCTTTCAGAACGGTGAATGAAATGGAGGTGTATTATGCAATGATGACAATAAAGTGTAATGGAGCTGACTACGATGGAATTCCAATCAAATATTTTAAGTTAGTGTTCCCTTTGCTGTTTCATTGGTTTTAATCTTAAATAGGGTAATAACTACATCTGCATTTCCGAAACTGCAAAAGGTAGGGAGCATTGTTCCTATACCGCAATTGCCAAGAGATATTTCTCCAATTAACATACTTTTGTGTTACCCAAAAATATTAGGACATTTATAGAGGAATCAAGTGCAGGAATTAGACTACTTAATGGTATTCAATCGCGTTACAGTAAGAATGTACCCAGCGGCGAAAGTTTCGCTTACAGAAGCGATGATCCGATGCACACGTGTCATGTCAAGAATGCACAACATCTCATACGTTTTCATATACATTGCCGCATTTGTAGAACAAACGCCCACCGCCTGCACACACGTAGAAAAAAATATATGGTTGACATGACAACATTCTAAGGGAAACATACTATTGTTGAATTATATGGTTGGTGCTGATAATATTATATTGTCATTTTTGAAATGCCATTAATCACTATAGTTTCGTAAACATTTGTATGTATGTATTAGTATTAAATAGTCGAATATTATATGATGGTATCATTCTTCTGGCCCAAGTTCAATCCTGGCCAAATCCAAGAAATATTTTTCTTTTTTAATTATAACAATAATTACCGTGATCAATAACTCTTATTGATTAAAAATTAATTTTGCGTTACGCGACGAATCGCAGTGTCAGCACCAATGCATCGCTTTTGGCCGACTGTGTAACTGTGTATGTAAAAGTGTGTGGGGTTCGGGCAAAAACACGGTGACTCACCGTCAGGGAATTAAACCCGAACCATATAAAGGGTGGTTACATTTCAAGGGCCGATGTTGATTTTGAATAAAACACAAACTATTTAGGAAATTATTGTAATTTTATTTTATTATGATATATTGGTATTACTCAATTATGTATGGAACAAAATATCGGCCAAATGGGCGCCGCGACTACAGCGACACACCTCTATCCGGTGGTCCAAATTTTCGATGACCCTGAGGCATAATAAAGGTTCTATGCCGTTAATGTGCCGAATTATCTCATCCTTTAGCTATTGAATTGTTGCTGGCTTATCGACGTACACCTTTTCTTTCAAATAACCCCAAAGAAAAAAGACATCGCCATTACGTGAGATAACACGGCAATTGAATTTGTTGCGCAAAAGAGCAATTGTTTCGTTAGCTGTGTTGCAAGTGGCACCGTCCTGCTGAAACCACATATCGTCTACATCCATATCTTCCCATTCGGGCCATAAAAATTCGTTATCATCTCACGATAGCGAAAATTTGGAAAAAATACGGCCCGATGATGCCGCCAGCACATAAACCGCACCAAACAGTCACTCTTTGTGGGTGTATTGGTTTTTCGACAGTTACCCTTGGATTCTCATTCGCCCAAATGCGGCAATTCTGTTTATTGACGAGTCCACTGAGGTGAAAATGTGCCTCATCACTCAAGATGATTTTCTTCGAAAATTGATCATCATTTTCATAATAAGTCTGGATAACTTTAACACGTTGTTGGATTGTGTATCTCTCCATGGTTCAAATTGAATAAGTCTGAAATAGAGAAATGTCAAATAAAATTCAGAAAAAAAATTGGCGTTTAGGTGTGGTTCACATTCAACATCGTCCCTTGAAATTTAACCATCCGATACATCCCGAATCATATACATGACATGGAGTCGAGAATATCCGGAGGAGAGCTTTACTCTAAATCCACGCAGGCTTCTATTCTAACGAAAGCCGGTTCGCGCCAAAATACTCAAAGCAGAGATCAACTCCGAATCCTTCGAGATGTCAGCGTTTCCCGCCTTTCATGGACCAGACAGTAGGAAGCTGATCGTGGTAACACGGACGCGGAGTATGTTATACGGGCATGGAGAATACCCTGAGTAGGATCTATATCTCGAACCCTCAGTGTATTCTTCATCCACGAAGGCTGGCGGTTATTTAAGATAATCACCCCCTCCAAAACATCCAGTCTGGATGGTCTCCAAGTGAGCCGACATCCCTTGCCACCTAAACCCTCAGTGTATTATCTTTTACATGGGAGTTCAGCGGATCTAGAGCCCACTGAAGGTCTCCAGATCAGCCGGCATCCCATGCCACTTCACCAGGCCGACGCGACAGCCAGCCAAGTACGAAGAATACCCTAAGGAGGAGCTATATCCCGAACCCTCAGTGTATTCTCTTTTGCATGGGAGTTCAGCGCACTGATTGTCTCCACCTTACCAGGCAGCCGCGGCAGCCAGCTAAGTGCGGAGAATACCCTAAAGAGGATCTATATCCCAAACCCTTAGTGTATTCTACTTTTCATGGCAGTTTAGCCAACCTGGAGACCACTCCAGATCCTGAATTTCTGTTTGAAATATTTTTTTTAATATGAATATATTTTTTAATCGCGTGATTTTTTCCACTTTTACTTTGGCAATAAAAACTTGGCAGTCTAATAATATGTCTTTTTTTCATAAAATCAAAATTTTTTATTTCGACAATATTTCATTTAACAAACAATTTTCAAGACTTAAAAATCTCATCTCATTTATCAACTAGTCACGTACTTTGTTAGTACTTTTTTGTCATATTTTCAATGCTCACTCAAAATCCTGGCAGGTGTTCAAAATTACTGAAAGCAAATCACTAAACAAAAAAAGTTTCTCCGAAATTAATAAGTATTCGTTTTGAATAGCCCCAAGAATGTTGACGAACCACAATAATTATGGTCTCGACAAAAATGTTAAAATCAAATCATGACTATTTTACAAAATTCCTGATCCCTCACTGTTTTATCGCTGCACGCAATCGATTAGATTTATTGCTAAACAGGACAACGAACAGCAAAAAAGTGAAAATATTTCACTTAAAAGACTTTGTTGGCAATTTATAAAGACCAAGTTAAATGATGTGGGGCAAACAGAAAACAACAATGACAATAACAAAAGTAAAAGCCAAAATATATCCAAAGCTACAAAATAAAATGGTCATGTAGTGAAATAATATCCCCTGGTGAGCCTTGCTGAGCCTGTGTGTGCCATTTGACAATGTAAATAAAATTTACCTTTTTGTGTTTATTTTTGGGTTGCAGTAGAGGGGTATTGCCAGGGGAGCAGGCAGGCAGCCAGGCAGGCCAAAGATTGCTGCCGGTGGCGTAAGATGTTGATGCCGTTGGCTGGTGTTGACAGAGACTTACGGCAGCAACGATGTTGGCGTTAATGGGGTGGCAAATGTTGTGGAAACATTTTAACAAGAAGATATTTTATATCAAGTAGATAAAAACATGCAAAGTTTATGCACAGATACAGTGGGGTAAAAAATGTTGCAAAAATTTTAATAAAAGTTTTAATTTTTTGTTAAAAAGAGATGAGAAAGCCAATTGATTGTGATCCATTTTATCACAGATTTTGTTTTTGCTCTTAGCTATTTTAAATATTGATGGGTGGTTATCATTCGTCTAGCTCGAGTTCAATCCTGGCTAAAGCCAAGAAATATTTTTATTTATAATTATAACAATAATTGCCGCGATCAATAACTCTTGATCAAAGAAGACAGGAAAAAATAATTGAATACACTAAAGCTGGGGGACAACTAGCTGTTTCACAGTCGCTACACTGTTCATCAGCACCCATTAGGATTCGAACTCAGTACCATGTAAACATGATGTATTTTTAATACGGCTGCTTAACCATCTCAGCCACTAAGCCCTTATTTATTTTTTCGTCTATATTTGTCTCATATTGATCACATATGCAATTTGTTATAATCCCAGTTGTTTGTACTGCAGTTTGCTGTCACTGAACAACCAGTTATTTTGTATTATTTATCAACGTACGTATGTATGTTGACAGTCTCTGTGCTGGGAGATATATATGTATGTATTAATGTGTGCTGATGAACAGTGTAGCGACTGTGAAACAGCTAGTTGTCCCCCAGCTTTAGTGTATTCAATTATTTTTTCCTGTCTTCTTTGATCAAGAGTTATTGATCGCGGCAATTATTGTTATAATTATAAATAAAAATATTTCTTGGCTTTAGCCAGGATTGAACTCGAGCTAGACGAATGATAACCACCCATCATCATATAATATTAGAAATATTAATAATAAAAAGTTCGACTATTTAACATTAATACATACATATTTTAAATATTTCAATATTAATAATATCGGGTATATATGGACCGATATTGGAATTTTTCATTTTTTGTATTTTAGTAATCTCCTTTTATTGCCAAAACTACATTTAAGCAAAAAAAAGTTGTTTAAGTTCGCTTATGCGAAATTTTCGTTAAAAATATCGGTTTAGGCTAATTTTCGAGTATATATGGACGGATATAAGGGAATTTTGTTCTCCTTTTAATAGCCACACGAAATAATTGCATCAAGTTTGAAGCAGAACAATTTGTTTTTCAAAAATTTTCATACAAAATTGCAACAAATGGTTTTTTTTTTATTTGAAATTTATATAAAAAAAAGTAAAATATTCCACTACAGGTTTCTTTAAATTTTCTATTATTTATCTTAACGATTTAAAATCGCCAATTTTTAACTTAACGGTTTTTTTACAAAATAATTTATTGCATTTTCTACTACTTGTTGCTAAAAGTTTTCTATTAAGCAATTTCATAAATCGTAAATTTTCTATTCTTCATCTTAACGATTTAAAATCGCCAATTTTTAACTTAACGATTTTTTTTTACAAAATAACTTATTAAATTTTCTTCTACCTATTTACGAAAGTTTTCTATTAAGCAATTTCGAACGCTTTTCATAAACCGTAAAATTTCTATTCTTCATCTTAACGCTTCAAAATCGCCAATTTTTAACTTAACGATTTTTTTACAAAATAACTTATTAAATTTTCTGCTACCTATTTACGAAAGTTTTCTATTAAGCAATTTCGAACGCTTTTTATAAAACGTAAATGTTCTATTCTTAATCTTAACGCTTTAAAATCGCCTATTCTTAACTTAACGATTTTTTAGAAAATAACTTATTGAATTTTTTGCTACCTGCTTATGAAAGTTTTCTATTAAAAAATTTCGAACGCTTTTTATAAATCGTAAATTGTATATTCTTCAATTTAACGATTTAAAATCGCCAATTTTTAACTTAACGATTTTTTTTACAAAATAACTTATTAAATTTTCTGCTATCTATTTACGGAAGTTTTCTATTAAGCAATTTCGAACGCTTTTCATAAATCGTAAATTTTCTATTCTTCATCTTAACGATTTAAAATCGCCAATTTTTAGCTTTTTGTAAGATAACTTATTAAATTTGCTACTATATGTTTATGAAAGTTTTCTATTAAGCAAGTTTGAACGCTTTTCATAAATCGGTACATTTTTAATTTGGTGTTATATTTGTATATCCGCCTTAGTTTAGTTTCTTTTTTCACTGTTCTCTTAATGAATTTATAAATTGAAGCCCTTAAAAGACATAAATGCCGTTATATTAAGTTTTGTATGTATGCGATGCAAATTTGAGCACCTGCTGTGATTCGGCATACATGTGTATAAGTGTTTTTAGACATTTTGTAAAGGGTGTCTCATTAAGAGCGCTTTTTTTAAATGCAGTTTTTGTTTGCAAAATGCAACTCTGAAGTTCGGTAGCTGCCACACATATTTATTCCAATTATTAAAAATGGATCTTGGAAAGCACGTGCTTTCGTTCGCTTAATGGAACATGGGGCAAAGTTAATGCCAATTTTTCAAAAAAGGAAAGTAATCTACGATGAAGCGCATTTCTTACCATTTGAACGGCTTCCTGAATACACAAAATTATCGAATTTGAGGCTCAAAAAATTGTCATGTAATTAATGACAAGCAATTGCATTCACAATGAACAGATTTTGGTCAGGAGGCGTACTTGCTTGAGCCTTACTTTTTTGTAGATAGAGCTAAAATTGCCGTGACTGTGAACAGCATTCGTCACTGAATCCCACCGTAGAGCAGATTTTGCTTCAGGTATTTTTCTACTTTCTTTACAAAACTAGCAATCTATGAAAAGTGTACGAAACTACTTAATAGAAAATCTGCAACATATGTAGCGGAAAATTTAATACGTTAATTTGTAGAAAAAACGTTAATTTAAAAATTGGCGATTTTAAATCGTTAAAATGAAGAATAGAATATTTGCAAAAAAAAGATAGTGGATAATTTCACAAATTATTTTGAAAGAAACCTTAAGCTAGAAGTTGGCGATTTTTAATCGTTAAACTAAAGAATGGAAAACTTGCAAGAACACATTGTGGAAAGTTTTACAAGTTTTGGAAAAAAAGGTAACTTAAAAAATTTGTGATTTTAAATCGCTAAGGTCAGCGGGGTAGTAAGCAAAACTCTAGAAAGTCCCAGCATGAATTGAACTCTGTTGGAACATCCAAAAACCATCACCAAGGTTTAATTGAGAGAATGGGGATCTAAAATCGCAAGAACAGTTATTAGTAGTTCCTGATAATTATGGTACCTGCTGATTTTCGAGGACCTAATTATGGTAACCAAAGTGATTTTTTTGACTACCCGAAAAGCAGGCTTTGCCTCTACCAGGGTTTCACATTTAACCGAGGTAGTCTGATTTCTGGGCTACAGAGTGGTAACGGTTCCTCGTGCAGATACCTGTAATGAAATGAACCAGAAGTGGTGCAGAGACGGCTAATTTTCTTAATATCTGCCGATCTGTATGGTCTTCGGGCCACCAACTTGCGAAGCTTAGGTTTCCTCTGACTATATAGAGAAATGATCCCCGTGAAGCAGGTTTTGCCTCGATGTATACCTAACCAGGGTACTCTGATTTCTGGGGAATAGAGTGGTAGGACCTCCACGTTTGTTGTATTACACTTTCGAAATCCTTACAAAGGGTTAATTGACAGAACGGGGATCGGCAAACCTCCCGGACGGTTCTGCTTGCAGAATATCCCATCGCTGAGATGCCTACCTTGACTGAAATTAGCACATTCTAGCTTTCGCAGGTTAATAATCCCCGAGTTGTTTTGGCTTGCAACTGATGCCTGTAATGTAAGGAACCAGTAGTGATGGTTTGACGGGTGAGTTGGTTAAAAGCTGATACTCTTAATAGACTCTGACCCACCCCAACTCACTAAGGCTTGTATTCCTTTAAGAATCTGGGAAATTGCATGCATGAAAAACTAGAAGACTCGAGTGTTTCAGCCAAAGGTTTGTTCACATGACTACAAAACTTATGGCAAAAGTTGCTACTTGTGTAAGCCCAGCAAGCCAAAGCAACTTTTGCCACAAGTTTGTAGTCATGTGAATAAACATCTTGCTAAATAACTCGAGCCTTCTAGTTCCTCCTTTCCAGATTCTCAATGGAATACAAGCATCAGCTGGTGAGTTCTTAATTTCCCCGTAAAGTTGGTCCTTCATCAGATTAGGCCATCAAGGTAGGGACTGATGCAAATCAATATCATATTGTGTCTGGGAATTTGCACACAGGAGGGATCAGAAGATCCAAGCTATTCAGCAAGGAGTTTATACACATGACAAGTAGTTGACACCTGAGTAAGCCTTACCAGTCACAGAGAGGCGCTAATGGATGGGCCGTGAGGTAATTCAAATGATTTAAATTAATTAAATATCTGCTCTCAACTGGACGGCATGGTAATATATGAAATGTGGTTTCGGCAAGTCGGTGCTATCTGCTGTGTGGCGTTTAAAACAATCGATTTGTTGCAGTAACGATTTTCAGAACAAATTATTTCTGATACCAACTGGTCACCATGATCATGTTATATTATCGCGTGGGATTTTTTCAGTGCGATTTTGTGAAATCCCAGGCTTATGTTAATAAGACAAAAGCAATTACTGATCTCTCAAATCCGCCATCCAACGTGTTATCGACAAGATACTCTCACATCCTTGTGACAAAGTCATAGAAAATTTTATAAAAATAGTGATAGTCTATCGTCAGAACCGTGCAGACCATTTGGCAGATATATTATTACATATTTACTTGGACCAGGCAATACAACGGGACCAAATTGGACCCACATGGACTGTCTTTTCAATGGCTAGCAGCCTATAAAACCTAACCTAACCTAATCTAATTGCAACATATCTTTTTTGCAATCGAATAAAATAGTTATAACTCTCTCAAAAATTAGTGTTTAAGGTACTATTGAAATACCCTTTATATGAAAATGCTTATGTGCTTGTGTTTATATGTGGAATTTAATATTTATAAAAAGAAATATTTATCTGTTTTTTTTTTTTTAATCTTAATCCATTTTGTACTAGCCAGCTACTAAAGAGGCAGCCAGTCTGTGAAAATTGCTATTCATAAACGTAAAAACACACACGAATACTGTGTGTGTGTGGTGTCAAGTATTTATAGTATACTTTAAGGATTTGAAGAATTTAACACACTCTTGAAAAAATAATAATAAAATAAAATGGAAAATGAATTCAATAACACATCCATACATTTATTTGTAGCTGCAAACACAACTTTATATTCGAATACTTTAATTTTGAGCCGTCGTCCATCGTCCATGCTTAATCAGAGACAATTCCTTATAGCCTTAAATGTCCTGCTGAATACAAGTGAAAAAATATATTTTATTTTAATGAATGTAGCCAACATGTGTACGGATAGTTTTTGTTGTAAACAGTTACTGTTTGTGTGTGTACATACACATACATATGTTCGTCTAAGTGTTGTCGTTTCCGTTTCCTTACGTTTTGTTAAATTGAAAATTTTCGCAGGTAAAAGAGGGACACAGAAAAAAATAAGTTACAAAAATTAAACTAAATTACTTTTACAAATTCCATTTATTGTGTTTTTTTTCTTTTGCACCAAAAAAAAAGAAAAGGAAAAGAACCCGAAATACATTTTACTTTTTCAAAGATAAAAGATGTGAGTAAATGTAATTTAACAAAGTGTTTTTATTCATTTCCGTAGCAAACTTCCTTAAAAGTATTTTTTCTTTTTTTTTTGCGGAAAGTAGTTTGTTTTATTTGCAAATATTTCAAATTGCCAACATGTGAACAGTTTTTGGCTTATCACCTTGTCCAAAAATAAGAGAAAGAAATGTAATTGTTGGAAATGTTTAATTTAAATATGTTTTAATTATCGTAAATGAAACACACGTGAAGGTCTTGGATCTCTGCCCAAAGGAGTTAACAAAAAAAAAAAAAAGAATGCAATTAAGAATTGGTTTTGATTTTTAAGGAGGCCACAGAATAAAATATTCAAGGTTTCAAATTCATAAGCAATGTAATTTTTAATAGAAGCATTCATTATAAGAATTATTTGCTCTGACATTAACAATACTACTAAGATTAACATTGGCATAAATATGGGCGCTGGTGTATCGTAGATAAGTTCGACAAGGCAGGAATTATCTAACAAATAAATGTAATAAATAAATGATGTAAATAAATTTCCACAATCTGTCAACGACAATGCCAATGTTGATGTCCATGTTATTGATATTAACAATATCATGGACATTGACACTGAAACTGTCATTGAAAGGTTGTGGAAATTTATTTACATCAGAACCTGCCTTGCCAGCATTATCTGATGATGCACTAGCTGCATTAACATTACCCCCTCATCAGATAAGGGCGACAAGGCAGGAGCTGAATTAAATCAATTTCAAAAATCCGGCAATGACAATGTCTGTATCAATGTCCATAGTTTTGTTAATGTTAATGTTAATGCCAATTTTAATGTCAATGTTAATAAATTGGCAGTAGCATTGTCAATAAATTGACATTAACATCGGCATTGATATTAACAATAACAATTACATTGACACTATCATTATCATTGACAGATTGTGAAAATTAATTCACATCAGCAACTGCTTTAACGGCCTTATCTGATGATGGACCAACTCCAGGGAGTAAATTTTTCATTATCCACCAGTGCCCCCGATAATGTTAATGGAATTGGTCCCCCATCAGATAAGGCCGACAAGGCAGGAGCTGATGTAAATCAATTTCCAAAATCTGACAATGACCTTGTCACTATCAATGTCGATAGTTTTGTTAATGTTGATGTTGATCTGATGATCGACCAAGAACACAGAGTGGCTTATTCACGATTCACCTGTGCTCCCATGTGGCTTGTAGGGCTCACATAGGTTGCAACTTTTGTCATAAAATTTTGGCCATATAGCCAAAACCCTTGCTGAAGAGCTCGAGCCTTCTGATCTTTCATGTAAACAATTTCCCCAAACATTCAATGAAAGTCAAGTCTTAAGGAGTGGGTAGGTTTGAGCTCACTAAGAGCATCAGCTCTTAACCAACTCACCTGGCTAACCATGACTTCTGATTCCGTACATTACAGGTATCTTTTGGAAGCCAATAACACTTGAGGGGGTTTTTAGCCCCTGAAAACCGGCATTACACCATAGATATCAGGTAAACAAACTCCCTTTCTTACGATTTTAAGTTAAACCACAGCCAGAACGTTTCAGCAAGTAGAACCTCTCCGGGACCTTGCTGATTCCCGCTATGCCAATTAGCCCTTGGTGAGGGTTTTGGAAGTGCAACAAAATATAAATCATGCGGCTTTTTTTATACAGCAAGCGAGGAATTCCTACCTCTCTATGCCCTAGAAAGCGGGTCAGCCTAGCTTGGTGTGGTAAACAAAAAGTTACCATAATTCACTTAACTTTAATACCATATCTTACCGCAGCACAAGAATTAGAGATAAAACCAACGCAGCATTCAGTTCGAGAGTTAAACTCCACGGGTTTACAACCAGATATTATGTTATGCCATAGTGAGAAAGAAATTTTCAATAATCATAGAGAGAAAATAGCTAAGCTTTACAATGTTTCTTTATCCAATGTCAAGGTAAAACCTGCTCCCCGGGGGCAATGCCATTGATATCAATGTTAACATATTTTCAGTAAAGCAATTAAAATTACATAACGCATGCACGTTACTAGGGGTCGCCGCCTGTAAAGTCTGGCGGAACAAAAAAGAGTATCTAGCTTTCTTATTTTTCATATTAATTTTCGATTATATATGAGTGACCGGATAATAGCTCGGTGAGAGAGTATTTCTCCTACTCCCATTTCCTTTTTACCCGTTTATCAATGTATCAATTTGAATAAGTCTTACCGTCCATATTTTACTTGTGTTAGTGTTTCATCTTTCCTGGCAGGTTTGTAGAGTGTCGCGCCTAAGAACTTCCATTTCTATGAGATCAGTCAATTAGAATCATCCCTACATTGGACATTATTGTACTTGCAGCTACAATATGGTATGCTACGGCTACCTGTAGTGCAGCTGCTCTCTGGACCACCAACAAAGTGTTTGCTTGCTATTTTGTCTTCACTTTATCTCCCCAGATTTCACACTTCTAAACAAGAATGAAGCCTTGAATCCACTCTCAGCAAGTTTTCTCACTAATACCTGCCTCACCATAGTTACATGAAAGCATTCGAAGAGCCGCAGCTACAGGTTTCTTCGTATTAAAGCAGAAAATTAAACCCTTCCGCAAATGACGACAATTTGACACGTCAGCTGACATGTTTAATCGAGTATAACTTTATGATACAGACATAAATCGACTAGTATTTCGAACTCGTCATGTTTAAAAATACCACTTTTTGCTACAGCCATCTATTGCAAAACGGCTGAAGCAAAGTTATACACCTAATATATATTTAAATACAATTTGTTAAATAAAATCTCAGTTTAGACAAATTGCAAACAATAACAATTACAAGTAACCACATACAAACAAAGTACTTGCTGAATTAAAAATGTTTATTTGTTTCTTAACGCTAAGTAAAATTTTAAGCAACATTTCCTTTATTATTCTTATTATTGTTGGTATTTAGAGAGCTATTCAGTGTAAGTTTGTTTGTCCACTCCTTACAAAGTACTTTCCTGCAGATATTACATGGCGCTTGGCTTCTTTTTGGGCAAACAGTTGAGGTGGGTTTTTGTTAGAATTATTGTGTCACAACACGAAAACCATTAAATAAAACTAAGAAGTGAATAAAAGTAAAGCAAAAATAAAATAATAATGCAAAACCCCTAACGGGGGGTTTTGCAAGGATTCTTTTCTTAATGAGTACTTTAAGGACTAAAACTTGACCTGGTAGTTGCCATAAGAAATCGAACATGATGTCAAAGGTAGAACAACATTTACGACATCGGTGGAATAACTTCAAGATTATGAGGGCATATCTGTATACATAAATATAAACATTTGTGGGAAAAGGACCCAGAGAAAGAATATGGATACTTATAAACTCACTGGCTAATGTTAATTCATAAATTTCACTTAGATATAAATTTAAAAATCAGTACAAACAAAAACAAATTAAATTGTCATGTAATACCAAGAGCCGACGTAAAAAAGTTTATCGTAAGCATTTTAATGATCATGATTATGGCTTTCGTTCCACTACCTATCCAAAACTATCTATAGTCTACTGTCAGATTAGGTCATCATGTCAGGTGCTGACTCATATCAATTGTACATTTACCTGCATAGGTGAACAACTTTACTTCCGCCATTTTTATACCAAAAGACGAAGGGGGTTTTATTATAAAAACTGGTTCATCGCTGGCTACTACTTTCTCCCATTTATCGGGCAGAGTACAAATCCCGTGTTGGAAAAAGATGATCCTCTTCATAAGACCGGAAGTGTTGGTCAGCCAGGCCGTGTGCCATTGATCGAAACAAGTGATAGTTCGAAGGAGCCATTTCCAGAAAATACGTCGGGTGGGCCTGGACCTCCCATTTCCCCGTTTCCCAGTATGTCTTGACCTCTTTCGCTACATGGGGTAGAGCATTTTTTTTTTTTTTTTAGAAGCAAATAAAAAAACTACGAAGCTTTTTTTGCTTGTCTGTGGCAGGAATCGAACCTGCGACCTCGCGACTGTTAGTCGAGTCCTCTACCAATTTATCCATTGAGAAACCCACGCTGTAAAATCACTTTATCATGTCTCTCGTTATATTGGGGCCGCCTTCATCACTTATTGCAACGAAATAATTTTAAACTTAAGATATTTTTTATATTTTAAAACCAACATGTTTTATTGTTAATTTTACATTGGATTTTTATTTACTGTTTACGACAACTGGTGATTAAAATATAAACAATATTGTTAAAGGAAATATTAACTTTCTTAAAGTACTTTGCATCACTATTTGCTCTTAACAACAATTTTGGTTTTCGCAAACAAAACATAAAAAACTTGCTCAAGTGGCAAATAAGTACTACTTCGTTTAGTAGTTGGCTAAAATAGCTGGCTGAATGGCTTGTTGACTCTTTAGTTATTTGGTTGCTCGTTTTGGTTTTGTTAAATTTTTATTGTGTACTTTTGTTCAAGTAATAACGAAAATACAAGCTTAAGTAGCTTTTTGTGAACATTTTAATAATAAAGAAAACGGGCAAAGACGTCAACAATAAATACCACAATAATAGCGGACAAAATAAAATGCGGATAACAAATAGCAGCAACAACGTTGACAATACTTAGTATTAAAATAATCATTGTGATTATATGTTTTTAGTGAAATTGCCAGAGAAATAAATTAAAAGAAGTAAAAACTTCAAAGGTGAATAAAAAAAAATCATTTATTACACTGAAAAAATTTTGTTCAGAAATTCTCTGAATGTTGACATTACTTTTATGAATTTTTTCATTATTTTTCAACCATTGTAACTTTTCATAGAAATAATGAAACAAATTTCATTAGATTATTTTAATGAAAACCTTCATAAAAGTAATGAAACATATTAATAAGAAACATGACTTATTTTCATTAAAAGTATGAAAGACAAATCATATGATTAGTGAAATAATTTCTCTAGATCAAAGAATCAATTTCATAAAGCACATGAAAACTGTACATTAAATTAATGAAAAAGTAACGTTTATTTAATGAAATAGCTTCTTTGTACTAATGTAATATATTCATTAAAAATATGAAACTCCTTCATAAGATCAATGAAGTAATATCATTTATCTAATTTTATTATTCATTGAGCACCGGAAAAATTTACATTAAATCAATGAAATAGTTACATTTGTTTAATGAAATAATATCATAGCACACATTCATCAAATATGTTCACAAATGTACATAATAAGATCAATGGAATTATTTCATTGATTCATTGATACTTTATTTCATTACACAAACAATACTTTTCCTTGATTTTGTGAAATTGTACCTAGTTATGATAAAAGAAAATGGCGAACAAGTATTCACCAAATAAAACAGATTTTATTAATTCAAATGACTTCAATACACTGGTATTTATTATTATGCTGATTTGAGTACATACACATATGTACTACACACATACCCAAGTTCGGTAGCCAGTAATTTATTTGTTATTGATCTAATGAATTCTATTTCATTGGAATTATGAAACTCATAAAACTTACGTTTTAATAAAAGAACTTGACATTTTTTAAACTGTAGCTTTAGATTAATAAATGCCCATTAACATATCTTACCAAAATTCAAAGAATTTAAAAAATTAAATTTTGTTGTAGTCATAAATCGAATGATTTTTTTCAATGAAACTTTGAAACTTAATCAAACCATTCCGATGAAACTATTTCATAATATATATGAAGTTTCATGCATATTGTGAAAAGTTTTCATTGGATTAATGAAAAATATTTTATGACACAGTTTCATTAAATATATGACGCATAATACTTTCAGTGTACGTACACAAGTTAAAAGTACAGATTAAGATTTAAAATAAATCATCAGTTAGGGCTCAAGGCACTTTTGGTCATGGCTTCTCAGAACTCTTTATATCGGGTGGTTAAAGGCCGATGTTGAATGTGAGCCCTACCTAGACGTCAAGCTTTTTGCTGCATTTCATTTGACACTTCTTAATGATTGCAATCCATCTTGTCACCCTATTTCGGATGGACGTTGAGTTCTGTACCACTCTGTGTAAGCTATCAGCTAACATATGAGTATATTTATCAAAATTTTTGTATAAAACCAGAACTTCAGTGGTGTGCTGTGAAAATTTCAGGCAGTTTGGTCCAGCAGTCTGGCCGATCCAGCAAGCATCGTCCTGCATGAAATGGGGTGTAAAAACGGACCTAGCACACAAAACTTTTATTTTTACCTCGCCTACAGTAATACCTATATAAAATTTGAAGTAAATCTCTTAAAGCCCATTGAACAAACGTGGTGCTTTTTGAGTGCTAAAAGCAAACTATTGTGTTAACCAACTCTGCTTTATGCAAAGCAGAATTGGGAATATGATTAACTCGGGTTGACTTAATGATAATGATGTGGGGAAAAGAAATAAAATAAAAACAGGATTTATTATTTCTTTTCAATAAATCTAATAGGTTCTATTTATTATTCACCTGGGTTGCAGGGTAGTTCTTGTATGTTAAAAAATGGGTTGTAGGATTCCAAGTGGGGAAGAAATTAGTTGATCGCACTAGCAGTCTTCAGGCTATCTCGATGGTAAGTAAGTTTTTTATTTAAAAAAAAAACCGGAAATGATCCAAATTGACACTTGGAAAGTTTCCAATTGATTCGACTTGCCACTGCGAACAACTTTACATAGTGGTGAGTATACTCATAAGGCAATTCAAATAAATAATTGGTCAGTATTAAGTAAGTCAGTATAATGGTAAGTATTAGATATTTAAATTCATTAACACTTCATAATTATAATAGTTCATAATTAATCATTAAACTATAGGTATATATATATATATATATATATATATATATATATATATATATATATATATATATATATATATATATATATATATATATATATATATATATATATATATATATATATATATATATATATATATATATATATATATATATATATATATATATATATATATAAAACTTCATACCATAATATACTAATATATTTATATGATATTAAATCCAAAATAGTTTTGTCCAAAATAGTTTGGACACCCATGTATTACTCAATTTAAAAAAGTAGGCGTTAAAGCAGGCATGCACAACAATTTTGCCGAAGATCATCACATGTTCAAATGCATAGTTTATAATTCTATAAAGGACAAACATTCATACATACAAACAATAATTTTATATTTAACTAGCTGACCTGCCCACGCGTTTTTTATAATAAGCACAATCCTGGTGGTTTTCTGCAAAACTTTAATGCACTCACAAACAACGTCCATTGGTCCAATGTGAAAGCTAGTATGCAAGAAGTAATCAGTGCTGTAGTTGTATTAAAACGCTGCCCGATTCAAATCAGTATTTGATGAGTTTCTTCTTCTGCTTCGTTCATCTCTGAGATTTGCTCGACGATTTCGCATTGCCAACCGAGCCGTTTCACGGGCTGTCTCCCTTTGCTCTTGTGAGTGAGAAGCACGAAGTCGAGCCATACTAAGGCGACGCTCTTCACATGCAATTTCTTGCTCTTCTTCATTTCTTTCATTCGCAATGTTTCGATTTACTCTTGCATTACGGCTTTGCCGAGAAAGAAAAATTAGAAATTTTGAAGTTGAAGTTTGCTTTGTAGCTTTTTATTAGAAACTTTAAATCGCCAGAGAGTATTTACATTCCCTGCTTTAAAGAAATGTATCAACCGGTAAGACTTTTTTTTAAATATTCTCAGCAGCATTGTCAACTTTGAAATTTCAAAACGCACCGAAATGAGGAAAAAATCGCGTTATATCAACAAAAATTCACCAAATTTAGAATTTTTCTTTTCAAATTTAAAAATCCATTTTGTATTTTAAAAAGGATAATATTTTTATATTAAAAATGAGATAACGAGACTACCTCTTAAGCGGCTATTAGACGTTCAACCGAGTTTGATAGCACCGGCTGATGTCATGCCATCAAATTCGTCTAATTGCTAAAAATTGTGTTAAAATTGGCCTTTAGTGCGATTCTATAACTTTTGTTAAGGCAATGGTATCTTTACAATACTTATAACGATCTATCTTGATCTAGTTGCTTCGGCCTTTATATTAATCAATGTTTGCAATAAATTTGTCCAGCTCAATCGCGTTATTTCAACAAAAACGCACTAAATTTAGATTTTTTTTTTTCAAATTTAAAAATCCATTTTGTATTTTAAAAATGATAATATTTTTATATTAAAAACGAGATAACGAGACTACCTCTTAAGCGGCTATTAGACGTTCAACCGAGTTTGATAGCACCGGCTGATGTCATGCCATCAAATTCGTCTAATTGCTAAAAATTGTGTTAAAATTGAACTCTAGTGCGATTCTATAACTTTTGTTAAGGCAATGGTATCTTTAGAATACTTATAATGATCTATCTTGATCCTAGTTGCTTCGGCCTTTATATTAATCAATGCTTGCAATAAATTTGTTCAGCTTTTTTTCCTTTGGAAAACGAAATTTTTAAAAATAAAATAAACACTTTTTACAAAAAAAAACGTTATCAGCTACACAAAATACAGTTACTTACCGTCGTCAAAATTATATTGCATGAGCTGACGATCGTTACTGCAAGGGATGAAATATGTCGAAAAAATTTACGATACCGAATTATTAAAAGTTACAGAATCACACTGCAAGCCATCAAACTCAGTTTAGAATTTAGTTAGTAATTTGGCCATTTATTAATTACTAAAGCAGTAGCGAATTCACGCGCCGTTTTCGTAATATTTGACAAACTTGGATTGCTCGTTTAACAGCAAACACTTAGCAAAAAGAGCAAATTGTATAAAACGAAATGTTTATTTTTCTCTCGAGAAAGTGTATAATATACAACAGCACGATTATCTCACTTTGTGTATATGATGTGATACGTTCTCCACATTATTACTCCGTGTTCACATTGTGATCTACAAAATCAAATGTAAATATTTTAGCCACTTAAATAAACTCTTTTCTTACATGTTTGGTGCCACCGAAATTTAAAACTCGCACCGGAAATTTAAAAAAAGCACACACCACACCGACTAAAGAATTTTTCGCACAAACAATTTTAAAAAGCACCAAAAACGGTGCGAAACGCACCGAGTTGACAACGCTGATTCTCAGCTGTCAGTTGCGTTTTGTTATTTTTAACAAATGAACCGCTGACTCAAGGTGCATTAATGTATACACGGTGGCAGCACTGCAGCATGTGACAATTTTTTGCTACTGGCAATATTGTAAGCTATTTACGTCAAATGTATTGTTTACATTTTTGAAAGTGAATTTACTGTTTTATTCTGAATTAAACATATACAAATTATTTTGTGAACATAAGAATAATTCAAATAAGAATAATTTATAATTATGAAAAGGTGCATCCATAGTTTATAATTGTGAAAATAGTTACAAATATTTTTGATAAACATAGCTTACCACATGCCTGTTTTTGTTGTATTGTTGTAATTTTGCTCTAGTGCTGCCAACGTGTATACGTTAATGCACCTTGCGCTGACTAATATTTTGAATAAGTTGCTTTGTTATTTCATATCAGTTGAGTTTTGTTATTCCATATCAGTTGCGTTTTGTTATACCACGTTTAATGTCACGGCACACGGGAACGAAAAAACGGGATAAAATTCCTATGTCTTTCTACCAGTTCTTATTTAACTCACTAGTTCTTGAGTTATAAATATTGTAACTAACACGACTTTCTTTTATATATACATATATAGATATAGATTTTATTAAATTTTCCAAACTTATTAAATCATATAAATTTCTTTTCATTGGCAATGTTATTTTCCATTTTCTTCTCATAAAGTCGTTAAATTTTACCATCAACACCAACTTTATTTCTTGGCACTTAACAACCACACCTCTTTAATAAAACCAATATCTTTCACACATATCGTTTTAACAATTTCCAAAACACGTCCAAGTAACGTCATCATAAATACAGTTCGAAACTTTTAACATCAGTGTCCATCATGGCCAATAATCTTGTGTGAAAATGTGTTGATGTGTAAAAATATCCACGTAGGACAAGTTAAGGAAATAAAGTTTTTCTTAACTAGTTATTTTCAACTATTCATTTCATTTTTATCTTTTTTTTTCTTTGTCGATCATAAAATCGAACTTCATCATATGTGTTCAAAACTTTAACTATTAAATATTTATAGAATGGTGGCAAAATCTACACAAATCAAATAAATTGAAACAAAAGATTTTGTGGAGAAGAATATATACGAGTAAAAGTTTAAATTAAAACATTAAATAAAACTTTGGTAATATTTTGTTTTAATACACAAAAGAAAAAGTAGAAAAAGTGTACTTTAAATTAAAGACAACTAAAAAGTTCATGGGATAAAACAAAACTTTTAATGTAAAGTAAAAGCACATATTGGCAAGTAGTGCCTTAAGAATATTACACAAGACAATGGTTATTTAAAAATCACTATAAAAGTAAAAAATTATAAATGGACAACCGTTGGTTGCTACGATTTGCTTTTTGAAAGTATCGAAAAGCAGAGAACAAAAATTCAAACAATTAAGTTTTTTGTTCATTTGTTTGAAAGGTGTAAAGAAATGTTAGAGCCGTTTATAAATAGAAAAGCTTGTTTTTTGTGTTTTGACGGATATTATTAGAGCATTTTTCTTTTAAATTCTCAACAATTTATTTATGTTGTTGGAATATAAAGTTGAATGTTTGAGAATATCTTTCAAAAATTTCCAAAGTCTACTGATGATTAGGGTAGTTCCTATGAAATGTCGACATATAGATAGCTGGGAAACATAGAAAACAAGCTATTTATAATTTTTTACTGGTATAAATGTTAGAAGCTTAAATAGCGAATAAAAAACTTAATTGTTTGAAAAATCACTATAAAAATAAAATCATGTTGATGTTGAGATGCCTTGGCTGGAACATTCTAGCTGTGGTTAAAATCTAAAACGCAGGAAGTGGGAGTTAGTATCCCTGATAATTGCGTGGCTTTTTCGGGGGCTAACAACCTCCCGATAGTCAGTTGCCTTTACAACAGATACCGGTACTGTAAGGAACCGGTGGTGATGGTTAGCAGATGAGTTGGGCTATTATGTGTAATGTTTGTGTTTTTGCTATAATTGTAATTGCCGCTGCACACCGCGTCTGGCACCACATTGTTGTGTTGTAGCGGGCGAAAAACAAAACTCAAAAAAACTAATTGAAAATTAATGAAAAATTTGAATTGCAAAATACAATAAAAACTATAGCAAGGTGCTCCCAGATAATGGCATCGCTGGCATGCTCCGACTACAAGCTCGCCGTCTTGGGGTGGTTCTTTGCCACGATCTGGTGCTTGTCACATAATAAAAAAAATTCATGCCAGCTATAACATGCTTTACACATGTTCTTGAACAAAATTTAAGGTATGGGACCCGAAAGTGGATATAAACAAAATGAAAACGAAAATGAAAAAAAACGTACTATAACTGGCCTTACATACTCACCAACACCACGGCCTGCCACCTGTAGTCTCTCCCACCACGAACTCCTTCTGGCTGATGTTATGCCAGGATCGGCAGCTCACCCCTCTGAAGTTCTGCGAACTCAACCATGATGGTTTGCAGCCGAATAATTTCGCAAACCATCCCTAAAATAGAAGACTTACCTTCTCATCACCCTCCTATGACCAATTCTAAATTGGTCTACTGACAAATCATCTCAAAACACTCATGAATTCTTGAAAAATTTGACATTAATTCATTTCTTTATTAAAATAGTTTAACAATAAAAATTTAATTTCTACCAGGAAAATATAGAAAAAGGAATTTAGCAAAAAATTATTGTTTTAAAAATACAATCTTCCTCCAAAACAAATTTCTATAAAATGAAAACATAAATGTGTCATAGAAAGCCTGCAGGTGGCTGAATATTTCCCTTTGGTACGTTTTATCCGTATTCAAATAAAAACCCGTCTATGTATATATGTATATATCCTTCTATTTAACTTAAGGCAAACACTCTACTAGGCGCTTAACCGCCTTTAAAAATTCACACAGAGAACCTTAACCGACACCTAAATTGAGCTCTATTTAGGGCCCTACTGCTCTAATGCGAGCAAAAACCTATTTCTTATAAAAGTTGGTGTTTCCCTCTATGATTTCGAATAATGCATATATATATTTTCTTGTCTGTCTGTCGTTTGTCTATGTCCTGTCTTTGGCAAAATACCTGGACCTCGCTGGACACTCCTGTTGACAACTGCTACAACCTGGCTGCTACGGACGGCGGTGATTAGCTGCTGCTGACGGTTATTTCTATTTGCGGTGATGGCAGAATGCTGACAAGGGCTTCACCATTTGTATTTATTGTATGTTATTATTTTGTTTTTTTTTTTTTTTGATCCATCTGCTTTCTTTTAAATATTTAAATTTTTCTATTTTAAAATTTTTAGTTTTTAAGTTTTTAACATATTTAGTATTTTTTTTCCAACATATAACAACTATATTTTCACCATCTTGGTTCTTATTTTATTTTCCTTTTTTTCAAACACAAAATCCCTGCCACCACTCACTCTTCCTCCGCTCTTCAGGTCCCATCCTTCCTCAAAAACTGAAACCCTACGCTGCCACGCTCCAAATTCTTCTTTTTCGGCTCAACCCAAAATGTCCCAAATTTCCTCCAATTTTCTTTAATTTTTTTCAAAAACTTTAGACTTTATAAGAAAAAGTCTTTCCTCTCTTCTTTCACAAAAAAAAAATCTTCTTTCTTAATCCAAAGCAAAAATGTCTCCCCTCAAACTGATCCGCTATCCTATTTATACTCCAAATATCTCTTTTTTCCCAAAAACAAAAACCCTGGCCAAAAAAAAAATTCCGTTTATTTTTTCCCACACTACTATATTTCGCTCTTTCTACTTTTTCCCCACTGTTCACCAAACTGCATTATCCGTCTTTATTTGTCTTCCATTGATTGCTCCTCAACTCCTCAACAAGAAGTTGTTCATATGGCAAAAATTGATACCTGTGGGATCCTAGGTGCGGGCGCTGGTGAAGCATGAATAATACACTCCGTGGAATTGGTCCATCATCAGATAAGGCGTAAAGGCATGTGCTGATGTAAATCTTGTTCACTACTGTAGATTTTACATTCTCCCCGGGGAACAGGTTCTGCCTTGGCGTAGATCAAACCAGGGCACTCTGTTTTCTGCGGCATAGAGGGGAAGGAGTCCCTCGTTTGTGGCAGCAAATAACAGTAGCGTATCCTGTACTGCCAACTCCGTAATTTATGAAGTCTTATGCGAACTAGTATCGCAACAAATTCAATAAATAGGCGTGTCCTGCAACAACCAAGCTCATTGCTGAACATGAATTTTGTTGAGAATTATGGCCAATTAAAGACACATGTCGTTATTTAAGCTTGTTTATCCCAACCACATTTATAATTATTGGTGAGCATTGATATCCCTCAATCAGAATTCACCAGCCTTATACATGCTTCATTAACCATGTATTGTTTTTATAAAATGCCAATCACTAAGCATCAATTATAATTTACTAATCATGTTCACGCTTGATGAGTCATTCATTAGTAACTATTGAACATTGATAATTTTTATCAAACAACAATTACTTACCATCAAGTAGTTTAACAATTGCATCAAAATTTCATGAGTCAAGCATCAATTAATGCTTTAGTCAAAAATCTGTCTCTAACCACCAATTGATCATATTTTCCACACTCATGTTCATGATTCATGCGTCATGTGTCAGTGATCAGTAATAATTTAAGCAAATACCGATCACATTCATGAGTCATGAGTCTGTGATAATTAATAAGTTTGATCAAACAGCAATCATTATCATCAATCATAATTTATCATATTTATACTATACATTCATCAGTGATCATTAAAAATTTTTATCAAATTGCAATCAGTTCAAACTTCATGAATCAAATATCAGTTGTCAGTTATAATTTTAGTAAATTTATTTAATTATAATTTACCAACCTTACACATGCTTCACAAGTAATACGCCTATGATTATTAATTATTTTAGACCAAACCAAATTTTAGATATGCACCAGTCACAAACCAGCTATCATAACTACCCAATTACAATCATGCTTCATAAGTCATGTGTCAATAATCAGTAACAACTTTAATCAACCATTAAACATAATTCATCAATCATTTTCACACTTCATGAGTCATTCATCAATGAACATTGATAATTTTATTTTTGGTTTGTACATTTGTACATCGGGTTTTCGTTCAAATTTTTCCTTTCTTAAGTTTTTTTCTTAATAAGGATTTTTTACAATACAAAATTGCTGGGATCAATAATTTTTGATTGAAGAAGATCTAAATCTAGTTTAAAAATTACGAAGTTCAACAAAAATTCAATCAATTATTGTTTCCCAATCGCA
Source organism: Thecocarcelia acutangulata (assembly GCA_914767995.1). Lineage (NCBI taxonomy): Eukaryota > Metazoa > Arthropoda > Insecta > Diptera > Tachinidae > Thecocarcelia > Thecocarcelia acutangulata. Next base: position 15,213,440 of record OU612098.1, read on the forward strand.
CACATGAGTCAAGCATCAGTCATCAGTTATTAACATAGTGTACCAACCACGTTCTTACTTCATGAATCATGCATTAGTGATCAGTAATGACTTTAATCAAAAGCCAATTTCTTATCATTAATCATAGTTTACCGATCACATTCCTGTTTCCTTTGACGCAATCATAATTTATCAATCATTTGTACTCATTCATTTGTATTAATCATAAAACATCGTACATAAATCTAGTTATTATAAAATCCTTATTATCCTTGAACTACATTTCAACGCATTTTATTACTCCAAAATCAGGCCAATATTTGAATTTTAAAATAAAACGTTTCCTTGTCATTCGGTTTTTAAACATAATTCTTCTTATACAAAAGCAAGCTTTATAGTATTGTAATAATATATAGCATAGTTACTTTATTATCTTGCCAAGCTTAAAACTTGTTAATCTACTCGTTTTATTTAAATATAATGTAATAAACTAATACTTTTATACCTTTCATTAGAATATAATGAACTTCTACATATGCATGTGCTGTGATAATAAAAAATTACCATTTGCATTCAGTTAAGAAAAGAACACATAAAATTAAAGCCAGCAACAATAAATTATGCTAACGAAGAAACTATTTTAAATATAAGTACTCGTATATGTATGTGTATTGTACAAAAGGCAACGAAAATGCCCCACTGAAAGCAATAACCATGACTTACGAATCTCTTAATAGCAATTCTTTGGCTGGCATTGTGCGTGTATGAATGCGCGCTAAGAGTGTCAGGATTTACATGTTGAAAAGTGTTCAAGTAATAGTGGCACCACTACAAACTTAAGTACCTGTGCGAACATACAAACGCATACCAGAGAATGCCACTAAGTACCTATAATAAAAATATGCTTAATACATTAAACAATATGTGAAATAAAAAAATACGTGCATTTACAGCCAGTTCGTCGATATCGAAAGGATAAGTTCATTCGCACTCTAGGCGAAAAAAAATTGATTTGGGTTTTTTTTAACTTTATTCTATGCGAACGATATGTCAAAATTCAATTAAAATACATAAGATCATGCGAACGAACAATAGTAACATAGACAAACCCAAATTGATTCGAATGTGAGTGACTAGCTTTCTTTCGCATACATTTTCATTCGATATCGTCGAACAGGCTGTTAAATGTGAAATGAATTTTTGACAATATCAAGATGACAGCACTGCAGGTTGTTGTCCATGCTAGATATGCTTTTTTGCCGTAGTCACATTGACTATATTTTTTTAGCTTCAACTATTACTATTATACTATTTTTGTTAACTACAAAACAAATACAGCGTTATCAATACTTAAAAATATTGTTACGAATTTGTATCACATCTAACACAGTGTGCAGCCGTTAATCTGCTGGTTATAGATGTACAGCACATTCACACAAACAAGATAAAACTAAAAAATATAATACACAAACAAACTAACACAGACAAACATGGTTTAAACCAATGGTGGACAAATTTGTTTTGCATTTGTGCTAGTGAGTGATAATTTGAGAGTAATTTAAAGTACTGTGACAAGCAAAACTAGCACAAACATTTTCCTATGAAGAATTAAATCCTTTCGGTTAATGCTGTTATAATGGCTTTGTAAGAGCAATATATGTTCAAAGCAGTGGTTTTTAGTACAAATGAATTTTAAGTGCGAAAAATTTTTTTCACATAAAAAGAAAAAAAAAAGTTTATATTGAAATAGCAACATTGTTCTAGTTGTGAGTAAACATAATACTAATTGAAGTTACTATATTACTGTCGCATGTGTGTGGCTTGATTTTTTTATTTGTAGTTATTCATACAAGTTGGGACACAAATTGGTATTTTTGCCAACCTCTGGCGCACACATATACATACACATACACGCCGCTCACTACTAACATACTAATAATGTCAACTAAGCGTGTAATCATTTAAGTATTTGACAAGGACCACAAGATGGTATACTACGAATATAATAAAGCAAATATATTAACAAAACATATTGCCATATATATGTGTGTGTATGTGTGCCCATGTAGCTGTTTGCGTATAGGTGCACTGCATTGAATTAAGTCTTAAAAATAAGAGCAATTGCGACAGAAAACATGAAAAATATTACAGCCTTCAAGACATTTTTATGATGCCTAGAAAAAGAAAATAAAAAGTAGGGTAAGAACAGTGGCAGGCCATATAAAAATATAAGATGATAGAAATAAAATTCTGAAATTGCATTTACTTTCAAACTTTGCAACATCCAATACTTCATAAACATTGGCTTTATTTCTGCTTTGACAAGGATTTAAATAAAACTTAGTTTTTCAAACAATGAGTTTACCGGCTGTACAAAAGGAAGAATACAAAATAGTAAGCAAACAAAGGAGATGACTAATGTCAGATTAAAATGTTGTGGGGGCTTGAAATTGAGTAAGGTGGTCCAATCAAAGTCAAGTTTTTTACCCAACATAATTTGTCATTGTTTTCTTACAATCCACAGTGGGGTAAATGGATAATAAGGCATTACTTGCTGATGTACTAGTCATCCGCTACTCCTTCTGAAAGAAGCTAGCGCAGTCGGTCTGAGCGAGGCCACACATGATATGCTATTGAAGCTCCTCTTGCCTAGATATCTTAGGCGGTGATGCTCCAATACCGGGCACGTTCCTAGGAGATGAAGAATTGCCTCCTCCTCTACTTTGTCTTGACAACTTTTGCAGAAGTCATTATAGGGTAAGCCTAGTATCCTGGCATGGTTTCCAAACGGGCATTTACAGGGGATAATACCCCCCTGTAAATGTGTAAAATGTCTTCCAGAAACTGAGGGAATAAAAATGAACTGAACTCCAGGAACCAAATTGGACAATTAACACTCTAATCTTAACATAACACTCTAATCTCTCGGTAAAAGGAGTGAACCCCACGCAATGAAATGGAAATTGAAAGCACTGTTAATTAGTATTTAGGAACAAAGTTTATTATAACAAACAATAATCGCAATCTTGCAAAATGACTGGTTGAACAATAGTAAGTATTACAAAACCCATCTTTTAGATATTTTTATAGTTTGTGGTAGGAGTTTTAGGCTTTAAGCGTAAAAGAGAAAGGAATATTTTCACAATATTCAGCTATTGTATGTAATGAGCAGAAAATGAGACTCTAGCCCAGTGATGCCCAAAAATTCTATATGGAAGAGTAAACACCAATACATTTAAGGAAAAACTACTTTTATTTAATATTTTTTGTTGTAAAAAGCAAAACAATTTACAAAAGCCAAATTCACACTGATAATCGCTGTCGTCAATGTTTACCAACAAAGCATGCGAAAGTGTTGATGCTTTGCTTTTGTGTGTGTGTGCGGTGAAGAACGAAAAAAATATGAGAGACAAAGTTGTTTGTGTATTTTTCATTGCTAGTGCTGAGCGCAGTATTTGTGTATTAAAGAGCACAGCCCTATAGCTAAGCGCATTTACAAAAACAATTGAGTATCAAGCGCATAGGCCTGGGCATTTTGCTCTATCCCATCACAGTTGTTAATATGAAAGTACATACATATTTTTGCATTAACACCTTCCCTCGTATATTATAAGAAATTTATGGAAAGAATTACATGATCTATGTATTTGTAAATTTTTATGATTAATGACTAATGATTAGAAGAATGATTAGTAGAATTGATTGACTAGTGATTGGCTTTAGATTAAAATTATTAATGACATCTAGTCCATGACTCGTGAGTTGCATGTATAGAATATATTTTTTTACTTACTATTCCCTTTTGAAAACTTTATCAAATGAACCATTTGGTTTTAATACTTAACTTACAAATTTTTTTGCTGCCGTCATCTTTGTAAAGTCACATTCTTTACAATACACGACCATTCATTGCTCTCTTCAATGAAGTCTAAGCTTAAGCAACAGCAAATATTTTGACATATTGACATTCAACTATGGCTAACAGGTGCATGAGGCTTTTAACTAAGCTGAGGCAAAAGTTTGACAAATAAGTTCAGTCAATGAAAATGGAAAATATTAAATAAGTTAATTTTGAAACCAGATACTAAGAGGCTTTTAAGCGTTAAGCTGGCAAAAGTGTAAAATAAATGTGAACAATTTAGAACTTGTCTAAAAGGCGGAAGTTTAAATAATGAAGTTTTGTTTTGTTACTTAAGTGGGCAGCTTAAGGGAAATTTGTTTAAATAAGAGTCGAAATATTTGTTAACAAAATTCTCTGCTCATTCTCTCGCTCTTGCTCTAGCACCCTGTCTTTCTTTTTTGCTCACTTTAGTGGTGAATTTTCTTTTCTAAATACAAACAATGTGTGTAAACAAATCTGCAATTTTCATTCATTAAAATTTCTTCAGCAAAAGAATTCTCTTGATAAATTTGCCTTTAAAAAAGAATTGTGAATAAAACTGTTTAGAATTTCTAAGTTTTCTTTTAAAGCGCTTTGGAAACTAGAAAATTTTTAAATTCAGTTTCGAGGAGACTTTAATCTAAAATAAACCTTTAAGCGGAAAAAAAAAATTCTAAAAAAAATTTCAATTTTTCAAATAAAAAATGAATAAAAATAATTTTCCGTAAAGAAACCCAAAGGGATTATGCCTGTGAATTATTAAAAAATAATATATGATTTTAAAAATGTTTACTTGTAATTAACAAAAAAATTTAAAACGAAAACAAATTACAAGAATTAAAAAAAAATATTTAAAAAAACAAATGTGCTGGTAAAAAGTGGTGAATTAAAAGGATAAATGCTGCATTAAAAGGATTATAGAGGTGGTGAAGTAAAAGGATCTTTTCAAAACAATTATATTTAAGTATTATATAATCAGTAAACTTTCGCTCAGAAAATGAAAAACTTTGCTTTTTCTATGTGCTTTCGTTCGTTTTTATGGCAGTTTGTGTGGCGTCTGACTTATTGGGTGTGGTCCGTCAAAACATTTTGATTATAATCGTTAAAACGAAAAAATTATAGTAAAAATGAAATCAACATAATTTTTGTCTGAAAAAATTTTTTGTATGCATATACATAAGAATCAAAAAAAAAAAAACATAATAACCTTTCATATCGTATTTTGTTGTTGTTAAAAACAATAGTTGTTCTCGATCTATAATTATTTTTCTAACCTTTTGTTTGAATCCACGAAATTCTTTACAGGTCCGCATTCAAACAATTTATTAATTGATTTGACGAATTTCGTTATTGAACACAAAAAAAAAATTCTGTGTAATTTTTGGCGTTTATTAAAAATAAGTTTTTATAAAAATTGATTTTTTCCACCTTAGTAATCTTTTCTTAAGCGTTTCTATTAAAATTATTAATTTTTTCTTTTAATTATTGTTTGCAAAATTTTTTTATTAACATTAATTATTCTTGATATATTGAACTTTTGTTGAACTTTATAATTTTTTAAATTAGACGTTTGGTTTTTTGTACATATGTACATCGGGCTTTAGTTCAAGTTTTTTTTTCCTTTCTTAAGGAGGATTAATTAATTAATTATTCTTCTTGATTTCACAAAATATTTTGATGGCCATAAATTTCCCTCTGAAAGCATATTTTTACATATGTATCTGCCAAAAATTCGTGTTATCGACCGATAAAAAAATTAAAAGTTTATTACTACTAAGAACTTTCTAAAGAAAGCTATCGATAATAAAATATGCTTTAAAAAGTTTTATCGATAACAAGTATTTTTTATTTGAAATTTATGCAGAATTATTCAATAGAAATTGCATTGAGGACAAGTTTCTTTTACTTAATATACATACGAGGGCGGTTCGGAAAGTTCTTAGCCTATCAATGAATAGTTAGTTTTTCAAAAGTATTTTTATTTTTCAATATAATCTCCCGAAACTTCAATACACTTAGTCCAACGCTTTTCTAGCAATTCTATCCCTTGATTAAAATAGTTTTCCTCAAAGTCTTCAAAATAGTGGTTTATAATTGTAATTGCATCTTCATTTGAGGTAAAACGCTTGCCAGCAAGGAACTTTTTTTAAATTTGGGAACAGGTAAAAGTCACTGAGAGCTAAATCAGAAGAATAAGGTGGGTGGCCAAGCAACTCGTACTTTAATTCGTTGATTTTAGTCACTCTTAAACACTCTTGTGCGCTAGATCGTTGGCTTGACGAAAAATTATTTTTTTGTGTTGTAAGCCAGGACGTTTTGCTCGTATTTGTACATTTAATTGATCCAAAAGGTTGCAATAGTACTTTGAATTTATTGTTTTACCCTTTTGCAGAGAGTCAATCAATAAAATGCCTTTGAAGTCCCAAAAAACCGTTGCCATAACCTTACCAGCCGATTGAATTGTTTTTGTATTCTTTGGGGCAATTCCTCCAGCTTCAGTCCATTGTTTGGATTGTTCTTTTGTCTCTGGAGTATAGTGGTGGATCCATGTCTCATCAACAGTTATGAAACGACGCTTAAAGTCCATTTTATTTCGCTTAAAACGATCCAAACAAGCTTTTTCATTCTTATGCGTCTTAGGTCGACTGTTCACAAATGTGGCACCCACCTTGCAGATAGCTTTTTTATCTGTAGTTCTTCATGCAAAATTAAACGGACTCGATCATTTGAGATGTCCATAATATTAAATATTTCACGCACTTTTATTCGTCGATCATTTAATACCATATCATTCACTTTGGCTACAATTTCTGTTGTTGTTGCTGTTTTTGGACGTCCACTACGTGGTTCATGTCCAATGCTTGTACGACCACGTTTAAATTCAGCAACCCAATTTTTTACTGTTGCATATGAACGAGTACATTCACCATATCATTATGAATTTCTTGTCTCGACAAAACCTTTTTTATGTAAATATTTAATGACACCACGCATTTCTAATTTTTCATGTGTTCATAACAGAGATGGAAGTTTCCAAAACACTTTACTTTTTTTTATACCGCGCTTTTTGTGCTAGGCTAATAAATTTCCGTACTGGCTTCGTATATCGACGAAATAAAAAATCTATCTGCAGAAAATAACAAATTTGACAAATATGACAAAAATTTACTATAGAACATTATTCGATAACAAATATTTTCTGCGCAAAACTTTTCCATTGAAAATTTATCTATTATAAAAATTTTTTCTAGAAAATTTTTTATTACTTAAAGCTTTCTAAAGAAAGTAATCAATAATAAAATTTGTTTTAAGAACTTTTTATCAATAGCATTTTTCATTTAAAGCTTACGAATAACAGGAAATAGAAATTGCATTGAGAACAAATCGTTTTTACCCAATATATATTGCCCATCGCTGGCCACTACTTTCTGCTCTCTTTTGGGCAGCATTCAATTCCTGCATTGAAAAAACTGGTCATTTTTTGAAGCGATACACGAATCGATTTAATTTTTTACTTCTTCATAAGACCGGTAGTGCGGGTCAGCCAGGCCGTGTGCCATTGATTGATTGATCGAAAAAAATGATCTTATGAGCAACATCTGAAGAATACAGCGGATGGGTAACACTTTCCATTTCAACGTTTTCAATTACGAGGGCGGATTGATATTGAAACTACTTAAGTAGGAAAAAAAATTTTTTTTCATAAATCATTTATTATTCAATATAGTCTCCTTTTAGCTCAAAACACTTAGTAAGACGATATTCCAACTTTTTTGTACCATCTGAATAATACGGTTTTGGGAACCCTTCAAAATACGCGTTAGTTAGTCCGTGCGTTGTCTTGCAGTAATCGCACTTTTCTCTTCTTTAAATGTGGGGTTGAACTCGTACGGCATTCAATTTCTTTGTTCCTGAATGATTCTCATGACTTTCAGTCGTTTTGGAATAACTTTTTGTGTTACCAATAATCCTGCTAATTATTGTTGTATTTGACAGGAGTCTTTATTAAGAAATGCCTCTAATTCTGCGTTTTCAAAAACCTTCTTTCTTCTACAGTCATGCTGCTCTTCGACATCAAAATCACTGTTCTTGAAGCGTTGAAACCACTCTCAGCACGTTCATTCACTAATAGCGGCCTCACGATAGGTACTTGAGAGCATTCGATGAGCCCCAGTCAAAGATTTACTCACATTCAAGTAGAGAATAAAGCCTTCCGCAAATGGCGAGAATTTGGTGCCTAAGCTTAATCGAGAATAACTTTAGGTTGCAGAAAAAAATTTACTATTATTTCGATGGCACTATTTTTACAAATACCTAAGCTTGTTGTATAGCGTCTATGATCTATTTGTTTTCACTACCATTTATCGCTACAGCCATCTATTACAAAACGGCGGAAGCAAAGTTGTACACCTAATAGTAAAAAGAGTTTACGGAGCTGTATGTCGTACCCAACTTAGTTCAATCAACACAGGCGTAATATCAGCACAAATTGGAATATAGGTAGGCAGGCCGCTGGATTCTCCAAAGAGTATCTGGATACTCCAGCTCACTTGGGTCCTGTTTTGGAATATACTCTCTATGTCTATTCGTGTAGTACCACAACCAGTTATTAACTCTCATTATAGCCATCATTTCTAGCTTCATCACTTTTCATTTGCGATTTATTTACTTTGACTACTACTTACTGCTACAGCCAACTATTGCAAAACGGCGGAAGCAAAATTGTACACCTTATAATATTTTTAGACCACAAAATAAAACTACCAGCAGTCATAACAATATCAATTGAGCAAAAACTCCAACCATCGGCCGGAAACAATAGTTATTGCCAATTTGAAACCAAATTTTAATGCAGCCAATACATGAAATGAAATAAATGCCCATAAAATTGTTATTAATAAAAATATGAAACAGCCAACCATAAATAAAAACACCATACACAAGATAAAAATTAAAACAAAATTGTGAAAAATAAAAAGCCTGAAAACATTTTTTTTTTTTTTGAAGAAAAGCACAGAAGTTCTATTATTTTTCCTGCTTTCACAATTTCACACATCAGCGGCCGAGCAAACAAGCACGCATCTCCGAAAATACCACAAGTTTCCAATAAACATGCAAAAGTAGGAAAAAAGAGAATTATATAACGTAAAAAAAAGAAATGAAAAGAAGGAATGATGACTTAAGTAAAAAAGCAAACAAACCTTAAGACACAACTACCTCGGATTTGTATTGAATTTTAAATGACCCAGTTCTGTTCAGTTGATTTATATATGTATATATTTTTCTTCTTTCTCCCCCTCTTAGTTTCAGTTGCTGGTGTGTGAACCTTATTATTGGTTTGCACTAATTCTTTTGCCTAAAGACCAACAACCCGAAAGACAAATACAAAAAAAAGGAAAAGTAGAAAATTTTTAGCGCTAACGAACTTTTGCATTGCATTTTAAAGAAATACTTTTTCTGCAAAATATAAAGTACTCAACTCACAAAGGTCTCTTTCTTCTATAGAACCTTTTATCTGGAAATAGTGGTCGTTAAAATGTATTGATAAGCTTTTGGAAGTCATTGGAATTCTGGGAATAATTGCAAGCTAAATGGCTGCAGGACCGATTGGGATTCGCGGCCACAACTAAATTATCTTTAAGGACTTGGGCCTTACTATGTATGACCTACATTAGACGTATTATTATCGACTTTAATAAGTCGATACGTCTGCCATGCCAAAAGTATTAATGAACTCACTCTTATGAATAAATAAAGTAAAAACAAGTAAGAGTGTAGTACATTCGGATGGGCCGAATCTAAAATACCCTTCACAATAGTCACGTAAATATAGAGTATATATTACAAATTTTAACTAAATATGCTCGGATATATATGTTGTATTTGACAGGAGTCTTTATTAAGTAATGTCTCTAATTCCGCGTTTTCAAAAACCTTCTCTCTTCTACAGTCATGCTGTTCTTCGACATCAAAATCACTGCTCTTGAAGCGTTGAAACCACTCTCAGCACGTTCTTTCACTAGTAGCGGCCTCACGATAGGTATTTGAAAGCATTCGATGAGCCTCAGTCAAATATTTACTCACATTCAAGTAGAAAACAAAGCCTTCCGCACTAATTCTTTTGCCTAAAAACCCGCTTCCGCTTTAGGCAAAAGAATTAGTGCAATCGGAAATTTTTAATTTCTGTATTTATTACCGCAACTGTTTTTAAGCAAATACAAAAATCATGGAAAAATCGATTTAGACTATATCTCGGATATATATGGACCGATATCAGAAATTTTCAATTTCTGTACTTAACATACTTTTATTACCACAACTGCTTTTAAGCAAAAAAATTAATTGGAAAATCGGTTTAGACTATATCTCGAATATATGTATATGGACCGATATCGGAAATTCTCGTTTTCTATAGGTAAGCAGGTAAGCTTTTATAATCAGAAATGCTTTTAAGAAAAAAAGTTGTTTAAGGTTGCTTACGCGACATTTTCATGAAAAATTCGGCTTAGGCTATATTATATCTCGGATATATGCATATAGTCCGATATCGGAAGCTTTCATTTTCTCTATTTTAGTAACCTCCTTTTATAATCAGAACTGCTTTTAAGCAAAAACATGTTTTTTCATGGAAAATCGGTTTAGACTATTTCTCGGGTATACATATGTACATATATAGACCGATATCGGAAATTTTAATTTTCTGTATTTGGTGACCTCCTTATATTGCCAGCACTTCTTAAGCAAAGAAAGGTGTTTAAATTCGCTTACGCGACATTATCATGAAAGAATCGGTTTAGACTATGTCTCGGGTATACTACGTATATGGACCAATATCTAACATTTTCATTTTCTGTATTTATATAACCTACTATTATTACCAGAACTGCTTTTAAACAAAAAACAATTTTTTCATGGAAAAATCGATTTAGGCTACATCTCGGGTGTATATGGGCCGATATCGGAAATTTCTACTTTCAGTATTTTAGTAACCTCCTTATATTACCAGAACTACATTTAAGGAAAAAAGTTGTATACGCGACATTTTCATGAAAAATATCGGTTGTATCTATTTATATCTCGATTATATATGAATCGATATCCGGGAATTTTTTTTTTGTTTCTTTTTTTTTTTTTTTTTTTGTTTTGTTGCCTTTTAAGCACCATGCCAAATAATTGTGTCAAGTTTGAGGCAGAACAAACTTTTTTTTTCAAAAAATTTCATGCAAAATTGAAAAAACAATAGTTTTTTTTTTAATTTTGAATATATCTCAGGTATATGTGACCGATTTTACAGAATTTCAATAGCAAACCCATGAATCGACGGAGTGAAAGAATTTGGAAAGTAAAGGGTTTCCAACTCTAATGGTTTTCTCAGAAGCGATTTTTCAACGGCGGACAGACGGACAGACGGACATCGCTTAATAGATTTTTCTATTAATTCGGATTCAAATGCAAATTGCAGAAATTACAATTAGAATCACAAACTTATATATGTATACCCTTAACATTTTTTTTCTGTAGAAAACTAATTTAAAAAAGAAATATATATATATATATATATATATATATATATATATATATATATATATATATATATATATATATATATATATATATATATATATATATATATATATATATATATATATATATATATATATATATATTTTTTTTTTTTTTTTTTTTTTTTTTTATAAAACTATTTCTCGTAGTAATAAAGCAGGTTTTTAGAAAAATTATTTTTTAAGACAAAAAGAACTCTTTCAGAAACATTTTCATTTAGAAAATTTCTATATTTCGTAAAAAAATATTTTTTGGGAACGCGCTTTTTTTAGAAAAAATTGATTTTAAAATATGAAATTCGTTGTGTATCAATCAAAACATATAGGAGGCAAAAAAAAATAAGTTTTAAGAAATTAATCTTCTCTCAAAAAAAATCGGTTTTAAAATATAAAATTGGTTCTGTATCGATCAAAACATACTCGTATAGGGGACAGAAAAGGCATGGTCTGGGCTATAAAGTGCTTTACAAATAGTTCTAAACGGCTTCTCTTCTCAAACGCATCAATTGTCATTGAACACATATCTCCTGTGATCATCTGACCTGATTTCAACAGCTCATGATACAAAACACACTTTGGCTTCGGCGTTGATTTGGCTGGTTGGTCTAACTCACGACCTTGTACTTGGGACTATCGTATTGTATCTATTTTTCATCACCAGTAGCAATACGATGGGAAAATGACTTCTTCTATTGTATTCTGCAGCTGTCTAGTTCGCAAGTGTCGAATATGATGGACGTAAAACGCTATTTGTAAAAGCTATTACATTTTACGGTAAGGTGATTAAGATTTTTTCGAAAAGCTAGTTTTTATCCAAAAAGGTACTTTTGTCTTAAAGGTTTGTTATAAATAACAATTATGATATTAAAGCTATCCAACAGGCGAGACTCTGCTCAAAGCCCTTAACACACAGTTATAAACATAACTACATATATTAGAAACCATATGCCTACATACCTATATATATTTTTAAGGTTTCGCTAAATACAATTGACTGCTTGTGAGTGGCACTAAATAAGCCATCTAACCAGCGAGAGGGAGAAAAAGAGAGAATTAACAAATAATAAATAAAGGCGTTCAAAATACAAAATAAAACAAACAAAAAATACAAATGTATGTAGTGTAAGAAATAAAATAACTAAAATGAGTAAAATAGACATAAAATTGTGTTTGAAACAATCAACAAGGCTGCCTCAGAGTGGGTTAGGGTTAAACGAAAAGCAAAGAAAGCACCAGGGCCAAAAAGACAGACAGACATTAAGACAAACAATAGAAAAAGAAAACGAAATTTGCAAATTTGGCTGTGAGTTAATGGATTTAAGCCAAATAAAGACACATAAAAGAGTTTAAGAAATCCAAGGGAATATTTTATTGCTTTAAAATTGCAATTGGTATTTCTTTTTCACTTTTTTTTCTTTTTCTTGAAAAGGTCAATAGTTTTAATAAAATGTGGTATTTTTCATTGTCTTTTAAATTTTATGCTTGACTTGATGTTTTGCTGATCATAAAATAGTCTTACAGAAATTTTTGTTTGAATTATTTTATTGAGCTGTTTCCACAATACAAGCCAGCGACTTGTCTGAAAATTTTGTACAGAAATTAGCTGTCCCGGTGCCGTTGTCCGTCCTGTTTTCATGTTTGTTTAAGAGTAAAAGTTTTTTTAACACTCTTGTGTTTCACTTGTATGTGTGTTTGTTTGTATGTGTGCAGTACTTGAAACCCATGCCGTATGAGCGATTATTATATATAGGTATATAAAACTGTATGTACAGCGCTTTAGTGTAAAAGTTGGAGTTGCCGTATTGCTTCCGGGAAAGTAGGAAGATTTTAGGGATTCTTATCAGATAAATGTCTGGCAATAAAATCGTCCAAGTATTTTATTCATGGATTTGACTCTAATTGTGTATTTCTTCTAACAAATATGATTTCTTTTGTATACCTTGAATGCTGATATCATAGTGTATGGCTATGCTAACCAAAGACGTGTCGTTGATGTCAGCATTGCCGAAAGTAAATATTAAAGAGTACGAGTGTACAGATTTATTTTTCAAACAATTAAGTTTTATTCACTATATTAGCTTCTAATATTGATATCAAGCAAAAAATTATAAACAGTTTTTGTTTCTTTGTTTCCCAGCTGTCTTCTTCATAGGAGCTGTCCTAATCATCAGTAGACTTTGAAAGATATTCTCAAACATTCAACTTTATATCCCAACAATCTAAATAAATTATTGAAAATTTAAAAAGAAAACTGTTTTAATAATACCTGACAAAAATACAAGCTTTTTCTTTTGAAGTTATCAACAAACAGAGAACAAAAATTCAAACAATTGAGTTTTGTTTACCATATTAGCTTCTAATATTGATACCACTCAAAAACTTATTAGCAGCTTGTTTTCTATGTTTCCCAGCTGTCTATATGTCGACATTTCATAAGAGCTGCCCTAATCATCAATAGGCTTGGACGTTTTTGAAAGACATTTTTAAACATTCAATTATATATCCTTCAAAAATTTTCAAGTCTACTGATAATTCGGGTAGCTCCTATAAAATGTCAACATATAGACAGCTGGAAAACATAGAAAACAAGCAGTTTATATTTTTTCAGATTTACTTTTCAAAAAACAAGTGGTTTAAGGAGACGTAAAAGAAATATACAAAGTTTTACAGAAATTTTGTTTTAGCAATGACTTTAAAAAGAAGACTAATTAAAAAATAATTTTTGAAAAAGCGCTAGCTTTGAAAAAGAACTTTATAAGGAACAACTTTTGAAAAAATACAACTTTTAAACAACACTTTCTCTATTAGAAGTACTTTGTTTGAAAATTGGCAAAATGAAACGATTAGCTTCAGCAGCGTTGCCACACCTATTTCTGGTTGGATGTTGCATACACAATACACATTCATATATCGCTCCTTTATTGCAATATAGTCATATCTCAAAAAATGAGCTTTTCGAGTTAACAATGCAGTTTTTATATTGTACTAAAAATTTATTCAAATTACTTTTAAACTGTTTCCTTTAGGTTATATTTTCTAAAAATTTGTTCTACTCGTAAAACTTGTATGGAAACTAAAAATTTGAAATGTTGTTTTTCTCGAAACAAGCTTTTTATAGTTATGACTGTGTTGCAATAAAGGAGCGATATGCATTCGGATGCATACATACTATATTTATTTATGATTCAATTCCACTCCTGATTTGAATTATAAACCCCTTGAATCAAAATTAAATAAATATGACTTCTTAAATTTAAAGCAAAAGGGTTTAGAAAGTTTTTGCTACCTTTCACATAATTTAATTAGATAATTTAATTATTTGTAATATATGTCATGCAAAATTTAATCATTAAAATTACAGAAAAAAATGCTGACTATTTGAAAATTATAAATTTTCAGTTTAATGCGTTTACAAATTCCCTCGATATTTAATAAACCAAATAAACAATAATTATGAAACAATACTAAAGGGAGAAAATTAACAACAATAATAAACAGATTTTCTAAACGATTTCAATTTATTTTGTTTTTGCTGTTGTCCACAGTGGTTAAATAAAATGTCCAATTACAAATAAACAACTAAAATTTATGTTAAATATTTGAAATAAATTAAACTGAAATTAGTACAGTTTTAGAAAAAAAATGTTTAGCCTAAAACAGAATTATGATTTAGTTCATTTAAAATCACTACAAACGCGGCAAGTAAACACTAAACCAACAGCTGAATTTTGTTAGTGTTTAACTTTGTTCTCTCGCTCTTGCCCACTCTTGTTGCTTTCTCTTAACATGCATGACCCGTTAAATGGAAAAAAATGTATACCTAAAACAATCAAACGAAATGTTGTTGTAATGAATTTGCGGTTATTTGGTTACAAATAAATATTTGCTAAAATTAAAAAACAAAAAAAAAGAAAATAAACATTTGAAATGATATTTAGAAATGTGGACAGTTTATTTAATAAAATTACATTTAAATTTTCTGTTCAGATTTTTTGTTTGCTTCTTTTTTTTGTAATTTCTGTTTTACTGGTTATTTTTACATGTATTGTATATACATACATACCTACAAACATATGGCGCATATTTTTGAGGGAAGCCACCATTTTTTGTTTGGCTGTTTTTATATTTTTAACACAAACCACTATATTTAGGGGTTTTTACACTTGATCGTGTGATTATATTTGTTATTTTTTCAACAAATGGATGGGAGTGAACTTTTGCATCAACCTCAAAACAATTAAATAAAGCAAAAACCATAATGTCACGTAAATTATTTTACGCTTTAATGAACGTCGGCAAAAAACAAAAGGAATCAAATATATAAATAATTTTAAATCAGTATGAGCCATAAAGAATAAAGCAAAAGTAACACATTAATAAAATGGTATCTTTAAAAACGCGTTTTGGTTACAAAAGAACAGGTCCACGGGGTGAATTATTCAGGATTCACCAGCGCCCTCGTATGGCTTGTAAGGCTGACACAAGTCGAAACTTTTTGCCATAAGTTTGTAGCCATATAGACGAACCGCTTGCCGAAGAGCTGGTGTCTTCTAATTCCTCCTGTATGCCATTTCTCAGAATTCAATGGGATTCAAGTGAGTTAGTAGGCTCAAGCCCATCAAGAGTATCAGTCCGTAACCAGCTCATCCGTCTAACCATCATTTCTGGTTGCTTACATTACATATCTGTTGGAAGACAGTAACATCTTGAGGGGCTATTAGCCGCCAAAAACCGGCATTGCACCATAGTTATCAGCGAAACTAATTCCCTTTTTGTGATTTTAAGTTAAAGCCAGAACGTTTTAGCTGAGATAGTTAACTCAACCATGATCAGCGCTGTGATTGTCTGCAAGCAGCAGACCTTTCTGTCAGTTAATCCTTGATAAGGGTTTCGGAAGTCCATCACAACATAAGTCATGCGGGTTCCCGAGTAGTGGTAGGAGTTCCTCGACTACTCTATTCTCCAAAAAACAGAGTGCCCTGGTATCTTGGTGTACCAAGACAAAATCTACTCCCCGGGGGGGAAAAACATCTGCCAGTATCAGTTTTCTTCATTGAAACCGTTCCAACCTTTGGCTTAAACAAGAAGTTTGGGAAGAGGGGGAAACTGAAGAAAAGTACTGCAGCCATCGCAGAGAAATATTGCAACGAGACAAATGGTTAGAAAAAGCTTATGAAAACTGATGACTGCACTTAAAAATTATTATATTTGTCTTAAGCATCTGTATATAATGGGAATTTCCAACAAAGACATTTGCAGATTTTGCGGGGAGTAAAAGAAGTCAATGGAACAGTTGATCAGTTACTGTGGGGCGTTGAATCACAGGCGATACAGACTATTGAACCCATTGAAGGAATTAGCCCGATTTCTTCACATGCAGATTTTGTGGAGAAGAAAAGGAGTTAATAGAATACTTGATCACTTACAGTGGGGGGCTGAGACACAGGCTGTTATAAGCCCATACGTTCGGTAAACAGGACTTGCTAACGCTTCCATGGAAGGAGTTAGTCTGAGATCTTGATGTGCTTAACCCGTCAGGTTGTACTCGTAAGGAGGTCAGACAATTAAAAGGGATCTGTACCGAATACAATTGATTCGTTTGAAGAAAGCAATGTACGTACCACGATCACAATATTCGACTAGACTTGAGGCCATAATCTTTCATCATAATTATTGAGCTTTAATTGAGCTTGAGATCACTTATTATCATGAAAGGTAATTGGTAATCTTCAATATTGCAACACCCTTTTGTGTGTTGTCGTTAGGAAAATTTTTAAACAAAAAATAAAATAATACAAAGAAGTTAAATTTCCTGACGAAGGCACACAAAGGGGTGTTGAAATATTGCAGATTACCAATTACTTTTCATAATAACAAGTGATGTCAAGCTCAAATTTCTGTCTAAGTCAATTTGAACCCTGGAAAGAGACACAATCGAGTATGGTCAGAATGGTGGCCAGAAATGTCAACAGTCGACGAAAAATTTTCGGTATATCCAAGTATATCTTCGATAATCCAAGAGTAATTGTCGAATGAGCAATGCATCCACAAAGAATGCATCTTTGGTGAGGTTTATGGGCTGGCGGCTTCATCGGGCTGTATTTTTTCCAGTTACTGTGAATGGTGCTCGCTATCGTGAGATGATAACGAACTTTTAATGGCCCGAATTGGAAGATATAGACGTGGACAATATGTAGTTTCAACAGAACGATGCCACTTTTCACACAGCGAAACGAAACAATGACTCTTTTGTACAACAAATTCAATAGTCGTGTTATCTCGCGTAGTGACGATGTCAATTGGCTGGCAAGATCAGGTGATTTGCCACCGTTGGATTTCTTTGTTTGGGGTTATTGGAAAGAAAAGGTGTACTATTCAAGAGCTAAAGGATGAGATAACTCGGCGCATTAACGGCATAGAATTTCAACTATAACTCAGCCTCATAGAAAATTTGGACCATCTGATGGAGGTGGGCCGCTGAGGTAGCGTCAGCCGATATTTTGCTCCATACATAATTGAACCATACCAATATTATCATAATAAAAACAAATGACAATAATTCCTAAGTAATTTTTAATTTACTCAAAATCAACATCAGCCTTTAAAAGGTAAACCTTTTATTTAGAAAAGGTTGAAAAACTAGTGTTAATAAACTGTGTTTATTAATTAATAACAAAATAACAACTATTTTTACCTTGTTGAAATTGTAGTAATATTTTTTTATTTTATTGGAATTGTAGTCTTAAGTCTTTATTTTAAGAGTTTGTAGTAGATTAAATTTGTGTTTAAATTCCAATTAACACACAATACAATATTTTGTTAAAATTCATTTCCCTTAAATTGTTTTAAAGTAGTTTTTTTGTTAATAAAAATAATTTTTTTTTCATTTGGTTACAAGGCAATACAGATGTTAAAATAACATTAAATTTAAACTTGAACACATGGAAAGAATCAATAGAATAGTAAAAACCAACAACAAACTTAACAAAATATCTAGTTTTTTTTTAACCGCTACAAAATCCTTGAAGTTAGCATTGAATTCGTTGTGTGATATTTCTTGTCACCATTTTTTGCCTAATGAACAATTTAGTTTTTTCTTGTTGGTCAAGCAATTGCTTTTCAATATTTAATTCTATTAACAAATTGTGACATGAACATGTGTTTAAATGTGTAATTTTTTTCTTTGCGAACGACAAAAACAAACAATTAAAAAATTTTCTTGTTGTTTTTTCATTTCAATTTAATGGGTAAATACGTTTTTTACAAAAGAATTTTCATTTAAATTTTATTAATAATCAAAATATAATAATTTTTACATATAAAAAGTGAACGTTTTTTAACATGCTTAATAGGATCTTTCCACTAAACAACATCTACATGAAACGCATGGAAAATGTAGAAAATGTGAAACACTGTTTACATTGCTCACATCTAACATATACCATCAATTTAGCTTTCAAAAAAGTTAATAAAAATAGATTAATTTTATGTATAAAAACAAAAATGGATTTTAAAGAAAAAGTAATAATTGCGATTATAGTTGCATTGCAAGAACAAACCCAATTGTTAATACAGTGTATTGAAATAATTGAATTCATTCTGGAAGAAGATGATGAAAAACTTTTTAAGACCATTCATTTTGTTTTTATTTGTATAACAAAGAAAAAAGTGGTTAATTAAACTACTGCGATTAATTTATATTAGAAATAATTTATTAAATAATAAAAATTAAAATAACAAAATTAATTATAATTGTAGAAGAAAACAAATGAAAAAGTAAATTTTAAATCCTTTCCATAAATACAAATTTATTAAAAGGACACACTACTCTTAATATTAAAAACATAACTATGTATGTAGTAGCATTGCATATACATATAGCAAGTATATAATAAAATCATTTTTCCCTCAAAATGTCGAGCAGTTAGCTTTGGAAACTTGCATTTTGGGAAGAAATTGCGTTTAGGCTTTTTATTACTTCACCCAACTGCTCTTTTCTCTCTTTTTGTTGCTGCTTTTGCATTTCAATTCGTTCTTTGGCCAATCGCACAAGCTCCGCATTTGTATCGACTTTTTTTCTTTTCGGTGGTTGGCATTCCTCGTCAGTTAAGTCAACACAATAGCTGCTACATGAAGCGTTGGGATCGAACTCGATAACATTTTCAATTGAAGTTGACATGTCTAAAAAGAAAAATTTATTTTAAAATATTATGTAAATTGTAAACTCGTCATACGTTTATGTTTACTTACTAGTACTTTCATGCATTGTTACTTCAATGTTGTGCACCTTGAATGCCCCTAGAATATTATGCATTTTATTGTAGTGAATCCGTGTTGATGGTGCTCCTCCAGTAGGCCCAATTTTATTCTTTTCCTGCCTACCAACACACGAAACAATCATTCTTATAACTTGAAAACTAGAAACAAATACATACATATGTACTTACTTATATTTGCGGGTGAGGTTGTCTATTTTAGTGCGAACATCTACCCAAGTACCAAGGAACCCAATTTGCTTTATTGAAGCTGCCATTTCTTGATACACGTGGGAGTTTTTCCTTGAGCCTCTCAATTGCTCAATTTTGTCTTCCCACAAGTCCAACAGCATGTTTTCTAGGTCCTGGGTTCACATCATACGTTGACTGGTGTTCTTTTTTACTAAAAAGAATAAGCAAATGCAAATATAAACTCATAAATATAAAATATAAACTTACATGTTCCGTTCATTTTGGCACAAATATAATTTATTTTTTCCGTATCAAAAATTTCAAAATAATTAAAGTTTTTACAATTCAAAAATTGTAGCAAAAACTAACGTCTTTTTGTCAGTGATGCCACAAGAATAATCGACATTATTGCCCCTTTTCTAGTGGTGACACTGAAATAATCGAAAGATGTTGAATGGAATAACATGAGATAGGAACATTTTATAAAGATGTTGAAAAATGCTGACTTTTAGTACAATGTATTTCTTATGGGAAGATGTTATCATATTCAAAAACTGATGGTAGATGTTAGATGTTGTTCAGTGGAAAAAGCCTATAAGCTACATACAAACGGTTGTTAGAACTGACAATATTGTCAGTAAAATATTTGGAAAATGTCTTATAATCAAGGCAGCTTTAACGCATAATACAGAGGAGACAACATTAAAGTGAATATGTGATTCGTTCAATGTTTCCTTAATCAATACACATGGTGGAACCAAATGAGAAACATCAGTTACGTACGAGTATAATTAAAACATGCAAAATATCAAAAATTTTTGATATTTTGCAAACCAAAAAGGAAACATGATTTTCAACAAGAAACTTCGCTGCAGACGAGAAAACCTTAAAAGAAAGTTGCTCATGTTTCCTTTAAACACATAGACGACAGCAGACAGCAAGCAGCAATCTGTCAAAAATAAAATACATATGTTTAAATGCACACGATTATTTTAACGACATCACAGCAGCACGCCTTCACAACAGCATTTGCTGCTGCTGCCAACTTAGATTAATTTCTATTTTCGTAAGCAGCAAAAAGTAAATGCAGTGCTGCCACTATAAATATAAATTGGCAGCAATAAAAACTAAAATTTGCTTGAAATATTTAATAGAAATAAACATCATATAAATAAAATAAACAAATAAATTGATGAGTTTTTAAAACTTTACGTGATATTATTACATTTTCAGTCAGTAATTTTAATTTTATTCATGTAAAATATATATGTGGCATCTCTAAAATTTGCATTGCTTAAATACACATAGTGCTGCTGCTGTCTTGAAAATAATTATGTTGCTGACGAGACGGCAGCATTTGAAGCTAACTTCATTTGTAGCCGTGAAGTTTTGAAGTCTGCTGTCGTCTATGTGTTTAGAGCTTAACAGATAGTGGCAGAATTACAATAGAAACAACAACAAAAAACATCACATGTATTTTGTCGGTAGAAATTACGAAAACTTGTCAAAACTTTGTTTTACTTTTGTTTGAAAAAGCACGGAAGTCTATATGTTTTTGACAAATTTACGCAAAGAAAACGAAAGACAGCTGTACTTATACCACTACCCTGGTGTAGTTACCTTGGTCTTATAACCATGTGAACTCCAGTTTTTGTGTTTTGTTTGTTGTAACATTGTCAGAAAAAAACATTGTAAGACCTAAATATTGTCAGACACCTGACAATATGGTAAAAATTGCGACCTATGGGGCGCTGGTAAGTCGTGAATAAATCGCTCCGTGTGTTTGGTCCATCATCAGATAAGGCCGTAAAGACAGGAGCTGATGTAAATCACTTTCACTACTAATTACGCTGAAAACTATGGCTATGAAAAACACCAGAACGCTCTAGCACTACATTGAGTTGGTCATGTCTCTAGTGTTGAAATTCAGCAATCCAATATTTGACCATGTAATCTGACGGAGCTAACAGCGCTTCTCTTTTGTCTCTTGTGCAGTTTTCCCTTTCAAATAACAGTGTTTAAGCACTGCACGAAATTAATTTTTTTCCATTTTTGAACAAACAAAAGTTGCTTACTTCAAATGACTACAATAAATAAACTAATCGATGTATTTGGGTGACATTTTAACAGCTGACATTTGATAGATCGCATTTTCAAAAAAAAAAAAATTATGTTTGTGCTAGATAGCTTCAAGAAATATATGAAATCATAAAACCATGCTGCTAAATCACCCCGTACACGTTTCAACTCAGTTGGCAACTGAGTCGGTTGTTGCCCAAATCAAAGCGTGTATGGCTTTGTCAGTTGATTAGTTTGGCAGTTGTCAAGTTGGTTGGAGAAAAATTAAAATGTTTTGATTTTTTCAAGTTAACTAGCAGGTCTTTCAATTCGATTGTGCTGTGTGTGTTTGAGTCTCTTGATCATATCTTAAAATTTATATTTGTAATGTTTTTGCACAGAGAAATATATATATTTTTAAAATTGTCTAAAATTTCATTGAATTTAATAGTTGTATGCAAATCTTTCAATCCAGTTTATGAAGTTGAAAGACTCAATTCACAATCGAATTGAAACGTGTATGGGCCGCTTAAATATTAATTGCACAACTTTGCCTCCGCTGTTTTTTTCTTCTTGGACCAGTACTCTGGGGATGACAACTCTATACATATTGCATTCTGGAATTAGGAGAATGCAATTACGAAGAGAAGAAAAGAGGAAGTAGTGCTTGTGGACATTTGACTGTTAATAACAATATATCAAAAGTAAAGCAAACGCGATCACAGCATTTTAAGTATTGGAATTAAATTAGTGTAAAACTGATCAGGGCCCAGTGCAGTGTTGGACTAACAAAATTTAGTCCAATACCTTCCACACTGCAAAGTAATGAATTGCCTTCAGAAGATGATAATAATAATGAATGTAAAGGGTATTCGCTGTTAAGGTATACGATTTTGTTTTGCCGCCATTTTGGTTAACATTAGTCTTGATAGTTCATATTTGGCAGTCATGGAGTAGACACGTGGCAAATTTATTACCTTTGGAAATATTATAATTTTTATTTTACCAAATTGGTTTTTTTAAATAAAAAATTCTAAGCTTGATGCGGTTTTGCTGAAGTAACGCGCTTTTCTTCATTTAGAAGCGTTGTAAAATTTCAAACTTGACAACGCTGTTTATATGAGTATAATTTATATGAGTATATATTAAAATTAATCATACGCCAGCTGGCCTTACTAATAAAATTGTTTTGATCATAGCATATTTTTGCAATTTCTTTTATAGTTTTTACACAATGACGAATAATAATAATAATAATGAAACACTGCCCTCCACCACCATCACCTCATCAACAACGGGGACATATTTCACGTATCATATACCAGGCATGGATATTAATCCAGGACCATATGTCTTTACACTAGTCAGCCAATTTTTGGGTATGATAACACCCGATGAACTACCTTTAGGTAAGCTTAAGAAAAACATAATTTTTTATAAATATAAAGTGCATTTTTGTATATATTATTGAACACAGGACAAGTTAGACAATTAATACATTCTAATTTAACTATATTAGATTTTCTCACAAATGTAAGTTTGAACAAAAATAAAAACATCAAGCAATATGCTTTTAAATTAAGTTATTTTCTGCTTTCATTTAAAGTCCATTAAAACGGAGTCCGGTTTTATAGCTCTTATGAGCATTTTTATGATTTTGGCTTTGGTGCCGATATTGGCAACATGTTGTTGGTGCTGTTGTCGTCGTGATCCCGAAGAAGATTTTGAGTATTCGCGCAGCGGTCCCCTAGTAATGATGGACGATTCTTTAGAGGATACCTTGCAATGTCGTAAAAAAGCTTCCTTAACTACCATGTGGATAGTATTTTTATTACTATGGTAAGCATTTTTTATGAACGTAATTTTTTCCTTTTGCATTTGATGATGCTAATTTAAAATTTTAGCTTATCCTTGGCGAAAAAAAGAAGGCTTAAGTTATTTACTTTAACACTTGGTTCATTAATTTTCACCTTTTTTACTATTACTTTTTTACATCTCTTTTTATGTGCAGCTTATGTGATTTATGCATTTTTTATGCCAACAGCCGTTTGGCTACCACCATTGAAATGTCACCCGAAATGATTAAGTCCACCGTTCACGATATGGAAGTTTTCCTAAAGGATACACATTTACAAATAAAACATAAACTTGATAATGGCTTTCATGTTTCCGTTGAAAAAGTTGTCAAAGATTTGGAAGGTTGGTAACAAAAGAACCGACTATTTTTAAGCCATCTACATGCACAATATTTTTTTATAAATATATAAAACACATACATGCGAGTACATACGTTATCTTGGTACTTTGCAACTTTATAACTAAAAAAAAGTGTACTATAAAGTTTTTCTTAGCAAAGAATTTAGATGTACTCTCGTCTATATACGAGGCAAGTTGTGAAAATGTTTTAATTTAAAAAAAAAAAAGTTGAGTATTTTGACTATTCCGATAATAAGTTTAAAAAATCAAGAAAGAATATCTGATCAGGTTTCCAAGTTTTTTGATTATTAGTTTAGTACTTATGAAATATTCACCTATAGGCAGCTGGAAAACAAACAAGAAACAGCTTTGATTTCCGTATATATAATTTTGAAAGATAAACACAAGTATTATTAAGCACAAACAAAAGAATCTATGGCATAGCCATATGTATTCATCTTGACCGTAGACTAACATGGAAGACGCACATCGAGGCAAAAGTAACACAATTGAAAGCAGTGAAAATTAACTGGCTAATAGACAGAAATTCGACCTTGAAGCTTGATTGTAAACTTTTGCTTTACAACTCGATTTACCAATATGGTGCTATGGGATTTAATTATGGGACACAGCCTCGGCATCCAATATTGAAAAAATTCAAAGAAGTCAAAATAGAATACTCCGTAGAATTACAGACGCTCCATGGTACGTTAAAAACTAACGAATCCACGCAGATCTGAACGTGCCTTTTGTGAAATCTGAATTTGTGAAGTACGCGACAAGATATATTAACAAACTTGAATTCCATCCAAATCCTCTTGCAGTTAATATTCTTAACTTTGGTGGTCATACCCGCCTGAGAAGGAGGAATACTTTGGCTACCATTAGAGCTCTAAACAGATGACTGAATTCTGAAATAATATTCACATAAAAATAAATTTTTGTCCAGCACTGGCAGGACTTTAATCACAATTTTTTTTAGTATTAAGATTTGAATACTTATTGTCATTACATTTCTTATGTAGATTCAATAAATAAAATAATAATGTTAAAAAAAAATATGTTGCCTCCTTCCACGTCCAGCTTACCCCTAGCCCAATCGCCGAACTCTTGGCTATTTCACAAAGTAAATTTTGCGACTTTAGATACGTTTTAAAATGATACCTAAGCAGATGTTCCATTACCTTCAAAAGTGCAGGTCAAATTGCTACTAGACACTAAGTTTTATAGTAGTTTGCCAACGTTCTAGTATAAGAGGAACTCAGCAAAATGACACAATATGGTAAAAGCACGTGTTAATGAATGTGCAAGCAGGGGGTTGAACACTGCTTCAAGATCAGTGCTAGGACTTATGTCTTGCCTACGCTGCAGCTTAAAGTCTCCACTTCGGTATTGGCAGCCATTCAAAGCATGTACGGCCTTTACACTGAACAACTTGAGCCATGGTAACATACAGAATTTTACAAAATTAATAAACTTTCACAGAAGTTAAATGAAAAATCTATAAAATAAGTAAAAACAGCTTGCTTTTTATGTTTCCTAGCTGTCTATATGTCCACATTTCATAGGAGCAACCTCAATCATCAATCGACTTAGAAATCTTTGAAAAGTGTTTTCAACCATTTTCATATATTCGAAAATATCTTAAGAAGGTTTCCAAGTCTACTGTTGATTAGGGTAAAATTTTTACAGGATAATCGAAATATTACAAAAACATTCCCAAAAAAATTATGTGTTCTTCCAAAGCTCTATGCCTCACTACAAAAAAAATGGCATCAAATCTTAATTAGTTTAACTGTTGTACAAGCATGTAAATTCAACAGGATTTACAGTCAATTTACTATGATTTTTCTTTTTCGGTCTGTACTTGAAATGGATAAAAAACAAATATTTTTGTTATATAACAAACTCATTTTTTTTCATCTTAAAATTTTGCTTGAAGTTTTCGTTTGTGACCTTCTAGCACCACCCTCGTGTATATTTCTTTTGACTTTAGTTTTTACGATTTTACTTATTTAGTTATAGTCAATACGAGCTACGAATTAACTGTATGACAGATAAACTTTTATGTTTCATATTGCATGAAAGCGAACTTTTTTGTAAAATTTTTATTTTCTCCTTTTTATTATAATTAAAAAGAAAATAAAAGAAAACCATGCATTATTTGACTTTTCAGATGTAGATGTTTTGCTGGGTGAACCCATTCAAGCGGAAATTTCTGCTCATACTGGCATTGAGTTGGCCTACGATTCTTTGGCAACATTAAGTTTGGGTAAGTACAAAAATAATTGTGCAAAAGCACTAAAAATGTGATAGTATTTAAAAACAAACTTAAGTCACGGTAACTGCACAGTGGGTAAGAAAATAGAAAAAAATTTAAAGAAAGACTTCAATGTGACATTTAACAAATTTTTGTTTGTTTAGACAGGACCATATTCTACATAACAGAGAAAGAGAGATAGAGAGAGACCGTGACAGACTGTTAGTTATCCGGGAATTGGCACTTACAACCCCGGCTGTTTTTGTTTGTTTAGACAGGACCATATTCTACATAACAGAGAAAGAGAGATAGAGAGAGACCGTGACAGACTGTTAGTTATCCGGGAATTGGCACTTACAACCCCGGCTGTTTTCTGAAGGATATTCCACATGCTATGTGCGCTTTGCCAGAGTTTTCTTTCCTAGAGAGTAAATTTTTCCTTGGTGTACTTCTTACACTAGTAGTATGATTCTGAACAGCAATCATTTAATTGAACACAGACAAATTATATTAATTATTACAGCTGGTTTAATTATTAATTCAAAACTGTTTGGCCACAAAAAATTTGTTATCCACTTGTTGACAGTTCAATACTAATGTTGGCAAAGTAATTAAAATCTTTCCTACACAAAATTTTGTAAAATGGAAAGTTTCAAACACCCTGTGGTGCTATTTTGTAATTTTCATAGTGATAATTGTGTCATTAAAATAATTATAACGATATTTTATCGATTTTTTCAGTAACATTTTTTAAGGGTATTCGCTGTCGACCAAAATCAGCTGTTTACTGTCGTCACAATTATTTGCAGAGTTCCATAATCGTTGCTACTAGTCATGAGATATGTAGCAAAAATAACGATTATTGGCTCGTTAACAGTCACAGAATCGCACTACAAGCTAGCCTACTTTCGGGGTTATAGAGATGCATCCAAGTTTGTACAAAGGAAACAAGTTAAAAACAAATCGTAGCAACCAATGGCTGTTCATTTGTTTGAAAAGTGTAAAGAAAAGTAGAGACATGTTTCTTTATAATTTCTCAATCATTTATTAAGATTGTTGGGATATAAAGTTGAATGTTTGAGAATATCTTTCAAAAAGTTCCAAAATCTACTGATCTTATGATAGCTGGGAAACATAAAAAACAAGCTGTTTAAAATTTTTTGATTGGTTGCAATATTAGGAGCTAATATAGTGAATTAACTCAGTTGTTTGACATTCCATTGATTTTTTGAAACGTAAAATAGTTTTGTGTTTGCAATTGAAAATTGAAGCAAGTAACTTTTATTCGGTTGTGAGTTTTGATATTACTTTTTTCCTATTGTGATTTTCAATATAGCACGTTTTCAATATTAATTTTGATTTCAAAATAGACAGAAAATTTTCTGCTAGAAAAGTAAATGAACTAACCTATTTATAAATAATAAAAAAAACTGTTAACGTGTAAACTGATCTAATCGTGACTTATAGAAAATCATTAAAACGGACGATAGATAAACTAAGCAATATAAAGTTCATGAATAATTCAAACAATTAAGTTTTTTATTCGCTATTTTTAGCTTCTACCATTTATACCAATAAAAATTATAAATAGCTTGTTTTTTATGTTTCCCAGCTATCTATATGTCGACATTTCATAGGAACTACCCTAATCATCAGTAGACTTTGGAAATTTTTGAAAGATATTCTCAAACATTCAACTTTATATCCCAGCAATATAAATAAATTGCTGAGAATTTAAAAGAAAAATGCTCTAATAATATCTGTCAAAACACAAAAAACAAGCCTTTTCATTTATTCACCTCTCTAACATTTCTTTACACCTTTCAAACAAATGAACAACCGTTGGTTGCTACGATTTGCTTTTTGAAAGTATCGAAAAGCAGAGAACAAAAATTCAAACAATTAAGTTTTTTATTCGCTATTTTTAGCTTCTACCATTTATACCAATAAAAATTATAAATAGCTTGTTTTTTATGTTTCCCAGCTATCTATATGTCGACATTTCATTTTGTGTTTTGACAGATATTATTAGAGCATTTTTCTTTTAAATTCTCAGCAATTTATTTATATTGCTGGGATATAAAGTTGAATGTTTGAGAATATCTTTCAAAAATTTCCAAAGTCTACTGATGATTAGGGTAGTTCCTATGAAATGTCGACATATAGATAGCTGGGAAACATAAAAAACAAGCTATTTATAATTTTTATTGGTATAAATGGTAGAAGCTAAAAATAGCGAATAAAAAACTTAATTGTTTGAATTTTTGTTATCTGCTTTTCGATACTTTCAAAAAGCAAATCGTAGCAACCAACGGTTGTTCATTTGTTTGAAAGGTGTAAAGAAATGTTAGAGAGGTGAATAAATGAAAAGGCTTGTTTTTTGTGTTTTGACAGATATTATTAGAGCATTTTTCTTTTAAATTCTCAGCAATTTATTTATATTGCTGGGATATAAAGTTGAATGTTTGAGAATATCTTTCAAAAATTTCCAAAGTCTACTGATGATTAGGGTAGTTCCTATGAAATGTCGACATATAGATAGCTGGGAAACATAAAAAACAAGCTATTTATAATTTTTATTGTTCATGAATAATCTTAATCACCAATATTTGGAAGGTTAACATTCCAAATATTGGTGATCGATATTATGTAAAATGCGATTAAAAAAAACAGCAAATAGTTTTGATGAACATTATTATATATTGTAATATATATTAAAATTCATTATTATAAGGTAGTCAATAAATTTAATTTAGAAAATATATTATTAGTACCACTGTTCCTGACACAACAGTGTCCTTGTCTTATAAATGTACAAAACATCTTCATTTACTTTCAGCATTAATATTCCTAATAAATCAATTATATTATTAAAGACTTTGACCCACTTAGTGAAATAAAGCATTCTAACGACATGTAGCACGCACACGAACAACTACAAAAGAGACTTTTAAACATTTTCAATAATAATTTACAACCATTTGGTAACAACCTTTTATTGCTTTTATTTTCATTCACTTTAATTTTTGTTGTTATTTTCTCTTCAAAGTGAATGCGGAACTTATCTATCGTGTTCTGATGCTGCAGGAGACAGTGGGGCGAGCCTTGAAACTGGCACAAGAGGCATCAGCTCGTATGGAAGAGTTACAAATACAATTGTCCGTATTGCAACGCCAGTGCACGTATCGTGACCGGCCATTGTGTGATACACTGAGAATACGAAGTTTTGAGGAGAATGGTATAATTGATGCTCTGAAAACGGTAAGAAAATATTAAAATGGGGGATAAAAATGAATAAGGGAAAATGATGTAAAACAACATTTCTCTTAGAGATATGTATTATTTATGGTTAATAAAAATTCGTTTTTGCATAAATGATATACTCGTAGTACAATAAAGGACTCTAGACATATTTATTTATGTTTTAGACATATCCAGATACATAGATATTATCTTAAACAGAGTACGAGTAGAGAGCGGAAATAAATGATAATAACATTGATATTTACATTGAAATACACATAAACATAAACATAAACATAAACATAAACATAAACATAAACATAAACATAAACATAAACATAAACATAAACATAAACATAAACATAAACATAAACATAAACATAAACATAAACATAAACATAAACATAAACATAAACATAAACATAAACATAAACATAAACATAAACATAAACATAAACATAAACATAAACATAAACATAAACATAAACATAAACATAAACATAAACATAAACATAAACATAAACATAAACATAAACATAAACATAAACATAAACATAAACATAAACATAAACATAAACATAAACATAAACATAAACATAAACATAAACATAAACATAAACATAAACATAAACATAAACATAAACATAAACATAAACATAAACATAAACATAAACATAAACATAAACATAAACATAAACATAAACATAAACATAAACATAAACATAAACATAAACATAAACATAAACATAAACATAAACATAAACATAAACATAAACATAAACATAAACATAAACATAAACATAAACATAAACATAAACATAAACATAAACATAAACAATGTTTTTAATATCAAATATATACTGCCAAGGGTATACATTTTCTGCAGCAACACCCACAGTTTTAACAAGAATCTAACTTCCCACCACGAGGCTCTACTCGAGCACTCTACCAACTGACCTCACCTGATTATGTTGCACAACTTCCCCTAGTTTTCCTTTTGTTCATCACAATAAATCAATCATAATGTTTATTTACTACCATTTTGCAATTATAAAATTGTAGTTGTTGCAATACAATTTTGTGATTGCTTTATTAAGAGACGGAGTTCATATAGAAGGAAAAAACACGAACAAGAAAATCAAACAAAATTTATTTTTTTCTCAAAGACAAACACTTGAACGAAAGTAGTACATCATGTTATTGTAGCAAATATGCTGTTTGAAGTACTCATATTTGTCTTGTCATGTTATGATAAGAAGTTGGAAATTAATTTTCTTGGACAATCACAAAACTCACATTTGCACAATCATACATTTTATATTTCATATTTGCAATTTTTTCTTAATAATTTTTTTTTTTTTTTTTTTTTTTGTTCTTTTCTTTTTATTATGTTTTTCTCTTCCAGCTGCAAGAAGATCAAGCCATATTTCGAATGCGTTATTTGGGTGAAATTGAATTTGGTGCAACTGTTAAGAATTTATCATCCGAAGTGGGAATGTCACGTTCAATATTTAGTAATTTTCCTCAACAAGTTAAAATGGATACAGCATATGAAAGAAATTGTAAGTCATTTGTTTTCATTTCTATATTTTTCTTGTTGCTGCTTTCAAGTTGTTACTTTTTTGTTCGGAGCTGTTTTTCCATTTTGTTTCAATTTTGTTGTTACAAATGCCAATTACAAACTAACTCAGTTGTCAATTCTTGTTTGTGAAAAGCGAATTGTTTGAAAAATGTTAAAAGTTTCATTTAAGCAACACACTATTTTATTATTATTTTTGTTTTAAATTTCATTTGTATGCAAACTTGTTGTTCTTTGTTAAAGAAAACGTAAAGTTTTGCACAATTTGATTTATGTCAGGTATTTTGTTCAAAAGATGCAAAGTTGAGAAATTGCACTTCAGGATGTTTCAATGTAACTTTTAATTAAGATATTACTTTTATTAAGATTTTTGTGTGGTAATTGGTAGTTAAATTAACGGTACAAATAACTTTTTTCTGGTTAAACTGCAAAACAATTCAACTTTTTCATTTGAAAAATTTGTAACTGAAAACTCTGCGTAGCTAAGTAAGAAACCTAAACAAATAAAAAACCAGGAAAAGAAAATACACAATGAAAACTAGAGACTGGATAACAGCGTACTTACTCTGTATACAACTTGTCAAAATTGCAGGGAAATGAAGAAGTTTATCTAATAAAAATATGACTTAAGAAAGATAGTAACTAACTTCATTGTTACATGGCCAAAACATTTTAATTAAAATACAGTAATTCATAGATAAATCAATTCATATTAAATTTTCTTGCGCAAAGCTTAAACATAAACTGGCTCATTGCCGTTCACCTGCCTGCTATTTATACGTCTTTATCAGTTTCTACAATCGACATGAATTTTCTTGTTATTCATAATTCTAGAATCAAATGTACAAATGTATTTCTTTCGCATATACACATTCATACACATGCTTGCGAACAATAAGCAAGTCACAACAACAAACAATAATAAAACGAATACCAAGAACACAATAGAAACAATAACATCATTTGTAGTTGATTTACTTGGAATTTTACGTGCTTTAAATCATGTATGTTTGTTTGTTTGTGTATTAGTTTTTTTTTAGTCTTATTTTGCTTGTATGAATGTGTTGTACATTTTTAACAAGCAGATCAACAGCTGCACACTGGGTTAGATGTGACAAAAAAGATTTAACAATATTACTCAGAGGCAGTTATGAAGCTTTTTGTGGATTTTATGTCGTTTTGCCCTACATTTGACCCCGATGCGAAGCCATTTACCCCATTCTTTTGCGTCCGAGTTTTTTTGCTCGTGGATGTTGTTACCAAACCATCATCAAATAAAACGTCAAAAAAAGCAAATGGGTTTATGGATAGAAAGTCTATCTTGAAGTTGGATAGCAAACTTATGGCATACAACGCAATTCTTAAGCCTATATGGTATCTATGGAATTCAATTATGCGACACCGAGTTGACAGAACCAAATTCTATGAATGATTACTGCAGCTCCCTGGTAGGTAAAACACTAAGGAATCTAGAAAAATCTGTGTATTCCTCTGGTAAAAGATGAATTTTGTAAACACACAACAGGGTATATAAGTAAACTGGAACTTCACCCAACTTCTCCTACACGCAACATACTTACCTTTGGCGGCCATAGTCGGTTGAGAAGAGAAGATATCCGTGCCACCATCAGACGGTTAAATATGTGATTTTACCGATATAGCTCCCGGAAAATAAAAGTTTTCGTCTATCATTGGCCAGACTTAAGGCCGGTAAAACGCACATCTTTTTTAGTTAAGTTTTGTGTTTGAATACTTATTGTTAGTTCATTTTGAATATCCAATAAATAAATAAATGCTTAAAAAAATAACGAAATTGTATATTTTCTTAAGACACTAAACTGTCAATATTGTTTGTAACATTCCCCCATAAAATCCTCTGTGCTAATTGTTCAAATCAAAATTAGAAATAGTAATTCACCAGAGTTGTTCATTTTTTCAAACAGCCTTAAGTGAAGTTCAATTAGCCAGCCACTTTCACCTCATAAATCTTCATAATTTCCCCCTAAACTTTCTAAGCAGCAAAATTAAACCGCATTTGTTTTTTAATTCTCTTGATTCGCAGACACCCTTGAACAAATGGAAATCATACGTCATCGCACGACAGCCAACGCACAAATGTTGACGATGACCATTAATGCTCTGCTTGAACGTTTGAAGAATGTTTGGGACGAAGTCGAGCCAGAATATGTTAAATTACAGGACTGGTCAAATATCTATTGGACAAGTGGTTGGGTGACGGCCATGGTCATTGTGTGGATACTAATCTTTCTACTTATGTCCTACTGTTGTTTCCTGTGTGAGGCCAACATTAAATCTGGAGTTTTGCTATTTGTGGCGGTGGTAATTATTTGTTTGGGCAGCATTGGCATAACGCTGTATGGCGTTGCATCTCTGGCCATTGGCGGCAATGCGGAAATATTTCTCTGTCAACCCATGTACGATGAAGGAAATGAAAGAACAACAACAGCAATGACGACCACCGGCAATTCAGCAGACAATAAGTGGAATTCGAGGGGTATGAATACTATTGACAATAACAACATAAATGCGTACGACGTGTTGGGTAAGTTATTTGATAAACCGGGTTACGTTTATCTACACGAGCCACAAACTGGCATTATTGGTGAACTGCTGCGACCGGATGGAGTGAATAATTCAATTGTTAATGTTAGCTTGGCTACCGCCTTGAGGTATGTGCCAAACCGCGTTTACGAGTATTTATGTATTGATGAGCACTGGTATTTGCTGCTGCTAGAAGTAGGAATACGATATTATGCCGCTTACGTATGTAAATATTGTTTGGTTGTTGTAAGAATATTCCATTTTGCTGTTTGCAATTATGATTAAGTTCATTGAAGCAGTATTTTGTTTTCATTGTTGTGCGTTTAATTTACAAGTAGAATGCTAAAAAAAACTAATTTTGTATGGATATGTTTGCTTCTATAAGTATGTAGAGATAGTGCCAGTTTACACATATCAAGTCTTGATTTTGTGGGAGAACGGGGAAAAGAGAATGGAAAAGGGTACAGACTTGACGATACCGTCAAGTTTAAAATGAAATGCCAAAAAATATAAACATTGAAGGCAAAAAAAAGTTAAACTTGATGACACAAAGCTTTTGAGTGTGAACATAAATGCAATTTCGAAAGGAAATTGAAGCAGAATTGATCAAGAGAACCTGATGTGTGTAAACTGAGACATATGTATATGGAATGATTTTTTAGGTAAAATGTAATAAGCTCTAGCGTTGCAAGCATTTAAATAATATACAGGGTGGCGCAAAAATAACCTTCCGATGTTTTTTGGCTGTAATTTATAAAAAAAAAATGAAAAACTTTGATTCTTCTTGTGGATTATTTTTATTTGGTCTTTTAATTTTTTTACATCAAGTCGAGAATATGATGTCATGTAAATGGCCACCGCCACAGTTGATTGTCATTTGAGCCCTTTTTATAGCATTTTCCATCACATTGGCCAAATTTTCCGGCGATAGGTCCTCACATTCTTGACGGATATTGGCTTTAAGAACTGCAAGAGTCTGAGGCTTATTGACATAAACCCGCGGCTTGAAAAAGCCCCACAAAAAAAAGTCTGCAGCGGTCAAATCAGGCGTTCTTGCTGGCCAGCGTAAATTGCCAAAACGGGAGATTAGGCGCCCAGGAAATGCATCCTTCAGCATATCGGTTGTGGCATGTGCAGTGTATGCCGTTGCACTGTGCTGTTGGAACCACATCTTATCCAATCCCAATTCATCAAGTTGCGGCAAAAAGGAACTCGTTGATCATTGCTCTGTAGCGCTCACCATTCACAGTAACCGTTGGGCCCGCGACATCTTCAAAGAAAAAAGGTCCGATGACTCCTCCAGCGAAAACAGCACACTATACAGTGACTTTGAGCGGGTGTAACGGCTCTTCGTGGATTACACACGCCCCAGAAGCGTAAATTTTGCTTATTTACGTACCCGCTAAGATGGAAATGAGCCTCATCACTCATGATTATTTTTGATGAAAAATCATCTTTCTCTTGGTGGTGATCAGGGATGGCTTGAGCGTATATTAGACGCGATTGGCGGTCAGCAGCTAAGAGCTGATGCACCGTGAAGGGGTCCCTCGTTTCTTGTAGCAAATAAAACTCTAGGAAGCCCCATGACTTATGTTGTGTTGGCTTCCGAAACCCTTACCAAGGGCTTAAATTGGCAAAACGGGGATCAGCATGGCCCTCGGGTGATTCTGCTTGCAGTTCAACCTTGGCTCAAACGTTCTGGCTGTGGTTGAAACCTAAAACGCAGGAAGGGAGTGTTAGTAGCCTTGATAATTGTTTGGCATGGCTTTTTTCGAGGACTAACAACTTTCTGGGTGTATGTTGCCTTTACAACAGATACCTGTATTGTGAAGAACCAGAGGGGATGGTTAATGGGTGAGTCGGTTTAGGGGCTGATACTGCCAGTGAGCTTCGGCTTACCAAGTCATTAAGCCTTGTCTTCTATTTATTGCTGGGAAATGGCATACAGGAGGGATTAGAAGGTCCGAACTCCTTAACAAGAATTTGCTCATATGGCTACAAACATATGGCAAAAATTGCTACCTGTGTGAGCCTAGCAAGCCATACGGGAGCGCTGGAGAATCGTAAATAATTCACTCCGTGGAACTGGTCCATCATCAGATAAGGCCGTAAGTCAGGTGCTGATGTAAATCTTTTTCACTACTGCGCCAAACTTGAACTACTGAATAGCTGAAACTATATTTAAGGAACACTTGACATTCCGAATTTTCCAATATTTCTTTTTTTTAATTTATGTATATAAGCTCGTTAATTTAAATCCATTCATATTTTTCATTTATTTACTGTAGTATAATTTTTGCAATTTTGTTTTTTTTTTTTCCTGAAAATGTGTAAATTCAATATAAACTTTGTTGATGAATGCCGCTCCCCTAACTTTGTTTTTACTGCTCCTCTTTTGATTTGATTGGAATTGTGGTGCATACCAATTAGCTAACGATACTGTACGTGTTTCTTTTTTCCTACTGTAAACAATAAAAGTGTTAAAAGTTTATTGTATATATAAATATGGTAAATTTTCCCCTCCCTTCAGGAATAAACACTTCGAGCACATAAAACTAAATAGAATAAAAATTTGGCAAAAATACTTTTTCCCAAATAATTGGTTAGTCCTATTTTAAATACTAAAGCACAAGAAATAAAGCTTTCCTTGCCAGTAAAAACACAAGAATTGTTAAAATTTTCTTTAGAATATCTTTTAAACCCTTCAAAAAGTTTAACGCTCTAGAAATTGTTTTCCTGTGTAAACTTTTGCGTGCCTTTATTTTCAAATGAAATATCCCTTAATGCCCCGAATTGCAAATCAGTTTTACTAATGAAACAAAAAAATTGTATACTTGTTACGTGACTTCTTAATTTTATGTCCCAAATGCCTGGATGCAAACTTAAATTTTCACATTGAATTGTAACAACACACACACACACACACGCACGCAAACAACAAAAATTGAAACGAACTTTTTGAACTTAAAAATCATGCTCACCAACAAATGAATGAATGACCAACCAAAAATTCTTCATCATGCAACTCACAACACCTACAACATTAACAACAATAACAACAACATGCATATCATTCATTTGCTCCTTTTGTTCTTGGCTTTGATAAAAAACATTAAACCTACCTGCAGAGGATGTGAGAAAAATGAAGCATCGTACAATGTCTTTCAATTGGATGCATTCGTTAATACAACAGCCATTTCCAATATCAGACAATTCCCAAAAGTCACACAGGCCATTGATGCCATCGTTGTGTCTGAACGTACGCTGTTGTCGCTGACACAGACCATACAAACCATATTGGAGAACATGTTACAAATGTCATCGTTTAATTTAACCACATACCGTACGTCGATAGGAGCACCCACACCCGAAAAGGACTTGGCCACTTTTATCGATCAAATGCAAAGAGTCGCACTGCAGGTAAGATTCATAATTAAGCTGTGCACATAGATGTCTGGTTTAAAATCGTCAAATTTGGCGGAAATCGTCAATATGATTATCGCAAATCGTCAAAAAATCGTCAGCTAGTAAAATAATTGATTTTTTCATAAAATATATATTTCAATAAGTTAAAATATAGCAAAACAATCCGTGGTTGCCTTTAATAAAAAAAAACTACAAAAAAAAAATACTGGGGCCAAATCACCGCATACGATATCGAACAAAATTATCGCAATTTTTCATTTTGGTATCATGGCATACAATATCGAATAAATAGAAAAGTTAAAGGATTTATTTTCTATATTCGTACTTTTAGGAAACGTATGGTCTTCAATCTATTACATTTTGTTTAAATTACGATCCGATATGCATCGTTTGCCATAATCTAGATGCATCGTAATGTTATTCGATACGATAGTTAATTCGATATCGTATGCAGTGATTAGGCCCTGCTCTTATATAAAAATATATAAAAATATAAACTTGAACAAACTAAAGTTAATATCAAAGGAACACATTCAGCCATGTTCCGAGAACGCGCGTTCTGAAACCGCATTGCGTTTTGAAAACGCTTAACTGATTTTTAGGTGTTCTGAAGAACGCGTATTTTACTGGCGTTTAGGAGTTTTTTCCGAAAAAATACAACATGTGTTTTACATACAGGATTTATAAAAGTTAGAGTTTTGTATTTATCTTCATATTTAGGTCTCCTTAAATATGTAAAAACATGAAAATTTGTATACTTTTTAGCTTATAATTTGTTCAAGTTTTATTTACATATCGCTCCTTTATTGCAACATCAACATCTCAAAAAATGAGCTTTTCAAGTTAACAGTGCATAGGAGATATTTCCTAAAAAAAATTTCTAAGACTTGTATGGAAACTAAAAACTTGAAATGTGTTTATCTCGAAACAAGCTTTTTTGCGTTATGACTATGTTGCAATAAAGGAGCGATATGGTCTTTTAAATACATCTCTAACCTATAAAATAAATGTATACTCCAAAATAAATATGGCGTATCATTTAAATTTTACATACAGATTTATTTTACTATATTTTTTTCTAACTCTCAATATCATTTTCATTTCCTACATAAATTAACTAAAAATTAAATATGTCTGTAGTTGTAAATGTGATCTAAAAAAATGGTCAAAAACAGGCCTTAAATCGTCAAATCGTCAAAGTACTATTTTGAGCACCTAAAATCGTCAAAAGAACGATAAATCGTCAAATATGGCAACTATGGATGTGCAGCAGCAGTTTCACTTTAAAGCCATTTAGTTTTAAAACTTTCTAACACACATTTATCTTATTCTTCACAATATTGGGTCACTTAAAGTTTTGTCCGACAGTTTTATTGTCGGTTTATTAACACCAAAAGCTTTAAATATTTGTAACTTCTGTTTTCATTGTTCTAACTTTCGCTTGCGGGACGTATTGACTACAGAGATGTGGGAAATGTACCAAACTCTATATGTATGTAACTACAAGCATTTAAATTTCACAAAAACACGATAGGACAGATGCTCAGGATTGCGATTGTAATGTAATAGAAATAGTATAGTAATACGTAATTCTTGTTAAAGACTAATGCAAGTGGTAGAACAAGATATTTAAGAAAGAAATAACCTTGTTAGTGAAAACAAACACACACACACACATACAAGTAAACATGTCCTGTCGAATGCAAACGTTTGTATGCAAGAGCGCAAACAAACGTATTTCCAAAAAACCTCAAATGCAAACAAAAATATTTATTGTAAAGGTCAGTATGAGAAGGAAAATGAACGGGTGATGCAGCCAGAGGTTAATTTATAATGTTTACTAACTTCATTCCGTCTTGTTTCACTTGATAAGTTTCGTTTCAGTTTTTTTCCTCTTATCTGGCAGCAATTTCTTAGAGCTCTGTAATAGAATTCTTTTTTAGTTCTTCAATAAACGAAAAATTAAAAAACTTTTTGGAATAAAATTATTTCTAATATCAAGAATTTTTTTTTTTGTGCATTTATGGATTTATTTACTGAATCTTCAATATATGAACTAACAATACCTGCCTGTCCCGCGATGTCATTCGACATCGCTCGCTCGCACAAATATGTTTGAAAAAAAAAACAAATTTTAAAATATTGTTTTTGGTTTAAATGTTTTTATGCGAGCGAGCGATGTCGGGTGACATCGTGGGCCAGGCAGTAAGTATTCAAATATTGATACTAAATAAAACAAAAATAAACTAAACAAGATTTGTATTTTGCTTTTGTCCAGTTAATGCTAAACAAACACCTATTTAAAGCTTTAATGCTGGCTAGGGTATCACCCTTCGTCTCAGTCGAGTGTGGCCATCAAATTAAATACCGGGTGTTTGCCGGGTAGCTATACTACTTTATTTTGCCACCATTTTAGCAAACATTAGTCTTGACCAGAGGTGCCCAAAAGTTCTATATGGAAGAGCAAACAATACATTTAAATAAAAACTACTTTTATTTAATATTTTTTGTTGTAAAAAAGAAAACATATTTACAAAAACAAAATTTTCACTGATAATCGCTGTTGTCAATGTTTGCCGGCAAAGCATGCGAAAGTGGGCATTCTCTGCTCTTATGTGTGTGCAATGAAGAACGTCAAAAAATAGCTAAGACGAAGTTGTTTGTGTATTTTTCATTGCTGATGCTGATTGCAGTATGTGTGTATTAAAGAGCACAGCCCTTTTGAGCATCAAGTGCATTGGCCTGGACACATCTGGTCTATTTGGAGTCATGAAGTCCACAAGTGGCAAATTTATTATGGAAAATTATTCGATAATTGAACGTGTTTAAATCGTTAAAACATTTTATCAAAATCAGTCATCGATTACTGTGAGTTCTCATCCTCAGTTGAAATTTTTGGGAAAAACAACATGCCAACAAACCGCACTATTTATCGTGTAGTGAATGATTTCGAAGATAGAGGGGGGCCGTAGTGGACCACAACGTACTGCAAGATCGGCTGAAAACATTACTCGATAAAGTGTTCAAAACAATCCAATCAAAGAACAAGTTTGGCCACAATTTTGCACAAACTTTTTCATTTGTTTCCATTTAAGATTCAGTAGACATAAGAACTTCTTTCACAAGACCATACATGCCTATGACAATCCTGATTTTCATGAAAAAATCATAATGAGTGGCGAGGCACATTTTCATTTGAATGGATATGTGCATAAACAGAATAGTCGTTTCTGTGCAATGGAAGCCCCTCAAATTGTTCATCAGTGACTTTTGCATCCGTTAAAATTGGCAATTTGGTGTGCAATTTGGTCAGAAGAAATCTTTGAAACTATCTTCTTCGAAAATCAAAACGCCGTGACGGTAGCTGCGAATGTGGACCGATATCGTGATATGATTGAAAACATTTTGGATTAACATGTGGTTTCAACTAGACGGCCAGGATTACATTGGAATTACTGCGAGAGCTCTTTCCACAACAGGTTATTTCAATACAGGGAGATATGTTGATTGGACTCTACGGTCGCCTGATTTGGATGATCCGGACTTCTTTTTGCGGGGCCATCTGCAAGCAAGCTTTACGCAAACAAACCAGAAACGCAACTCAAACAAAATATTCGTGATGAAATTAATTAAATACTGCGTGAAATCTGTGGGAATGTAATGAAAAATGTGCTCAGCTTAGTAGGGCTAGCATTTGTGAGGCTAACAGAGGCGGACATTTCTCTACACATAATTGCCGACATTAGACAACACATTTATCAATGTAAGATCCATTCTTCAGTTAATTAAAAATGATAAACAAACAAAGTAGTATACCTTCCCGGCAGATACCCTGTGTTTTAAGTGCAAGATGGTTTGGGCGAAGTTCTAACTTTTTTTACTAATGGCAGGCATAGGTCTTTGTGAATTCGTGAGTTTTTTATATACCATGGAGCTGCGATAATTGTACGAAGAATTTTGTTTTGACACCTTTGAATTTTTTCAATATTTGATGCCGAGACGGTACCCTGAATACCATAGCACCACATAGGCTTTAAGATTGCGTTATTTGCAGTCTAACTTCAATGTGTAATTTCTGAATGACTTTCGCATCAATGTGAGACTGCCTCGTGAGCCGACGGTCGAGAGGAATATCAAGGTACTTGACTTCATTGTGCTGCGAACTAGGTAGATTGTTAATTTTGATGGGCAAACTTGTTTTTTTACGCGGTGTAAATGTAACGTTACTACATTTTCGTTCATTACGTTTGATCTTACAAAGTTTGACCCATTTCGCTAATCTTGAATACTCTTGCAAACTTTGTGAAGCTTTCATGAACGCTGCAGAATGTTGTGCCTTTTCCAAAAACCCGATCTCGTTGGCATGTCAGAGGCACAAATCAAATATAAAGCAGGTC
The DNA here is from genome assembly GCA_914767995.1 of Thecocarcelia acutangulata. Taxonomy (NCBI): domain Eukaryota; kingdom Metazoa; phylum Arthropoda; class Insecta; order Diptera; family Tachinidae; genus Thecocarcelia; species Thecocarcelia acutangulata. Next base: position 15,255,029 of record OU612098.1, read on the forward strand.
CCAGAATGCTACCCTGGGGATCTTCTGCTTCGATTGGCTGAGCGGCGCTTATATAATCACCTTCTCTGATAACAAATTATCGGTCACATAAGTAGCTTTCTAGAAGCTTTAAAGTATTTGCAGACAAATTTAGCTTTATTTTGTGCATCAAACCGTAGTGCCACACTTTATCAAAAGCTTGAGAAACATCAGTAAATAGAGCTTAACAATACTTTTTGCCTGCAAAAGTCTTTCTTATGACATTTACTAGTCTGTCTTTTTGTTCTGTGGTAATGTGTTTAGTCCGAAAGCCATATTCACTTTTTTTTTTTATCTGGGACCAGTACTCAGGGGATGGCCCTTACATATGCAGCGCATTGTACTGGAACTGGGAAAATAGGGTATGATGATGAGAAAAGAGGGAGTAGTGTTCGCGAAATGTTAACGATAACAACACGAAAGACTGAAACAAACTCTATTGCAGCATTTAAAATGTTGGAATTAAATTAGTTAAAACTGATCAGTGCCCAGCCTTCGACACTGCTCAGATTAGCAAAATTTAGTCCAACACCTTCCACACTACCCATATTCATGATTAGGGATATATCCTACATCGTTCAATATTGGAGTCAACTTCGCCATTAACAACTTTCCGAATACTTTTGAAACGGTTGACAGTAAACTTATTGGTCTATATGACTCTAGTAGGATCCTTCTCTGGCTTAAGTATCATAGTATTCATAGACACTTTCCATTCTGCTTGATAATACTCTAGACGCAAAATAGCGTTGAAAATATATAAGAGAATTATTTCAGCTACACCAGATAACTGTTCAAGCATTGTACCAGTAATTTGATCAATGCCTGGAGCTTTCCTGGGGTTTGTTTTCCTGAGCGTTTTCGCCATCTTGAATATTAAGTCTCAAAGACACAGGATTTCAAGCACATTTCTTAGTTGCGTAATGCGCTCCCGTAGCCTTATTTTAAGCTGGGGAGACCTGTGAAATTGCCACTCTCTTCCAACTCTTCTTTTTTCTGTCAGAAGGTGTTCATTTTCTGACGCATTGGTAATATTGTTCACACTTATGAGTATGACTCTTATAAGGTTAGTGGTAGCATGTTGCACGACTTGTTTAATTTTAGTGGTAAAATCGGTAATTACCATTCAGTGGTCCTTAAATCAAAATTTTCCGTACAATGAGTGTTTAAATATGTTTTATATTTTAGCCAATTTACTCTGGAGACAGATATAGCTAGGTCGTTAAATGGAAACCCAACCTCCTGAGGGAAGCATAGAGAAATAATAGTAGAAGAATAGTCTGACGACAAATCCAATAAAGGCTACACTTGCATTCATTCTAAAGGGATGTTTTTACCAACTCCAAAGTTTATTATACCTGTTATTCAACATCGGCCCTTAAAATTTAACCACCTTTTATTATACAAATTCTTTGTGTAAGGTTTATCAAAAGAAGAGTAAATTTCCACAGAAACTTTATCGATAACAAAAAATTTTAATAGCAAATTTATTGATAAATAAAATTTTTATGGAGTATTTATCGACAACAATAAGTTTTTATAGTAAGTAACAAAAAATTTAGCAAAAATTTTTTGATAACAAATTTTCTATAGAAAATTTATCGAAATTTTCAATTAAATTTATCGATAACAAAAATGCTAAAGTGAAAATTCACCAACAGCTAAAATTTTCTCATAAAATTTTAAATATTCTATAACAAATTATATTCCTCGTTTTTATTCGGCTCCCTTTAGATACAAGATGTTGCAACATCCTCACGCATGACCACCCTTGGCAGCCGTTCCAAACGCTTACAGGCTTCTATTCTACAGCCTTTAGAACAAATGCAAAATGAAATTCTTTACCATTTGACAGCTTTAGAGCTGCAGCGTGATCCCTGGGCCAAACAGGTAAATCAGACATTGAGTCACCTGCGCAACATACAGGGTTATCTGGAGAAGACTGCTTACGAAATATGCCAAAACCAAACACGTATCTACATTGAAAGGTCTCACAAATGCACTTAATTAAGCTTTTAGTGATGAAAATTAAAATTTTTAATTCCAATTTTCTAGACTGAAAACCTATTTGAGCAACGATAAGGCCACTATGTCTTCACAGTTGGGTGAAACAACTGCCAGATGTCGACCGTTTTTCGATATATTCGATGCAAATCGCATATTCCTGTGTCGTAATATGATCGATTTTGTGAATGCTTTATGGTTTTTTACATTTTTTACACTGCTTTTGTGGTCTATAGCAGCGCCCGTGGGCTTAAATCTCATAACCTTACAGAGAAAAATGAGCAGTTTGCGTCAAGCTAAGCTGCGTGCTGCCGAAAGGGCTACCGAAAGGGGTGATTCCTTTAGCCGTGGTCGGAGAAGAGATCGCGGGCGTAGTGCCTCACGTGATAGAGATCGTAGTACAAGTAGTACAGCAAGGTCAAGGCCTACTTTGTGAGTATGTAATGAAGCGAAAAAGCGTTTAGAAGGAAGATTTAAAGTTTTAGTAAAGTCAAAAGGAAATTTTGGCTATTATTTTCAACAATTTTCAGGAAAGCTTAATGGTATTAATGTTTTATATATTATTCTTATTAACAGACAACGTACAGCTACCGAAGAAACCTTAGATATAGACACTTTAGACGATGCGCCCTCCCAACGAGCTCAAATGGGTCGAGAAAGGGAGAGAGAACGGGAACGAGAGCGTTCGCGTGAGCGAGAACGTTCGCGTGAGCGAGAACGAGAATTAGAAAAATCCAGGGAAAGAGAACGAGAAAGACAAAGCAGAAGCCGTGAAGTATCTCAGGATAAATCGGGAGCGCGTAGAGGTCAAATGTAAGTCCTTCTTAGTTATTTGCAACGAATGAAAATTTTTGGTTTTATTTTTCCCCCCTTTTTTTATGGATTATTTCTTATTAAATTAAGACGTCGTCAAGGTACTGAAGAAGAAAGTTTGGACTCAGGACCAAGCCGCGGTGCTTCATATGAGCGGGAAGATAACCAATCACGTATGAGAAGTACTGCTCAGCAGCAACAACAACGTCAACAAAGACAACAGGAACAACAGCGTTCGCAACCACAGCAGCAACAGCGCGCCAGATTTTCACAGCCGCCACCTTTGTAAGTATGTGTGTATGTAATTAAGTAAGTGTAAACAGGAATATATGTATTTTTTTTCGGATGAGAGCAACTCCAGTGAGAAAAAACAAAACTTGTTTTTAAATTAAAATTAAAGGAAGAAAATTATGTTACTTTCATTTTTATTTTGTGAAAAATTTTAAAACAGAATTGATACATATGCACTTGTGTTCTCTAATTCAGACGCCGCCAAGGCACCGAAGAATTCAATCTAGACGATGAGGATGATGCCTGGAAATCAACCCAGCAAAAAGGCAGAGGGCGCAGTGAACCGCGACGTGGTGAGGCGCGACGCCATCATATGGACCCGAATGATCAACAAAGAGCCAGACGATCTATTACTCCTGTTCTGCCCGCACGACCGGATGCTCAGCCAGCCCAACCAAAACCTCGAACACCAACAAAATTGAAAAGTCGTGTTTCTCTTACCAGTCGTGCAGTATCGAAAATTGTAGATAAACGTGGCAATCGCGGACGAGAATTGTGAGTTTAAAAATTATTTTTGTTTTGAAAAGCAGGCCAAGTGTTCATCTATCTGAGAAGACCGGCTAGTCTGTTTACAATTTTTGTGCAGTGTTGTGTTCTATAAAACGAGGGCTTAATTACGAATTTATAACTTATTTGTTTAAGGCAACGCCGAGACACAGAAGATTTTGAATTGGACGATGACAATAGTTATAGTTATGGAACGACAAGAAGTACTTCACAGGCCGCACAAGCGTAAGTCTAACAAGAAGCTAACATAAAGTTTTAATAAAACAATTAGTTAATTAACTTGGTGTCCACACCGGCAATAATATTTTGTATGTATGTTCGATTCTTGTGAGTATTTTTGCTATTTTAATTTTTACTGAAACTACAGGGTATTCCGCTCTTCGCCCTTATTTTAATAATATATAATTTCTTGAGGTCTCTTATTTTTTATTTCGACTCTTTGTTTGTTTATATTATATAATTTCTTGAGCTTAAGATCACTTCTGATTTTTTGGTTTTTATTATTTTATTATCTGGCAATATTTCGTTCTCCTTTGGACGGCTTCTTCAGGCCAAAATGAATTCGTACCAGGTATATGCAAGAGCAATAAATACAACACTACAAAAAATAAATATTTGTCAAATTTCAAGGGAAAAATATAAATTAAAAAAATATATATTAAAAAAATTTACTAGAAAAGACAAACTTTTAATTATTTCGTGATAATCAAAGTATCAGATCATAAAACTTGGAAAGCTGAAAATGGTCAGCCAGATTGGGGAGGATTCTGGATTATAGTTTTAAAATTTTTTTTTCAGATTTTTTTAAAATAAAAATACAATAAATTAAAAATTTAATTATTTAGTGAAACTTTTAATTATTTCGTAAAAATTAAAGTCCCAGATCATAGAGCTTGAAAAAGTAAAAGTGGTCAGCCAGATTGGGGAGGATTCTGGATGATATCTGGCGCTCAAGATACAATACAATATTTAAAAATTGTTTTAAATATTTTTTTTCAAATTTGTTCTAATTATGCCATTGACATCTGAAACAGATTAAATTTAAAAAAAAGCTATCAGCTGCTGAATTCGCCTTGCTTCAGGCCAAATAATATTTATTTATTTTCAATTTTTAAATTTCTACAAAATTTTAAAAAACTGTAACAACAAAAATAACAAGTTATTTGTATGTTAATCATTAATCTGAACAAGTTATTTGTTCTTGTGGTTATAGTTTTTCAAAATTTTTTAGAAATTTAAAAATTTTAAATAAATAAATTTTATTTGATCTGAAGAAGCTATCCGAAGGAGAGCGAAATATTGCCAGATAATACAATAATAAAAACCAAAAAATCAGAAGAGACCTTAAGTTCAAGAAATTATATAATATTACTAAACAAAGAGTCGAAAGAAAGAAATAATAAGCATATGAATTTTTATATTATATTCTTCCGTAAACATAAATATAATTTATTAAATTTTTTTCGAAATCAAAAAATTCTCTAAAAAATTAATTTTGTTTTCCAAAAATTTTAATAATAATTTTTCAGCCGACTTTTAAATAAATATACCAGATAACAATATTCACTCAATACGCCAATACCACGTTCTAAATTATCATAATTTACTACAGATTTTTTAATATACCCAAAAAGTAACTGTTTAAAAAAAACTATTTTTCTCTAAAAAAAACGCTGAGACAAAAAATGTGACTTTTTAGATACTAAAAAAAGCGCTAAGTCTAGCATGAAAGCCGCTATATTGGCAACCGTGCTTTTTACACTTGATATCAAAGTGCATTACATGCAGTCTACAGCTAACTTCAAAGGCAGTCAAGACATGAAGATAAAACTTGCTGTTTAAATATCTATCTGTTTAAGTCGGCGTACACGTAGTGATGTTAGAGTTATAACTTCTCATAGTAAAAAAATAAAAATGGTGCAAAACAACTACAAATAGCAGGCATTTGTCAATTTAAGTTATAACAGAGTTTCCAAATGAAATGGTTTAACAACCAAGTTATAACTTTAACCAAACTTCAACATGAGCGGTCCACATTTAAATTTAACTTGAAGTTAGCGTTAAAGTTAGTGTTTCCATGTCAGATGGAGACCGCACTTTAATGTCTAAAACGTGGCAGCGCTACGGCATGTGAAACTTTTTTGTTACTGGCTATATTGTAAGCCATTTACGTCAAATGTATTGTTTACATTTTTGAAAGTGAATTCACAGTTTTTTTTTTAATTAAACATTTAAAAATTACTTTGTGAACATAAAAAGAATTCACATAAAAATAATTTATAATTTTGAAAAGGTACTTTCATAGTGTATAATTGTGAAAAAAAAGTTACAAATATTTTTGACAAGCAAAGCTTACCACATGCCTTTTTTGTTGTATTGTTGTAAATTTGCTCTAATGCTGCCACCTTGTAGATGTTAATGCACCTTGCTTGATGTTCTACAAGACGAAAAAAAGTAGATCTGTTTATTCAGTTACGCCTAGTAAAAATGAATTTGCCTTGATTGTTTCTTTTACTTTCCACAAGAATAATTTTATTATTAAAATTCTTATTTATATTGAACTCTTATTTTTATTTTCAAAAACTAAAACACATTTTCTTTACAAGATATTCATAAAATTCGTTTAAAACACATACTAGGTGTTTTCCACGTGAATAACGAAACAGTCCGAACTAGTCCAAAAGCGTTCCACGTAACAATTTTTGTGCAATTTACAGAGAAAATGAGAGTAATTTTTTTCATTTCCTGTACAAATTAGCCCGAACTTTTTCTTTTCGTAAGTTCCAACTAGAATTGGATAATCAGCTGTTTTATGTTTACATATATATGGAACTGAAAATAGATGAACAGAAAATTTACAAATTGGAATAAAGTTTTTGTTTAAAAATTAGTTAAAAATAAAAAGGAAAGCTCCACAAACTAAAAATAACATTGTAAAGTTGTAAACAGAACATGCAATTTTTATTTGGATTTTAGTTTTATAAATATGATTTGAAAAGTCTATTGAAAATTTTACATTACTTTTAATTTTACAGCTGTTGCCAATAATGCTAATGTTTTTATTATATGATATTATGCGTTTTAAGCGTCTAAAATCACTAAAATATAGTTTAATCTAAAAAGTAAGCAGCACTAGTATTACAAGATGTACAATTGTGGTTTTTTGTATTCCAGGAGTTTTGGGTAAAATTTGCATATTTCGAGAGTAATTTGCTTTTTACTCTCATTAGTCCAAACTAGTCCGAGATCTCGTGGAACACACCTATTATGTTGTGTGCAGTCGTAAAGCAGCTGTGGGCTGGGGAACAGCACTCGCGTCATCGTAATTGTTTGTTAAGTGCTGTCAGGCTTGTCGTTGTTGTTTGGCCTTCGAGAGTTTTACGTGTTACTCTCATTGGTTAACTGTCTATCTCAACTAACTGTATGAGTTTACAGCTTTTGTTTAGGTATTTCGTTGTTCACCACGCGGCAACTTCCTATGCGAAGGCAAAGGTCGGTACAGTTAGTCACAGCGTCGCTACCGTACTCCGCCCATGCTGTGCATCCTATACTTTGCAAATTTATTTGCAACTTTATAGTTACAAATACAATATTATCTGTATTGAGGCCAATGTTGTAACCAAATTCTCACTTAGAGTTTTATAAACACTTCCTTAAAAGGAATTTTTTTTTTCGCTTAATTTTTAAAGCAATTATTTATTTTGAAATTTTAATTATTTTCAGGGCTCGTCGCACGCCACCACGTTCGGCCCCACCGCCACCACCTCCACCCTCTAACAGGTTCTATCCACGTTATTAATTTTATATGTGTTTGTTAAAAAAAAAAAAAAACTAGAAAAAAGAAATAAATATATCACAAAACACAAACTGCACCTCTATATGTAATCTATTATTATGTTAAACCCATTCTAATTATTGAAAACTTTTTTCCCTTTTCGTTGCATTTCACTTATTTTTAGATTTCAAGCAAGCAGTGTACGCAGCGTGCGTTGGCATGCCGGTGACGAGGACATGGTGTTCGAAGATTGTGATTCGCCCAATCCCATGTATATGAGTCACGAACTCAAAGATTAGCGGATTAATATTTTATTGAAGAATAAGTTAATTGTTTAAAGAAAAAAAACCCATATGCACGATTTTACTACAAAACAACAAATTTTTTCAGTTTTTCATTGTTTTTTAACTAAAAATAACTTGTTTTGATTGAAACATAATTTTATTCTTTTTGTAACCACAATTAAATTCAATTTATTAAATTTATATGCTTAAGAAATTTTGAAATTTAAAAATTTTGTTTTAATTTCGCGTTCATAATGACAGAATCAAATAAATTGAGGCAATTGGCAAAAAGGTGGAAAATTGGGAAACGTCTTTTGTTTTATTGGGGGTTTACTCTCTATTGCGATGCGAAAGTAAGTTCGATGTGAAAACTAAATGCGATAAGAGTACAATTTGGTACTCTGTGCCGTTTGCGCAAACTTTTCCACGAAATAGTTTGAATATGAAGCAACACTGATACCACAAAATAAACAATAGCGAAGAATGATAAAATAAAATTTACTAAAGGGAAAAATTAAATGCGAAAGGAAATACGAAAATGCAGTACAGGGTACCAATTCTTCAGTTACGAACAATCATAATTGAAGAATCGCATTCCGTTCTCGTATTTCTTTATATACCTATGTTCATTATTAATTTCGAATGAAACGTAATTACACTGGAATAGGTAGCAAACTGTGTACATGTGTCTCTTTTTTTGTCTCTTTTCACCGATGTCCGTATTTTATACACGTAGAAAAAAATATATGGTTGATACTACAATATTCTAAGGGCAACATACTATTGTTGAATTATATGGTTGTACCCATTACCAGTATATTGTTACATTTAAAACATCAAAACATATCATAGTATTGTAAAAAAAACATATTATAAGTAACTATACTATATTTGGGTTTAAAACTGTTATAATAATAAGTTGCCATGGTATTAATACCATGGTTAGTAAAGTCACCAAGTAATTGTCATACTCAACCATATAATTATACCAGCCAATCATACTTTTCTCATATAGCTTCACTAAGTAACCATAGTAATGTAGTAAATAACTTTATTGTAAACATATTTTTCTTATAATTTGCACAATTCATATACATATATAATTTATAATAATTATTTTATTAAGTAAATACAAATAAATAATTAATTTTATTCACTTCATTTGATTAAAAACATTTCGCAAAATAGCTGTAAATATAATCGGGCAGGATGTCAACCGAATCAAAGCACGAATTTCTTCTCAGAAGTTGAAATATCCATTAGCTGTAATAAAACAAATATGGTTATTAAGTATTTCGTTGCGATTTTAATTATATAAGTTATATTTTAGCATTTTAATATGGTTGCATATATTATTGAATTCACGATGCATATTTATCTTTACATTTTAATATTATATATACCTACTAACCTTTTTAATTTCGCGAATGTGTAATTTCAATATGTGATTTTCCACTATTTCGCCTTTTTTTTCCTTTTGTTTATAATAAATATGTATTTTTGTACATTTGTTTTTTTAATTAAAAACAAAAAACATTTTTTTTTTCTTCCAAAGAAAAACCGAAACTGAAAGAAAATTTTATGTCAACGACTAGAATGAAAATATTGTAAATGACAACAAAAGCAAGTTTATACTATAAACTCACTTTTGTTGAATATGAATCAGCGTATTATACATATGATAATAACAATTATTTTAGTATTGGGTGTGATAAAAGCTATCGTTGTTTTTAAAAATTTTTCACAATTGTTATTATTGTATGCAACCATATCTTAAAATATAAAGATGTTACCAATATAATTATAGAAATGTAAACAGTAAAATATTTGTAGAGAAACAAACTATAATTATATTGATAATATAACGTTTTTAACCATATTTCAACCATATTTCAAGCTGTATTTTTTCTGCGTATCCGTATGTGATCATTATTAGTTTCGTATGTAACCAAATTGCACCAGAATAGGTAGCAAGCTTTATTTTCTCTCTTTTTTTTCATTGTTTTCCGTGTTTTTTTATATTCATTCTTAATTTCTTTTGAATGTACTTTATTAGCTCGTAGTGTGGAAGACGTTGAACTAAATTTTGTTAGTCTGAGTAGTGTCGAAGCTATATACACTGGACACTGATCAATTTTAACTAATTTAATTCCAACATTTTAAACACTGTAATTGAGTATGTTTTGTTTAAGTTAAACCTCCACACACACTACTCCCTCTTTCCTCCTCCTCACAACCTATTTTCCTAGTTCCAGTACAATGCTCTGCATATGTAGGGGTCATCCGGTGAATACTGGTCCAAGATAAAAAAATAAAAATAAATAAATAAAATACTTTTTTGGACAAGAGTTTTCTGAGAATCATTTTCAGAATTTGCTGAAAAATTTGACGCTAAAACTGACAATTATATATGTTATTTAATTGCTTAAAAGCATTAAGGTTTATAACAAATATGTTCACAGTAACTTTAAAAAATATAGTAGTATTCAATTTAAAATAACTATTAAGTTAATAATTCAAATACATATTTCACTCTTCAGTAATAATAATGATATAAATTATAAATAATATAATTGTCTTATTTATAACAAATATTTCATGTTTTTAAACTCTTATTACACAAATTTCAATACAAAATTTTATTATTAAACATAAAATATTTTTTTGTAAATAAGGCAGTAATAATAATATAAATATTGTCTGATGAGGAATAATTCAGAAAAAGACAAAACTAAATATATATGTAAATATTTAATAGAGTTGTTGTGGTAATTTGAAGAGCATGTAACTACGAAAAACTAATTACCTACTTATAATTTGAAAAAGACGTTATTTTCTGACAACCGCCAGCAGACAGTTGTTGTATACAAAAGCTCATGGATATGGAAACATTTAAAGTTAACAAAAGCCGGTGTTTTAATGTTAATGCACAACCAAAATTAGGCAACTAAGAAAGTAAATAAAATAAAAGCAACATTTTTGTAAATAACTCCTAACAATATATACAACTTATTATAAAAAAATAAACTAATATACAATATAATAATATATAACAAATTGTTATTTTAATGATTTTTGTGCACCCTGTAACTCATGCAAACTTGAAGTATAGGAAAGCTGATAATTGTGAATAAATTTTGTATACATCAAAACCTCATTATGGTGTTGTTTAATCAGTGAAAAATTAATCCGCAAATTAGTTTGTTCTACCTTACAAAGTTTATGCACGCAGATTTGATTGTTTGGAATATTATATTAAATTAGAAAGAGCACAAAAATGAAAATACAATCTTAGAAATAATTTAAACTACCTTAAAAATGAAACAAGTGCAATTTTAGAAAGAAATTATTATTATAAGTGGCGTAAACAAAGACACAAAGGTGCGCAAACTGCAACACAAAATATACTTAGGTACATACATTAATACAGTGCAACAAAAATTAAAAAAAAACAAAGTTTAGAAATTGAATTAGTTGTCATAACTAATGTTATAAGTACATATTTAAATTAAATAGTTTAGTAAGTATTGCACATTTTTGTGGAGATATTACTTAGTACATATGTGCATACATATGTACATACGTGTTTTGAATTAAAACAAAGAGTTTTTTCTTATAACTATGTTTAGAAGATGATTAATAGATAAAAAGTGGTTTTTACAATCTTACAATTTCTATTGTGTCCAAAATTCTTGAGAATTTTTTTTTGGTTCTGAAATTTTATAAATATCTTTTGTTAATGCATACATATATTTTTATACATACATACGTTCATATGGATATGCAGAAATATGTATACACTTGAATGAAAAGATATGTAAGTACGCATGCATCTTATTTTGATGGAAAAGACGAAGAATATGCATTTACTAAATACATACATGCATACCTGCAATTCGCATTGTTTTTGTGTTTGTTAATTTGCTTTTATTTTATTTTGGAAAGAAGTGTTATTTTGTTATTTGTTCTGTGTACTGACCTTGGTACAATTAAATTACTTATTCCAAAAATTCTTTTAAGTATACTCAATTACATACATATAGTATATATATAGTCAGTTAACAATTATTTAAACACTGAAGTTCATTCAACTTTCTTAAGATTTAATTTGGTATTTTTTATTTTACACATGCAAATTAGTACATACTTTTTTTACCTTTACTACACGGCTTTATTGTTGTTTTCTTATATTTACCTGTCAATTTTGTTGCTGGCTCTCTTTCCCTCTCAGAGTTTCTTATTTATTAGCAAGCAAATTGTTTTTGTTTGCTTAAATTTTTATTTTGCACGTAATATTTGTTGGTTTTGTTGCTATTAGTGCTAATCAAACAGGTTGGTGAATGTGCTGACAACAATAGTTGTTTGGTTAAAATAGTAATAATTTCATCATTGATTTATGCACATATATATGTACATATGAATATATTTAAATTTTTTAAAGAAATTATTTATTTCGAAATTTTTCTCAGAGGACAATGAAAAATTTAGTTAATTACGGAAATGTTATTTTTTGGATAAATAATTTTAATAAAGTTTATCTACAAAGCCGTAAAATACCTTTTAAATATTTAAAAAAAAATTTTATTGATTTTAAGAAAACGAACGGCTACACATTTGAAATAATGCTTTACATAAAAAAACCCCCTTTTTTGTGCCTATATCTGTTTGCTATAAAATTAAGATTAGATTTTTTTTTTTTGCAATGACAAGTATTAATTTAAATATTCTCCACAAGTGTTGCAATCTTTTTTAAGCGAATAAAAAAATAAGCAATAATAAATCAATTTTATATACAATACATAAATAAGTTTATATGTTCATTTTTATATTATTTCTTCAAATTGTTTGGGGTTTTCATACATATATTTTTAAGATTTATCATCATGTTCTCCCTAGTATCGTTTTTTCAGTAATGATTTTAGCTTAACCCATTGCGCACCTATCCCAGGGTAAAATTTAAGAAAAATTTTAAAAAATCTAGACGAACTCAATACGGCCATGAAAACTGAAATACACGGTGGCTGATCAATTTTGCAACATTAAGAAATTCAAATAACTTTTTGTACAGTTTAAGTAATTATTTTTTAGTAATTCATTTGAGAAATAATACATTTCTATTAAAGTAATTCATTTCAATACGACCATGAAAACTGAAATACAGGATGGCTGATCAATTTTGTAACATTAAGAAATTCAAATAACTTTTTCTAAAATTTAAGTAATTTATTTTTTAGTAATTCATTTGCAAAATAATACATTTCTATTAAAGTAATTCATGAAGTTTTGAAAATAATTGAGTTCAAATGGCCTCCATCCTCGGTGCCATATGTGCTTCATCTTATCAAAAAGTTATTCATTACCGCCTGGAGTGTTGCAACGAGAATTGTGCAATTGCCGTTCGAATGGATTGCTTTAAGTCAAGTGTGCCCAGCCCTATGCGCTTGATACTCAATTGTTTTTGTAAGTGCGCTTAACTATAGGGCTGTGCTCTTTATTACACAAATACTGCGCTCAGCACTAGCAATGAAAAATACACAAACAGCTTCGACTTATATATTTTTTTGTCTGCACACACACAAAAGCAAAGCAACAACACTTTCGCATGTTTTGCTGGTAAACATTGACGACATCGATTATTAGTGTGAATTTTGGTTTTGTAAATGTTTTGCTTTTTACAACAAAAATATCAAATAAAAATAGTTTTTCCTTATACATATGTATTGGTGTTTACTCTTCTATATAGAACTTGTGGGCACCACTGCTTTAAATCATTCAAATTTGTTGGGTTTCTTTTGTAAACTTCTTGTTTGCAATAACCCCACAAAAAAAAAGGTGCAGTGGGGTCAGGAGACCTGGGAGGTCAACGGAATGTGGAGTTCTTAAAATCAGTTTATTGGGAATTTTTGTCCTCAATTCTGGCATAAGAGGCGTGGCTATGTGGCATAACAGGCGTGGCTATGGGTCACATCGTGTTAAAACCAAACAGAGTTGAAAGGGATTCTCTTTCGGCCTAATTCTGGAAAGAAAAACTCTTTCATCATCTGTAAGTTACGGTCTCCATTGACCGTAACAGTAAGACCGTTTTCTTCGAAAAAGTAAGGCCCGACAATGAACCTTGAAAAAACTGCACACCACACTGTGATGCGAAGTGGATGTAATTGCATCTAAAGGAGTATCTGTGGGTTAGAATTACTCCATATTCGACCGTCTTGTTTAACATTGCCGCTTAAAACAAAATGTGCCACATCAGACTTAAAAATGCAGTTCAAGACGTTTTGATAATTGAATCTTTTTATATGTTTTGTTAATTGAATTTGATTGATATTGAAGCCATCTTGCGCTAGATAGCACCATAATTTTTTTTTTTTTTTTTTTTTTTTTTTTGAAATTGTGATTTGCCAAACGTCAGCTGTTAAAATTCCGTCGGCAGGATGGGTGCCGCTTTTGACCAGTGCCGAACAAAAACGAGTTCGACAGACCACTTAACAGCGATCGATTAATAACTGTTGATGAAACCAAAAATCCATCGAAACAATGGGTGGAAGCTGAAGGAAGTGCTGCCAGGAAGGCGAAGACAGTGAAATCGGCTGGCAAGGTTATGGCCACTGTATTTTGGGATGCACACGGAATATTGCCCATCGATTATCTTAAAAAAGGGTGGTCCACAATCACAGGAAAGTATTATCGTGCATTATTGGATCAATTGATTGCTGCAATCAAGAAAAATCGACCCCATTTAAAGAAGAAAAAAGTGATAATTCTTCAAGACAACGCACCGTTTCACAGAACAATAGATACGATGCCTTATAGTCCAGATTTAGCTCCTAGTGACCTTTTTCTGTTTCCAAACTGGAAAAATTGGTTCGAAGGTAAAAGATTCATCTCAAACGAAGAAGTGATTACCGAAACTAAGGCGTATTTTGAGGGGTTTCCAAAATCGCACTATTCAGATGGCATAAAAAAAGTTAAATATGGTTTTACTTAAGTGTATTGAGCTAAAAGGAGACTATGTGGACAAATAAATGATTTTTGAAAATAAAAATGTTCTTCCTACTTAGGTAGCTTCAATATCAATCCGCCCTCGTATGTAAAGGTACACTCAAACATATCTTTTATAATTTATAACAGGAAAGGCTCCTCCCAAAAATAGTCTATTTCAACTTTAAGATTCCTCAAATCTTCCATCTAAAGAAAAATTTTTACTTATACTCGCACATCCATATTCATCATTTGTATATACACATATAACAAACATAAATTTTAATTATTTTTTAAACAAAATACAAACAGCAATATGTGATAAATACGAATGAAGTAAGAATACTTTTCAAAACAATTAAAAGTATGTCATCTGCCCATAAACAGCATCGGTCAATGTCTACAAAACCAGTAGCTTAAAATGTTTAATGCTGTTTTTTAATTCATAACATTTGCAGTGTTGCACTCTCCCACAGTGATATTAACAATACAAATAAAAAAAATTATAAAATCTGTTCTAAATTTATGTATTTATTTTTATAAACAGCCCACCTTTACAACCCGCCAACAAAATGAGTTTTCATAGTCGCAGTTCCAGTGAAGTCGAGGTCACTCCGTACGCTGAAATAATACAAATATTTTTTAAAGATTTCCGTGAAGATTTCGATTTCAATGATGTTAAGGACTGTGTACGCAGCCTTTTTACAGACAATGAATTTGATTATATTGCAAAAGAGGTAAGCTGCAATATTCCAAATTTTTATTTAGCTTTTTTAACTCTTAACTTATTACAGAAAGGCGATGCTCAAGTTTGGCATTTAATATGGCTTTTGCAAAGTAAATCAGAAGAGGATATTTTGAAGTTTTTTGATTTAATATATGATGATTATAAGTGGATAGTAGATAAAATAAAAGCCGAAGCCAATGAACACAGTGATGATACCATAAATTTTTTAGAAAATTTAAAATCAATACAGAGAGATTTTCAAAGTCATACCGATTATAATGTACATCGCACAAAACAGGTAAAATTAGGTCATTGCCATTAAACTAAGAAAATATCTTTAAATGAAAGTTTACCTCAGAAAATTTTTTAGAAATTTTTCATGTGAAAAATTTAAATGAAAAGCACTAAATATTTCGACTGGTTTCCATAAAAATTTTCTATACGAGTCACTTGTCTGTGTTTTGTAAACAGCACATTAAAGCTTTTTTCCATAAAAAAAGTGCTGATAAATGAATGTTTGCTATAATAAATTGTATACAGGAAATGTTGTCAAAGAAAACGATTCACAATTGGGTCAGGTTAGGTTTAATAGGCTGCCAGCCACAGAAAAGCCAGCCCACTTGGGTGCAGTTTGGTCTCGTTGTGTGGCTGGGTGTGATATGTATCTCGGCAAATCTACATATCACTGGTTTGGGACCAATCCGAGAATCGGATAAAGAAGTTCAATCCATTTACATTACATTCCAATACCTCCTCCAAAATCGTGTGGCATCGGTTTACCTAGATACAAAGCGTAGGAAAGAGCTGGACATCGACAAAGGAAGTGTTCAACACTCTCTACTTCCTCCTCGCCTCTGCAACTTCTACAGAAGTCATTAAATGGAAGATTAACTCTCCTCGTCTGCGACCCTATGTGGCAATGACCCATCAGGACCACCACAGCTGAGCGGGGCTGGCCACTAAGGATAATAGTCCTTCTGTTATCATATCTGAGCCTTATCAGCCTTGATATTCGACAGGTGACCACACTCTTGTGCGGTTTCAACAAGTTGACGCTGTACTTGTTTCTTATCGATCCTAAGCGGGATTCCCTTTGTTGTAGCTGGACACCAGCCTTTGCCAGTTCGTCTGCTACAAAGCTCTAGGTTCGAATGTCCCGGTATACCGTTTAGAGATATTCATGAACCAACCTGGACGTCGTATAGACCGAAAGGTTTACTATTTTGGGGCATAATTATATGTCGTCTCCTTCCACGTCCCGCTTGACCACAGCCTGATAGCCGAATTCATGGCTATTTCTTTCACCATGAGATCAGCCGGCAGCCAGTGCAGCATAGTGAAAAGTGCTTTCGATGGCGTAGTGCCATAAGTACCAGTCACTATCAAAGTAGCAGTACGCATTATCTTTTCTACGATTTTGCAGTAGGTGGTTTTCTCCAACGAATTCCACCGCACAAGCACCCTATACGTTAGAATGGGCGTAACAACCATGTCGAAAAGCTACCAGGACTTCCTAGTATTTATTCCCCAGGTCTTCCCAACGGCCCTCCTGCACAGAAATAAAGAGATAGCCGCCTTTTCTGACCTTGACTGGACATTCTGCTGCCAGGATAGTTTGGAATCTAGGTAGATACCCAAATAATGTGAAGCCTTTGCCACTTTCGGAATAAAGAATAAAACACACCTTCGTCATGATTGCGAAATGTAGGACCACCCAAGTCAGACAAAAAAAAATTTGTATCAACCATGGCATTATAAGTTTCGAATTTTTCTGCAAATCAGCTGGCGTAATACCATCAGGGTTCTGCTTCGATCAAAAGATAAACAGATCTCCCTTTGGCCACTCACAATTAAGAGTTTTCCATAAAAAAAAGTTCGGGCTATGAAAAATTTCCTTAGAAAAAGTCTTTGCATATTTTTAAAATTTTGTAGAAAAAACGGGTCAAACCATTTTCAATCTAATTATTTTTCTGTGATAAAACCTATACTAAACAACAAATAAACAATTTTTCATAAATTTTTGATCAACTATTTTTATCTTTTCCAGTTTTTGTCTCTACGTTCAGCTCTCCGGCGTCTCAATCCCAAAAAGGGCCTTAACAGTGTTGTTCTATTGGGTGACTTATGTAGTGGCAAAAAATGGCTTGCACTCGATGTCTGCTCAGAATTCGGCGTATTAAAACGTATGAAATTTAAAATATTTTGGATTGATTGTTCAAATTGTAATTCCCAGCAGGAGGATTATAATGCCTTGAAAATTCTTATGATCAAATTAAACCCTTTGCGTCAATTTGATGACGGTAATATATCTGAAAATTTGCTCAGACTTAAGGAACACATCAAATTGCAACTTAAATCGAAAGAATTCAATGATTGCCTGCTGGTTTTGGCGAATGTACAAAATGTTAAATGTCAAGAGGCCTTTAATTTGGGCTGCAAACGTTTAATAATAACGCGAAATAAAAAAGTCAGCGACTCCTTGTCGCCCAAACTCAATATACACTTAACTCTCGATGAGGGTTTAAGCATAAAGGAGTTTCATTTGTTACTAGATAAGTATATAGGTGGTAGATATAAGTGGCGCAAGGATAACAGTGATTTGGCCACTGATATCTATCACATGAGTCATGGTGATCCTTGTATGTTGAGCATAATCGCCAGAAATATACGGGAAAAGAAGTCTAATTGGATTGAATGCATGAAAAAGATTAATAATTTTCAGTAAGCTTTTTTAAAAATCTATACATATGTATGCACATTAAATTATACTTGTTTATACTTTGCTTAATTCCTTCCTTAGGATACCTGATGTCAAATTACAACGTTGCATTGAAAAATCGTTGCTTGTTCTGAATTCCTATCAATTACAAATGTATGCCACTTTTGCTGTTTTTCCTTGTTATGCTCAAATACCAGTCAAGGTAAAATAATGCCTTCTAAATTTTTTATCATAATATTTAAAATAAACTGATTTCTACTTTTTAGCTCTTGGCTTATTTATGGAATATAAAACTCTACGAAGCTGAGGAAATTGTTAAGAAATTTCACATAAATTCTTTTGTTCAAAAGCAAATACTCGAAGACAATGATACCATCGTATGTAGGATCAAATATGTTTACAGTTCTTATATCAAAAATTGCAATAAAATGCAACAGCTGATTAATCCCCAGGAGTTGCACAGTAGAATTATCGAATACTATCAGTAAGTAAAACAAAATTACAAAGTAATAGAAACTAAAATTTTCAACAGATAAGCAGCAATTGGCAGAATTTTTCCTGAAAAACATTTTTCTGCAAAAATTTCATAAATCTAAGTTATTATCATTCATTTTATTTAAACAATTTGAGCAGTAAAAATTTTTTGTAAAGAAAAAATTTTATGATTTAATAGATAATTGATATAATCAGTCAACTTTTCTGCTATAGACAAATTTCAGCAGTCAAAATATTTTCTATAGAAAATCAATCACAATGTTTACCTAAAAAACTTCATCACACTACTCTCTACAGCAAAAAATCATCAATCAAAATGTTTCATCGAAAAACAATATTGCATTCAAAGAATGTTTTCGATAGAAAAAAGTCATCAATTCTTAATAGAATTGTTTTTTAATTAAAAAATTTCATCAGTCAATACTTTCTAAAGTAAAAAAAAAAATTTTTTTAATTCCCGCAACCAGCTTTAATAATAGCCAAAATCTCCTACTTCCCCGGAAACAATATGGCAACTTCAATTATCGCACTAAATCCAATGACCGCACACCGAAATGAAAACCCAGTTCCGATTCGGTAAGCGAAACGATTGCGAGTTTTTTTTTTTTTTGAAATTCCCAAAGTCGGCTTCATGAAAACCCAGTTCCGATTCGGTTGGCGAAACGATTGCGAGTTTTTTTTTTGAAATTCACAAAGTCGGCTTCAGGAAACGCCAATATTCCCCCACTTCCCCAGCTGCAATACGGAAACTTCAATTTCTGCACTAAAGCGAATGACCGTTTGTAGTTCAAATGCATGTTCCACGGGAAAAACGCGCACCGAACATGAAAAACTGGTTTCAAAGTAGTTAGCGATCTGGTTACGATTTTTTTTAAGAATTCCCAAAATCGGCTTCATGAATCCCCAAAATTCCCCCACCTCCCCAGAAGTAGTACCACAACTCCAAGCTTCACACTAAAGCGGCAACACTGTATATAGAGTTTTATATATCCATATAATCACTCATATGACAAGTGAAACTAATATAAGCGTGTAATAAGCGTTAATCTTCAGTAATTTTTTTTTTATAAAATATTTAATCAATTAAAACTTTTCTACAAAAACATTTTGTCAATCAAAATGTTGCCATAAAAAATTGTTCAAAAACCCCTTTTCTTTTAAAAAAATTTCATCAGTTAAAATGTTGTCAATGAGAAAATATTATCAATCAAAATGTTACTCTAAAAAACATCAATCAATCAAAATTTCATCAATTAAAATGTTTTCTATAAAAAAAATGTTATTAATCAAAATGTTTTCCTAAAAAAATTAATCCATCCAAATGTTTTCAATAGAAAAAATTTTATAATGAAAATATTGCTTGCAGTCAACTTCCTGTATTTGTGCTTGATATTTTACAATTTCACGCTTGATAGACATTCAAGCATTCATTTTGATTTTGCGGTGTTCGTTTGGTAGCCAATGACCGGCAAACTTCATTAAATTCCAAAATATCTTAATTGTCATTAATAATTTTCTCGTATTTTTATTTTCCAAGAATGTTTTTCACATTTAAAAATAATAATGAAAGTTTGTTCCACCTTAAAATTCAATATATTCTTTTACATTACTTTTTAATTATTTTTTGTTGTTTTTTAGTTCTTTTTCCCGACAACCATTCACAATGAAAAGAATGATTTTCTATCAAACATCGTCGGCAAAGCGAATTCAGTTCGCCTTGATCGTCGGTGTCGCTTACTAACAAATTATCACACATACTATTACGATGCTTGTTAAGCATTTTGATCTTGTCAAAGCAGCTTTAAAAGCATTCATCAATCAAAATGTTAAAAAATTCGTCAATCATCTGTCAAAATTTCCTCAAATGAAAAAATTTCATAAACAATATATGTATTATATTAATAAATTCATCAATCTAAAGATTTTCTGTAGAAAAAATTTCATCAATCAAAAGTTTTTACTTGGAAAATTCATCGATCAAAAGATTTTCTATAGAAAAATTTAATCAATCAAAAGTTTTTCTTTGAAATAAATTCAAATTTCAGTCGAAATTCGTCTTATTTTTTTGTTTTATTTTATTGAAAAATTATTGATCGAAATTTTCGCACAAAAAAAAATTTGGTTAATTTATTTTACAAAATTTCTTTCTATAGGGTTGAAGAACACTTAAATATACGCAAAGATGTTGATTTGGACTTTGATTCACATGATGGTTACTTCTACCGTTGGATCGGTTATCATTTGAATGGTGCAGATATGAAACATTTATTTCCCAAGCTCTATAAGGATTTTGGTTTCCTGGGTCAAAAAATGCGTGCTGTAGGTCTCAACAATACTCTAGCTGATTTACGTTATTATGACAGTGAAATCGCTCTTGGAGATAGAAAATATTATTTTAAAAAACTAAAAGCGTTTTTAGCAAAAATAGAAGAGAAAATTATTCACTTTCCAGATTGTTGCCTACTGCAGTACGCTCTGCTATCGGATGATTTCATTCGTGAAATGGCCCTGGAACAAATCGAAAAATTTCCAAGGCGTCTGTGGTTTTCTGAAAGGTAAAATACAATTTTTAATGTAAAGTTTAAGCCAAATAAAAAACTATTGTTTTTATTCCAATTTTAGGGGTCAATATCAGCAATGGCGTTTCATTTTCAGCCTACCTCAACCTGCTAAAATTGTACGCATTTTAGACCATGATCTTTGCATAGTTGTTCTGGCCAACAACAATACGTTATTAGTAGATCTTTCATTGGATTCTAGATGCAGCCTTCTACAGCTTATAGAGGGAGTTAATATCACCGATATTAAAATTTTTGATAATAACAATCATATGCTCACATTAGATCGATATGGGTGTTTAAATCTTTGGCATATATCGGTGGAGAAACGGCGCATTTTGAATCAAAGACGTTATATAAAAGGCAACTTTAATGTTGGCTCGGCTTGTAGATCTCTTCAACTTTCTCCCAAGCAAAAGATAAATGATTATTTAAATTGTATTGCCAACATAAAAGCATTTTATTTAGAAATAATTAATGAAACAAATTGTACACTGCTTGTTGCCTTAAACACGGGCATGCTTAAGTTCTTCGATTGGAATCTGTTAACCAAAGAGTTTGAACAGAAATCTTATCAAATACCCCATCGGAGCGACATACAAAGAATTCATAGTATTTTCAAGATACAAACCCATTATATGATCATAAATTACAATGAGAACTCAACCATGAACGCCACATTTCTGAAACTGCGCAATACCGAGCAGGAAACAAAAAAATTCAATTGGCCCGAAAATGCTCAGCTGGTGTACCAAAATGTTTGTGGTGATGTTGTTTTGTTGGTGTTTAATCATGTTGTACTACGTCTATCGCTTAAATTTTATCCCTTGTTCGACGGTCAACTAGAGGTGCTATACGAAAGTCCCCACTGCATTATTAATTGCGGCAAAATGTTACTGGATGATCAATATCTGATGTTGGGCACAGAAAAAGGTTTGAAAGTTTTCGATATTATGAATGGCACTGAGACGCTCCAAAGCAGTGTCAGCGAAAACATAAGTTCAGTGGACAATTATGATTTAGATGATGAGGAATTCAAATCAATGATTGTATGCGGCTGTAGTAATAAGAATATAGTATATATTTTTGGTTTGCGTTTAGCCAATGATGGTTCACTAGTTTGGGAGCACAGTACAACACACCAGGCTGAAGACTTAGCGCATTTAGAGCATCTTAAAAATACTAGATTCTTGGGGCACAATTTATTTGATGTAAATGAGGAAAATGACACACTATATGCTGTAGATTCGAAAAATAGGGTAATATATAAAAATTTCTTATATAATTTGCAAACAAACTTTTTATAGTTCGCCAATATTCTTTGTGCAAAAATCTATTGGATGAATAATTCTTCTTTTACAAAAATTTCATGCCTGGAGTTTTTCTGTTGGAAAATTCACTGGTACACCTTTTTACAGGGTGTCCGCTGGAAAGGTATACTACTTTTTTGGCCTCCATTTTGGTAAACATTAGTCTTGGCAGTTCATATTTGGCAGCCGTGAAGTAGGCACGGAAAAATCTTCGATAAACCAACGTTTTTTTAACCATAAAAGCATTTTATCAAAATCAATGATCGATTTTCATGATAAAATCATAATTAGTGACGAGGTACATTTTCATTTGAATGGATATGTGAATAAACAGAATAGAGTCAGTTCTGGGCAATGGAAAACCCTGAAATTATTCAGCAGTCACCTTTGCATTCATTAAAAGCGACAGTCTGGTATGCAATTTGGACCGGAGGAATCATTACCTTACTTCGAAAATTAAAGCGCCGTAATGGCAACTGTGAACGGGGAGCGTGTGATATGAATGAAAACTTTTTCTTCAACTGCATGCTTTAGGCTTGATTGACATGTATCAACAATACGGTACCACTTCACATACAGCCAGGATTACAATGGAATTACTGCAAGTAGTATACCTTCCCGGCGGACTACCGTACATAAAAATAATCGTTGGTAAATATTCCCTTAAAAAAAAATTATTCGTCAATATTTTTCGATAAAAAAATTTTTTTTAGTAAATAGTTTTTTACAGAAAAATTTTCATGGGTGAGTTTTTTCTATTGAAAAATTTTACTTTATTTCCTTTTGAAATAAATTTATGAGTGAGTGAATTTTTCGAAAGAAAAATTTCAGTAATGAATGTTTTTCTATGGAAGGATATCTTTGTTGATTATTTTGCTGCGGAAACTTATCATTGAATAAAATATTCGTATTATTTGATCTTGTTTAATTTTTTTCTTCTAAATTTTCCAGCTAAAGATCTTGGTTGATTTTTGTTTTTTATAAAAAAGGTTTAACGGTACTTTCAGCCATGTTCCGAGAAACGCGCGTTCTGAAACCGCAAAGCGTTCTGAAAAACGCTTAATTGAGTTTTAGGTGTTCTAAGGAACGCGCGTTTTACTGGAGTTTCGAAGTTTTTTCCGAAAAAGTACTACATGTGTTTTACATACATATATGTATGTGGTATTTATATAAAATGTAAAAATATTTGACAACAAATAGAAAAACTTTTTAATTGAAAATGTGTAAAATTCTTTCAATTTTTTATTGAAATAAAAAGCAAACATATTAAGTTCTAATTGTGAATAATTTTATTGGCTGCAAGTTCAGTTTTAGCAAATTCAATGAATTCACTTCAATATACACATGCGAGTTGAAGTCGCCAATTTTAAGCGATATGCGTTTTCCAGAACACATATTTGGCGATTTCGAATCGCAAAACCATACTTCTTGCGTTATACGTTTCTCAGAACACCTATTTCGCGTTTTCAAATCGAAAACGCTAAGTTTAAGCGAGTTGCGTTTCTCAGAACGTGCCTGTTTCCGATATTTCGATAACATTTTGTTATCATCCTTAGGAAAATTAAAAAAAAACTTTTTTTAATTTTCCTGACAAACTGTTATCGAAATGTCGAAAATAAAATACCGTTAAACCTTTTTTATGAAAAACAAAAATCAATCAAGTTCTTTAGCTGCAAAATTTAGAAGAAAAAAAAAACATATTGAATATTTTTTAATAGAAAAAATATATTGGTAAATAATTTTCTACAGAAAAAGTTTATTATTGAATAATTTTCTACAGAAAAAGTTTGTTGTTGAATAATTTTCTACAAAAATTTGGCATTGAAATTTCATCGTTGCGTTTTTTGTTATTCAAAAAAATAGAGAAAATTTCTTTGTTGACACATTTCTATAAAAAATTTTCAGTAATAAATTTTTCTCAATAGAAATATGCCATTAATTAATATTCTTCTGCAGAAAGTTTTCACTGTCGAATATTTTTTCATAAAAAATTTCTTTGGTGAATATTTTTCTGCAGACATATTTTAATGGTGAATATTTTTCTATAGAAAAGTTCCGTTGGT
This sequence comes from Thecocarcelia acutangulata, assembly GCA_914767995.1. NCBI lineage: Eukaryota > Metazoa > Arthropoda > Insecta > Diptera > Tachinidae > Thecocarcelia > Thecocarcelia acutangulata. Next base: position 15,279,571 of record OU612098.1, read on the forward strand.
AACAATTTTTCTGTACAAAAATTTCATTGGTGAATTATTTCAACAAAAAAATTTTATTGAAGAATATCTTTCTCTAGAGAAATATCTTTACTGAATGTTTTGGTATTTATTTTTAAAAAATATTCATTGGTAAATATTTTTTTGAAGACATATTTCATTAATAAAAATTTTTATGAATTAATTTCATTCGTGAATAATTTTCTAGAAGAAAATTCCATTGTTGAAAATATTGGGGAATATTCATCTGCGGAAAGATTTCATTGGTGAATATTTCTCTGCGTTAAAGATTCACTACTGAATATATGCTTATAGAAAAATTACATTGGTGAATAATTTTCCCCCAGAAAAATGTTATTGTTGAGTATTTTTTTACATAAATTTAACATTGGTGACACAATTCTTCCATAAATTTTCTTGTCGATTGAAAAATGTCGGAGAATATTTCCTTTTGAAAAAATTTCATTGATAAATATTTTTCTATAGAAAACTTTTATTAATGGATATTTTTGTACAGAGAAATTTTAGTACTAAAACATATTGCTATAGACAAATTTCAGTACCGAATTTTTTTCTATAGAATTATTATTATTATTATTATTTTTTTTTTTATAAGTCTTCTACAGAAAGATTTTTGGTGAATATTTTTCTAGAGAAAGATGTGATTGGTGAATATTTTGTGATAAACAAATTCATTGGTAAATTCTTCCAGCAGAAATTGTTGCTGGTAAATATTTTTCTATAGGCAAGTTTCATTGGTAAATAATAGCTCTATTCACAGTCTCGTGCAAATGGTATTGCATCATTGCATTTGCAAAAAGGTTTAGCATATTTTTACTCTACACTAACAAAACACACAGCAATGCACTTGCTAATCTTATGTCTATATGCAATACTTAAAACCTATAGTTTTTATTTGCTCTGCTTATGCGCAAGTTAATTGCATATCGATAACTGACAATCCGCGGTCCAAGCCAAAATTAATTTTAATTTTCCTGACGATGCTAACAAACTATTAGCGAAATATCGAAACAAATAAAAAAATACGTTACTTTTTTATCGCTTTTTCTATTAAAAAAGTCCATTAACTGCTCCTTAAAGCTTTTTTTCGGCATAGTTATTTTTGATTAAAATTTCAATAAATATTTTCTACTCGTAATTATCAATCAGCTGTGAATTTCTTGCTTTGCAAAAAGTAGTACAAACTAAACCAACAAAGGTAGTTCACAATTGATAGCATATATTTGCAATTGCATAAATTTGCAACACAAATACACAAGATTGTGAATGAAGCTAATATTTCTGTAGAAAAATTTGTTTTGTGAGTTTTTTTAACTTAAAAGTTTCATTGGAGGATCTCTTTTCATTAAAAAAAACTTTATTACCGATTAATTTTCTATTAAAAAATTATATTGGTGTGAGACTTTAAAAAAAAAATATATCATTGATAAAAATTTTTAAGAAATAAATTCATTGGTGCATAATTTTCTCTAGGAAAATTTCATTGCTATTAGGTTTTCTATAGACAAATTTAATTGGCGACATTTGTCGAAAGAAAACTAGTAATAATTTTGCTTTAATATCCGTTTTTCAGATACACCAAATTTGTCGTGCCGAAACTAAAAATTGGTCCATTATACCTTCTCTTGATACACAACACAAAGTGATTGGCATTAACTGTTTTAAAGACTCGGTTATAGTAGCATTCGAAAATGGTGATATTTATGATCTACAACAAAAACGATTGATTGTTAAGGCCGACGAAATCGTACGCAAAGAGTTCTTTATGAAAACAGTGGACGACAGCATTTTGGTGACCTCGTCCGCTAAGGAAATGACGTATTTGAAACATATGACTAATGAAAATGAAACAGCCATTAAGGCTTTAACAAAATATTGCAATATGGTGCTAGAAAGTCACCTACTAATAGTTAATAATTTTGGTGCCACTGTGGTAAGTTGAAAATAGAAAAGAAAAAGAAAAAAGTAACATAATAAATAATTTTTTTTTTTCTAATATTTTTAGTTTTTCGACTGTGAAAAGAATTTTGATTTTAAAGTGGGCATTCGACCCCACTGTCTTCTGGCGTCATGTGATTTAAAGGATAACGTTTTATTTTTAGGATTTTCCAGTTATGCGGTGCATGTAAGTTTTAAAATTTACTTACCTTTGTATAAACGTGTGGTTTAAAAAAGTAAATAAGGTTTGTTATTCACAAATTATATAATTTTAAACCATTCGTTTTGCACATCTGCGTGTTAATGGATTTTTTATAAAACGTAATTTTGTTTATTTCTTTTTTTATAAAATTTGATAAATTATTATTGATTTATATGATCTTCTCTTAATAATATTTATTTTCTACAGTTTTGGCTTTATTTTTCTCCACTTTAGTATCTTTTCATTTGTTTTTGTATTTCGGCTTAAATTTACTTTTGCTAAAGAGGTAATCAATTCTTAAAACCGTTTTGAACTTGATGTAGTTTGCAGTATAACTAAAAAAAACTAATTCCACAAATTTTCATTACACAAAGTTAACGTTTGCACGATATCAAACGTCAACGCTCGCAATTAATTTGAGCGACAAATATTGTGGGACGAACTTAATTTTCAATATTTCTTTTCCAAATTCACAATTGGAATTGTTTTGAATTGTAACAGTGAGATTTAATAGCTGCCTCTAAATTAGTATTTTGTTGCTCGAAATATTGGCGAACGTTAACGTCCGACTTCGTGAGACAGGCCTTTAAATATAACCGATTTTTCTTTGTTTTTTTTTTTTTTTTTTTTTTGCTTTTTAAACAAGTGCTGAACTTTTTTTATTTATTTATGTCTCGGTGCTGATTATGGTTCAGATACTTGAACCATAATCAGGTTGAAATGTTTTGGCTGTGGTTTAACCCTAAAATCGCGTGAAGGGGAATTAGCTTCCCTGATAACTATGGTGCAATGCCGGTTTTCGTGGGATAATAACCCCCCAAGTTGCAGTGGTCTTGCAACAGATACCTGTAATGTAAGGAACCAGAAGTGATGGCTAGACGGGTGAGTTTGTTAAGGACTGATGCTCTTAATAGGCTTCGGCCTACCAACACACTAAACCTTCTCTTCTGTTGGCTTCTGGCGAGATTAGAAGTCCCGAACTCTTCAGCAAAGGGTTTGTCTACATGCCTACAAACTTATGAAAAAAGTTGCGACCAGTGTGAGCTATGCAAGCTACATGTGGGCGCTGGTGAATCGTGAATAGTTTACTCCGTAGAATTTATTCATCATCAGATAAGGCCGATCTGCCGTGATTGACAAAGATTTCCATTTGTTGTTTGTTTGCTGTCGTGACGATGTCCTTGGACCTCACCCATCATGACGATGAGTGGCCTAACCATAATACACGATGTTAATTGTCAAGTCAAACTTTTTGCCCAACTTTGTTTGACATTTCTTTGTTTCAGTGTTTGACAAATTCAACCATGAAGAAGATGCAGTGCATTAAAATTGTTGAAGCCTTTTACGAAAATTGGTATTCAAATCAAAAATAGAAAATCATCTTCAGCGACGAGACACGCTTTCACCCCCAGCGAATTCGTTAACAAACAGAATTAACGGATTTGGGCAAATCAGAATCCACAAGTAATTGTTGAAAAGTCGATAAGAGTAACAGTTTGTAGGAGTTTACGGGCTGGCAGCGTTTTTGGCCGTATTTCTTCAAAAATTACATCGGCCAAACAGTTATGGTGAATGGCGTTCGCTACCCCGATATGATAACTTACTTCTTTAATGGGGCTGGGGCAATATGATAACTTACTTCTTTACGGGCTGGGGGCGTCTTTTGGCCGTATTTCATTGAAAATGCGCTCGCTATCGAGATGATAACTGACTTCTTGTGGCCAAAAATTGAGGGTATGGACCTGGACGATATGTAGTTCCAACTTGATGGTGTCACTTGGCACACGACCAACGTAGAAAAGGTTTTTTGCACAAGAAATTCAATGGCGGTGTTGTTTCATGTCGTGACGATCTTAATTGGCCGCCACGATCATGTCTTTCTTTTTGGATGTTTAAAAGAAAAAATGTTTGTCGATAAGCCAAAGACAATTCAAAAGCTAAAGGATGTGATAATTCGGCAGATTAACGATATTGAGTCTTAGTTATGTCTCAGAGACATTGAAAATATGGATCATCGTATTGAGGTACGCGATCAAAGCCGTGGCGATCATTCGGCCGATATATTTGGCGCATAATTGTCGAAAATCCGTCTATCATAAAACTTTTCGTTTTATTTACAATTAACATCGTGCGTTTCGCTTGGACCACCCTTTACTTTTCAAATGGGGATTGACGTTTTTCTATTTCTATGTAACTATACAGTTGCAAAGTATAGGATGCACAGCATGGGCGCGGTGACAGAGACCATAAGACCAAGATGACATTAACAGTACGTTTATAGCTTTACACGACCTATGCCTTCAGATAGGAAGTTGCAACGTGGTTTAGAATAAAATACCTCTGAAAAACCGTAAACCAATACAGTTAGTTGAGGCAAACTGCTAACCAGTGCAAGTGAGACGCAAAACTCTCGAAGACCGAACAACAAAAACAAAAAGCCTGACCGTACTCAAGAAATAATTACGATGACGCGAGAGCTGTTCTTCAGCCCAGGGGGGTTACTCTCTATTGCGAAGCGAAAGAAAAATCAAAGAACTGGTACTCTGTATTGCGTTTTCGCATTTTATTTTCCCATTTAATTTATCCTTTTTACATTACATTTTTATTTTATAATTTTTCGCTATTGTTTTTTTTTGTGGTACTAGTGGTGGTTCATTTACAAACTAGTTCGCGAAAAGGTTTGTGGAAACGGCATAGATTACCAAATTATACTCTTATCGCATTTACCTTTCGCATCGAACTTACTTTCGCATCGCAATAGAGAGTAACCCCCCAGAGCTGCTTTACAACTGACGTTTTTATTTGTACGTTTAATTCAAAACAACAACAAGCATACGATACTCTAACAGATATGTATGTAGATATATTTTGCTCACACATATACACTGATTGACGATTTCATTAAATCGTCTCCTGGGCACTTTAGATACATTTACAATTATTAAAAACTCAAGTGGTCACTTTCTAACACAAGTAACAAGTTTGTTGTTTAACAGATAATATGCATATTTATGTATTTAATATTTTTTTAGGATTTTTAGAACTTGCACATAATTTAAAAAATAATTTTTAATCCTTTTCATTCTGCAGATTTATAGTTTGGAAAAGAAAGTTGACAACATAATCGATTGTCACAAACGCTCCGAAATTTCACCACTTAAAGATATAAAAATAACTTGCCTTACTGCCTCGAATGATGCCAAGCTTCTGGCCATTGGCTTGGAGTCAGCCGCAGACAATAGTTTTCGTTCATGCGGTGATATTGAGATGTTCAAATTAAACGATGATTACAAACCACAACTGATTTATTGCCTGAAATCGCATGTAAGACCTATTAATAATTTGCTGTTTTCGCCCCATAGTGAAATACTTGTCAGCGTAGCGGAACAAATCTGTTTCTGGAATGTCAACTATGCCCTCAACAATCCCTTGGATGTGGGCAATAAAAAGCGTCACAGCTCACGTTTTACTTCTCAAAAAAGTGCCGAAGAAGTCGATTTCAAAGTGGAAACTCAACAGTTGAGAAGAGATTGTTTTCTGAATTTAGAACACAAGCTATTGAACTCTCTTCAAACTAGCCACAAAGTTGCCCATCAACATAGCAATAACAATAGCAACAGCCATAGCTTGGAGCAGTCTTTTTGTTCGGAAGAGCTAAACGACGACAGTGTTTTTGGCCATAGTGTGGATAGGAATGATGAAAGTCATTGGTCGTGCCTTACGGGTCCTTGTGATAAACCCGAACTTTTGTCTTGCTTAAAACTGGATGGCAACGAGGCGAAACAGATCTTTGCCAATAAAAATTTTTCCGAATTCTATACCATCGATGATGAAGGTGTCTACTATAATCTGGAACGTATTAAACCTAAAGCTACTGCTACACCCGAAGAAGTTGATATGCCCGACAGTTCTTCGTCTTCTGTTAATATGGAATATTTAGATGTACATCGTTTATCGATTGCCTCCTCCACAATGTCCGGTGCTGATGTTGTAGACACTGCCAATACATGACCTTTCAAATTACTATCACACATCTGTCTCCACCATCTAACATCTCTCAGACATTTTTTAACATCTTTCATAATATTATCGTGTTATTATTTTTTAGTCATGTATTTATGCATTTTTGATAATGTGATATTTTCATAAAAAAAAAAGCCTGCAACAAACAACAACGAAACAATTCTCCACAAGAAGTTTTTAGACTTCTGGTAAGCAATTTTGTTTGAAAAACAATTTGTCACAACTTAGAACTGATTAAGTTAAAGTACAGTCATTTATAAAATTTTAATATATGTATGTCCATTTATGTGTATGTTATACAAGTCAAAATCTGCCTCTTTTACAATTTGCATACATATGTATGTTTAAATTATTAGTGAATGCTTAAAGTGTACGTTTTTCTCAGTGTACATTAAATATTAACGAAATTTAGATTTTTCCTCCTCTCTATTTACATTTACAATCAATAAAATATGTATTTCTTTTTTTATATTAAAATATAAATTAATCATGAATAAACTTAAAATTTATCAATACATATTCGAGTATACGATTTCTATTCGTATGGTAGAAAGAAATCAATTTTTAAAACGATTCGTTAAAAAAAAAATTGGTGGTTCAACATATTTTGTCGTATATAATCAATATTGACTTTTTGCATATATAAAAAAAAATTACACACAAAATATATCTTCAAAATCGATTGTGTTCCATTATATCAAAAAACAGTTTTCAAAACCATAAATTTTTCATCACATACGAGTATACCTGACGAATATGATAAATTTTAATTTATTTTGTGTTTTCTTGTTCTCAATGCCAGCAGATTCATATCGATGTATAATAGGTTAAGGTAAAGGTTTTTTTTTATTTCTTTGATCAATTCAGTAAAGCTAAGTTTAGACGATATCGCTCCTTTATTGTAACATAGTCATATCTCAAAAAATTAGCTTTTCGAGTTAACAATGCAGAATTGTTAACAGTACTAGCTTTTATATTGTGCCAAAAATTTATTTAAATTACTTTTAAACTGTTTCCTTTAGGAGTTATTTTCTAAAAAAAAAATTAAGACTTGTATGGAAACTAAAAATTTGAAATGCGTTTTTCTCGAAATGAGCTTTTATTAGTTCTGACTATGTTGCAATAAAGGAGCGATAAAAAATTTACTATTAACAACAACAAATCGTGTAGATAGCAAATTGTTTCAACATACGTATCAAGGCGAATTCATACGAGGTCTACGCAAGAGCAATAAATACAATACTACAAAAATTAAATCTTTTCAAATGTCAAGGGAAAAATATAAACACAAAAAGGAATTTAAAAAATATATAAAAGTTCCAGTTTACACACATCAGGTTTTTTTATAAATTCTGCTTGAATTTACGTTCACAATCGCAAAAGCCATGCGAGATGTGAGTGTCAGAGCCTACCCGATTAATACTTGTATTTGACTATACAGTTGCAAAGTAAATTTGCAAAGTAGAGGATGCACAACATGGGTGGGGTGGCGAAGACCATATGTACAAGATGGTATTAACAATACGTTTGTAGCGTCGCTGTGGCTAACTATAACGATCTATGCCTTCACATAGGAAGTTGCAACGTGGTCAAGAATGAAATACCTCTGAAAAACTGTAAAGCAATACAATTAGTTGAGGCAAACCGTTAACCAGTGCGAGTGAGACGCAAAACTCTCGAAGACCGAATACGAAGACCTGGGGGGTTACTCTCTATTGCGATGCGAAAACAAGTTCGATGCGAAAGGTAGATGCTATAAGAGCATAATATGGTATTCTGCGGTGTTTGCGCAAACTTTTTCGCGAAATAGTTTAAAAATGAAGTAACACACTGGTGCGAAAAGGAAAATTTAAATCCGAAAACGTAATACAGGGTACCAAATCTTCGATTTTTCTTTCGCATCGCAATAGGGAGTAACCCCCCTGATCGCACTTAAGAAATAATTAAGATAACGCGAGAGTTGAGGCCAAATCACCACATACGATATCGAGCAATATTATCGAAATTTTTCATTTTGGTATCATGGCATACGATATCGAATGAATTTTATTGCAATAATATAAAAAAGGTAAACAATTTTTTTTGTACTCGTACTTTTAGGAAGTGTATGGTCTTCAATCTATTACATTTTGTTTAAATTACGATTCGATATGCATCGTTTGCCATAATCTAAATGTAGCGTAATGTTATTCGATACGATAGTTAATTCGATATCGTATGCGATGATTATATCCCCCTTTTCTTCAGCCCAGAGCTGCTTTACGACTCCAAATATTAATACATTTTTGGTTTTTTGCAACAAGTTTAAGTGCACTGGTAAGTTCGAAAATTCGAGTTCAATTTCGAACTCACAAAAGTTGTTCAGAATAGTTAGCTTAGCCAGTATTTACACACGTAGCTACCAAACATATTAACCCTACCATACATTTGTTAAAAAAATGTATACAGTTCGATAATTATTACATGTAGTAACCTAGTGTTTAGACATGCGGTAAGAGTTCGAAAATCTCAATACACTCACATTTTTTACTACCACATTCACATTTTCCGCAATCGCTGCTAAATTTGCATGCGAGTGATTTTTTGACACTTCCATGCAACCCAATGTCAAACAAGCAAACAGTGTTACCGTGTAAATAATTTTAAGCAAATCAACTGGATCATTATAAAATTAAAACTTAAGTTTTAGCTTTTTTTTTTTAGTTTTGTGTTTGCTAAATTGTATGTTAATTTATAAAATTAATACTATAGATGGAAATGTTTAAATTATAAAGCGTTTATATCAATAATATAATGACAATAAAAATTAATGCCAACTATTTTCTAAAAATATTCTCAAGTGAAGAACACGGCAACTCCAGTTTATAAAGAAAAGATAAATTAAAATAGAAACAAAAAATGTGAAGGAAACAAATTGTTTAAAGTTCACGTGCTAACGACAAATTTAAAATGAACTTTCACTAGCATGTGTAGATAGAAATGGAAATTGCAGGAGATTTTAATTTTTCGAAGAAATTTTCCTTCATAATACATATTCAGCACTCGCATGTCTAAATGCAGTGCAAGGAATCTAATTGTTTTATTCTGACAATGCCGTTATGTTCAATTGTACTTAAGGCGAATTCCGAACAGGTGAAATTGACGGGGCAGCTGACAATTTTTTTTATCTGTTTCTGATGTCAGTAGAATTAAAAAAAAAAATTAATTTTTACGATTTTTTTAATTATGTATTGTAGCTTGAGAGACAGTTATGATCCAGAGTTCACCTCAATCGGCTGGCTATTTTCACCTTTCCAAACTCTATAACCTGGACTTTAATTTGCATGGTTATTGATCCGGCAACACTTGTAGAAAACACACAACTTTCAGGAATTTGTAAAAAACGATTTGTTTTAACAGATTGATTTTATATTACAGTATGCGACCGAACAACGCATATAAGAAATAACATCTTGAATCGATTAAAGGCGAACTAAGTAATCTAAACGGCATATGTCGAAATTCATTCGAAATCAGTTTTCTGATCTAGAAAATACTGGCGAACGCCAGCGATCGACGTCGTGGGACAGGCAATAAGTTGAAGTTTTACGTAAATTAATTAAGACATTTATTTAACACAGTAAAGCATCCCAGAAGCCCAAAGGATTCTGCTTCTATTAAAAAACAAACAGTTTTTTTTTAACTTAATTTTTTTTATATTTCTTATTTTTGCAGCTAAAGATCGTTTTATTTTTTATAAAAAATTCAACAGTATTTATTTTCAATATTTCGATAACAATTTGTTATCATCGTTAACCTGACGATGATAACAAATTGTTATCGAAATATTGAAAATAAATACTGTTGAATTTTTTATAAAAAATAAAACGATCTTTAGCTGCAAAAATAAGAAATATTTACTTAAACAAGATCAAATAATTGAATATCAAATTAAATTTTTATTTTTAATTTCATGTAACGTTGATGTCTTGCCATTACTATTTCTTTAAGAAATAACATTATAAACTTAAATGCTACTTTATTGAATTTTAATTTTTATTCCCATTATAAATTTAACTTTGAACTTTACTTTAAACATAATAATTTCATTTCAAAAAGGTTTCTAATATTTTAAAATAAAAAATTTTTCAACTTCATAAACTAAAATTTAGTAAAAGATCAAAAATATGTACATATATGTATATATATGTATGTGTAAATAAGCAATAAATTTGATCGTTTTTGAAATCGTAATAAGATCTTAAAGAACTACATACACTTCAAATAAACGAATACACTATTAATGTGTAAAAAAAAGGACACTTAATACGTTAGCAAATAATTTTTTTTAAGCAAATTTTAAAAACAATTTAATTTAAACTATTTAAGTGAATGTGTGATTGCAATTAGAACTTATTGCATTTTAAAATTTTTTAGCTGGAAATTTTAATAAGGTCATAAGCAAACATATTAAAAAAAAAAGATACGAATACACTATTATATGTGTAAACCAAAAAGTCCACTAAAAATAGGAGTGCTATAGAATTTTTTAGGTAAAATTTAAACAAAATAGGTAAAAAATAATACAATAATGAGTCTCACCATACTTAAATTTTTACGACCCACAATTCATTTGTTTTTCCTTAAGAAATAAAACATTTTTCCAAAGCATGTTTAGACAAATTCGAGGTCAAACCAGTTAAATTTTTAACGACTCACAATTCATTTGTTTTTCCTTAAGAAATAAAACTTTTTTCCAAAGCATGTTTAGACAAATTCGAGGTCAAACCAGTTAGCTGATCGAGAATTTCTGAAAACAAAAAAAAAAAAATAAAATAAATAAAATATATTAATTCAGCCGATATTGAGCTAACCACTTATTTGCAAACTATCCGAGCTGTTTTTGTAAACACTATAGATTTGTTGAGTTTCACAGGATTTTTGTCTTTTAAACAAAGCGGTGCGTAAACTTTCCTCTAAAAACAAATGAAATTATATTAGCAGATACTAAAAATTTTTAAATAAGATGAATGTTATCAAATTTGTACAAATCTTAAATATTTTGTTTATTAACTTACTTCTTCGTAAACTCCTACGTTGTGTTGGAATAGATAGGAAATTTTTGGCAATATTTATATGCTGCGGTTCTGCCTGCTGGGGGCCGGTTACACTTGTTTTGCAATCGTCCGTAGCAACCTTTTCTGGTGTTATGGGTAATTTGGAATAATTTGCTTTCATTGAATCGCTTAAGAGATTTAAATTCCCACAATTTTGTTTTTTTGTATTGTTGTTGTACAAAATACTCGTTACGTAGGGTGTTATATTTAACGAAGAAAATATTTCTTGGCAATCATCTGTTAGTTCGTCTGTCATTAAAAAAACTTGTGATTTATTGTCAACACACTCGGCCGTTTTATCAGTTATTTCATTGATAAATTTTTTTAAAACAGAACGTAAAATTTTAAGGCGTTTAAGTACTCTTGGTGGTTCCAATTTTATGCTTGGACATTTTAAAGCTGCTTGACATTCTTGTAGCATGAGATGAAATTTTTTATACAGTTCCAATCTATTGGCCTCCTTTTGCAATTCTTTATAGTTAACCGGCAATTGAAAGTGTTCATATAGAAATTCAGCCATTTCTATAATATCTTCTAAAGATTGTTTATTATATTCTTTTTCATTCATATTTATTGCTTGTGTTAATAGCTCCAAATAGACTAATGCAAAATCACGACTATCAATTATCTCTTGCATAGAATTCTTAAAAATGGTCACCTCTTCATTGAAATGTTGCTCTAAAATTTTTGAAAAAATATCTGACGTGCCTTTAGTTTGTAAAGCAGGTATAATGCAAGAATCCAAGGATTCAAATGAGGCTAAACAGCTACGAACCATAGTTTTAACTTTGAATAAAAAAATAGGTTAAAACTCTTGTAAAATATTAAATTCTTTAAAAAACAAAATAACTTACGTTTCATATTTTTGGCAAACGGTATGGCAAAAATACCAATTTGTGTTGCTCTATCCACATTGATATCAAAATCTGCTATTAATTCGTCCAGCTCCGGATCATCTGCATCCTTTTCAGCTATCAATTTGCGCAACTTTTCTATAGAAAACTTATTAAAATCTAAGAAACAGGTAAAAATTAAACGCAATAAAGCTTCATCGATATAATCTTCCAACTGGTATAGAGCATTTTCCAAAGAAATTGCCTTAAGTCTACGATTACTATCATTAAAAGGAGCTCCCGGTAACATAGAATTTGAGCACTCTTGCTGAAATTCCATACATTCACGTAACACTTTCTGACAAAAAGCACTCAAGGCCTTTTTGTCTTGTTGCAGAACGACATTAGCAAAAGCTAAAGTGTGGCCCAGCACTAAATCCACAATTGTACGTATTTCTCGGCTATCAAATAAAGCTTGTGCCTGATTTTCAGCCACATTTATATTTTTTTCAATATTAGAATCATCTTTATAACTGCTATATAGAGCCAGTATGTCTAAAACTTTGTCCATAAGTTCTGCAAACGTATTTTCTTCGGGTAATTTTACCTTCTTATTGTGTTCCGAACTTATCGAGTTTACGCAAGAACGCAGCCGGCCTAAACACCAGTGTATACGATCCAAAAAATGCTGGCGAGAAGCCTTCGAAACGAAATGTTTTCAATCAATTATTCCACACAAAATGAAACTAATATTACCGATATAGCTACACCTTGTTGCTTCTCCGCTTTTAAAGTATTCTCCATGTGCTTGATGCAGGTCACAATTTGTGTCAAACACAAATATATGACTTCAATGTACTCACTTTTTTCTTGCTTTTGCTTGCCATCTAAGAGCGACAAAAATGTGTGTAGCTTCTTCGAAAATTTGTAGAATTCCGAGCAGAAAGTCTAAAACAAGGAGTTTAAACATAAAAAAAAATCTACGCATGTGCAAAATCTAAGAAATTCGCTTACATTAAGCCAAGGCAACTTTGTAATTTTTATATTGGTATATCCTTTATTTAATATACTTCGGCAAATAATTAATTGTTTATGCAGTTCTTCTTTGTCAATATCCATTGTTGCAAAATAACCTCTCAGAACTTACATTTATTAATTTTATCTTTATTCTCTGGATTCCACAGAAGCTGTTGCTTTTTTTCAAATTGGTTTTTAAAACAAAAATACATGGTTGCTTATATTAGTAACGGCGCCGTCTGTTCGTAATAGCGAAGTGGCAGCCTTTGAACTTAATACCGGCAAAATTTGGATAACCCAACCAACATATACTAAATAAGTGCTATCCCCTGAGTACTGGTCCAAGACAAACACCCAATTTTCACGATGATTTTTCAAACGTCTTTAAGTCATGTCTTTCATGTTTGTAGGCAAAATAGATAGAAATGAAAGAGGGGTAAACAAAAAGACACGAACTATGTTTTTCGTGTTTTTTCCTAGTTCCTTTTTGTTATCATTTGTAATTTTGTTATTATTTTTTTCATTTACATTCGTTTGGCAAGATGACTACATCGATACTAACAAAAGGATAGAAAGAGACAAACGATAATATTTTGCAACTACAACTGAAAAAACGACATGTCCTAAAAAATCATGATGAAAATGTAATATGATTTTGGTAGCAGCTTTAAAATAAAATAAAAAACAAACATGTCTTTAAAAGTCGTCGTGAAAATTGAGTGAAAGAAAAGAACTACAAACAAATTTTCCCAATGACATTTTAGGATATGGTTGTTTTTCATTTTCTTTTAAAGCTACCACCAAAATTATGTTACGTTATTGCCCCGATTTTTAAGACAGATTGTATTTTTAATTAGTGTTACAAAATAATAACTTTTGCTGTCGAATGTAAATAAAAATAACGAAATTACCAACGATAACAAAACGAAATTAGGAAAAACACATGAACGACAGAGTTTGGTTCATTTCGCCTATCCATCTTTCACTTCTATCAAATTTGCCTACAAACAAATAATACATGAATTAAAGACGTTGAACATGAGTTTATGCACTTTATTAGCTTCTAATATTGATACCAATCAAAAAATCATAAACAACTTGTGTCCAAACTAAATAATTATAGTCCCAATTCTGCTTTGGATAAAGCAGAATTGGTTAATTTAAATTGTGCTTTTAGCGCCCAGAAAAAAGCAGCAATTTATTCAACTTGATTTCTATGTTTCTTAGTTGTCTATATGTCGACATTTCATAGGAGCTACCCTAATCCAAGGAAATATATAAAACGGATTGTTTATAATTTTTGATTTTCATCAATATTAAATAAAGTGAATAAACTCAGTTGTTTGAATGCTTGTTCTCAACTTTTTGATACTTTCAAAAAAAAAAAAAAAAAAAAAAACAACTTGTAGAAACCAACGTTTGTGCATTTTTTTTTTTTTTTTTTTTTTTTTTGAATCTCAATTCAAAAAATGATTGGAATTTAATAAATTTATTAAACTGAACAAAACTGAATTAATATATAAGATTTCAAATCAGACTAACAAGACAAGAATGAAAAATATTGAAAACCATTTTGAAATAAAAAATTCTGATTGCCTTGATTTCAACAGTTTTAAAGGTGTAACGAAAAATATTTGTGTTTGGACAAGTATTATTAAAACATTTTTCTTATTAGGATATAAAGTTGAATGTTAAAGAATATCTTTCAAATGTTTCCAAGTCTACTGATGGTCAGGAAATATCCACATATAGACAGCTAGCAAACATAGAACACAAGCTGTTTATAATTTTTTTATTGGCATTAATACAAGAATGTTTGTTCTCTACTTTTTAACACTTTCAAAAAAAGAAATCGTAGCAACCAACAGTTGTTCATTTGTTTCAAAGGTGCAAAAAAAGAGTAGAGACATGTGCAAAAGAAAAATCTGGTTTTTTGTGTTTTTTTATCTTGGACCAGTACTCAGGGTATGACCCCTACATATACAGCCCATTGTACCAGAACTAGGAAAATAGGTTATGAGGAGGGGGAAAGAGGAAGTAGTGCTTGTGAACATTTGACTTGAACTTTCCGACGTCATAACAGACAGGAAACACGTCTGTGGGCAACTTATTCCATAGGCGAAGCGTACGGCTGAAAAACGAACCCTCTCTGTAATGCAGACAATCAACCACAAATGGATGAGCTCTGGACGATGAACGCGTGTTACGTAGAAATGTGCGAGTTTCAGGAACAAGATCCCTAATCTCGTCAGAGCAAAACCCATTGTAGTAACGATAGACACTACAAGCAGCGGTACATTTTACACTGTTTTTACACTTTTTAAAATTTTTTGTGCGAAAAATTTTTTAGTCGGTGCCCTATGCGCTCTTTTTATTTTTGGGTGTGCTTTTTAAATTTCGATGGCACCAAATCGTATTCAATACAACTTTTTGTTTTAATGTAAGAAAAAAGTATATTTAAGTCTTCAAAATTTGTACATTTTATTTTGCACAGTGCAATCAATTGGAACACGGAGTAATAGTGTGGAAAACATACTAATCATATGCTGTTCTCGAAAGAAAAATAAACATTTCGCTTTATAAAATTGGCTGGTTTTAGAGAGTGTTTTGCTATTAAGGATCAAGTTTGCCAAATATTGCAATAAAAGCAGACACTGAATAGAGAAGTTCGCATATATGAAGGGGTGTGAACTCGCTACTACTTTAGCAGTTAATAAATTATCAAATTCTTAATTATATTATTAAATGTTTGCACTAAATTTTGATTATGATAAACTTCATGCTTTATTTGTTACAAATTTAGCAAATTTTCATATATTGCAATAAATTATTTAAAAGATACCCTCTTTAGCTCACTGATTTTCAATGTTCGCTTACGAAAAAAAAACTAAAGAATTGACTGAACTGGCGTTAATGGAGTTTGATGGCATGTAGTGTGATTCCGTAATTTTTAATGAAACGATAATCGTAAATTTTTACGACATATTTCATCCCTTGCAGTAACGATTGTATGTTACTGCAATATAATTAAATAATGTTACTGAATAGCAAATTTGATTATAACTATTGTAAAGATGCAATTTTCTTAATAAATGTAACAGAATCGCACTATAGGCTGTGTTTGACAAACAGGAATTTTAGCTTTTGAACACGCTTTAAAAGCTGGTTCATTATCGTATTTTTATTATAAAAATGTTATACTTTTTATAATACAAAATGAGTTTTAAAAATTAAAAGAAAAACTCTAAACTTAATGCGTTTTTGTTGAAAAAATTCTCTTTTTTCCCCATTTTGGTGCATTGTGAAATTTCATGTTTAAGAATATCTCTCAACGGTTTCCAAGTTTACTGATATTTAGAGTAGCTTCTATGAAATGTCAACGTATAGATAGCTAGGAAACATAGCAAACAAGCTGTTTGTATTTGGTTGTGAAATATTTTTAACGATCGCTATCTTGGAAATAAAATAGCTTTCAATCTCGGTACAACCTATCTTACAGATGTCGATTTAACAGGCAGTTTACCAATTTCGAATGAAAATGAATGCCAAAGAAAGCTAGTCACTCACATTCGAATCAATTTGGGTTTGTCTATCTCACTATTATTCGTTCGCATATTATTATATATTTTCATTGAGTTTTGACATATATATAGCTCGCATAGAAAAAAGTTAGACGAATCCAAATCAATTTTCTTTCGCTTAGATTGCGAACGCAAGCACGCTGTCGAGATTGGTAAACTGGCTGTAAATGAATTTTAACAAGCATTACTGCCCGTCTACATTAGACATGAAAAGCTGTTAAGACATACTGTTAAAACAAGCCTTTGACGGCCCGATTCATACATGGTGGAGTATACGTATGTCTTGATTTTTCATTATTTTAACTCCGTCAACGAAAGCACATCATCACTTTTTATGCCCTTTTTTATAGTTTGTTGAAAAAAATGTATTTTTATTGCAAAATTTGCAATCTAAAATAATAATTTGAACTTTTTTTTGATAATTTCTTTTAATTTAACAAAATTTTTACTTTTCTCATATTGAAATGTCATGTTCTGTTAAGACAGAGCTTTTAAAACAGACGTCTTAACAGCCGTGTCTAGACGGCAAGAAAACAGTAACATTTGCAGTCCACACCTGACAGTAACAGTATTTTGCTGTCCCTGTTAGTGTTCTGATGTCAGGTGTGGACAGCACTTTATGTGTAAAATATTCGGAGGCAAAACGTGAATGTATGGCTGCAGTGTTAAATGCATAGTATGGTATCTTTGCTAGTGATTGTCCTGCTAAAGCTGGCAGCACCGGTTTCATGGTTAACCGGTTTCATTTTTTGTTATATTTAGTTCCATCACTAATGTCGTCGAAATTGATGATTATTTTTTGGACGATTTTCATTTTACAATAAGAAATTTTTTCTATGGATTAAACTTTAAAATAAAAAAAGATAATACAAATGTGTTGCTAAAAAATAAAACAGTACTTGAAGTGTGGAAAACGAGAAAACCTTTTCATAAGCAAGCAATTTGCTTTAAAATATTTTTTTTTTTAGTTGTAGCAAAGAAAAAAGCCACAAAAGAGCTGAAAAGAAGAAGAATATTAAAACAAGCAGAATGAGTTCGTCAACTTCAAGCCGCAAAGAAACAGAAAGGACCAAACTGATACAGGAAAAATGTCAAACATTATTAACGCAAATGCTTAGAGATGAGGACAACAAATACTGTGTAGATTGTGATGCCAAGGGTGAGTCGATATTATATGTGACCACAATATGGTTGCCAAAATTTCGGACAACTTTGGAAGTTATTGTTTTCAAAAGTTGATTAATGATAATACGTTGAGTTGAATGGGTTGGTTGGGGGGAGGTATAAGGTGTGTGTACGTTAACTAAATAAAGCTGTAACTAAATTAATGCATGGAAAATTAATATAAGATAATAAGTATTCCAAATTATTCGACTTGTGTTTACGCATATTAATCTGTTGTGTCATCTAAACACGTTTGCAATTATTTGTTTTAAGATAATTTTATGCATATTTTTGTTATTTTCCGATCTTCGATGATTTGATGACGTTTTTAAATGTTTCGAATATAACGAACAGTTGTCATTAATATCTACAATGAAAAATTTTTTTTTATTTACATTTCGTCGAAATCACAAAACCATTTCTGTACTTGTTTTGCTTCTATTGATAAACTCTGAAAAAAATAACAAATATTCATGTTGCTAGCTACAGTACATGATTATTAAAATAAACATTTATATGTGTATGTATGTAGTACATATATAATTTAAATATCATTAAGTACAAGCATTTATCATTCATTGATACTATTTATAATAATTAGTATTAAGTTTTAATTGTCTGTATGTATGTGTAGCATATCGTCGTGCCCAAGTTATCTTCATGTATTTCAATAAATTATTACTTGGTTGTTAAAACGGATTAAATTTTCATCAAAAGTGAATAGGTATACATACGGTAAGGCACCACATAGCTTAATTCAGTTTGCAAATAGAGTTTAATACCTTTTAGTTCTTTAGAGAACGAAATTTTTTGAAACGAAATCATTTTGTTAAAAATTATTTCATTCTAAAATACTAACCAAAAAAATTTTCACAGCCAGTTTACTAATTTCGAAAGAAAATTATTGCGAACTCAAATTCGAATCAATTTGGGTTTGTCTGTCTCACTATGATTCGTTCGCATATTCTTATGTATTTTCATTGAGTTTTGACACATCGTTCGCATAGAAAAAAGTTAGTTGCGAACGCAAGTACGCTGTCGAGATTGGTAGACTGGCTATAAGCAGCTTGTTTTCTATGTTTCCCAGCTAATTGGTATCAATGTTAGAAGTTAATACATATAGCCAATAAAAGTCAATTGCTTGAATTTTTGTTCTCTGCTTTTTGATACCAAAGCAGCTTTAACAGGTAGTGGCATAACAACAATAAATACAACACCAAAAAACATGACAAGTTTTTTGTTAGTAGAATTTAGGAAAAGCTAAAATTTTGTTTTATTGTTGTTTGAAAAAGCAAGGAAGTCTATCAGGCAGTTTACCAATTTCGAATGAAAATGAATGCAAAAGAAAGCTAGTCACTCACATTCAAATCAATTTGAGTTTATCTATCTCACTATTATTCGTTCGCGTATTCTTATGTATATTCATTGAGTATTGAGAGATCGTTCGCATAAAAAAAAGTTAGACGAACCCAAATCAATTTTCTTTCGCTTAGATTACGAACGCAAGCATGCTGTCGAGATTGGTAAACTGGCTGTATGTGTCTTTGCAAAGGAAACGAAAGACAGGTAGTGGCAGAACTACAATAAATACTACGCCAAAAAAAATACAAGTTTTTTATTAGTAGAATTTACGAAAAGTTAAAATTTTGTTTTATTGTTTGAAAAAGCAAGGAAGTCTATGTGTCTTTGACAAATTTATGCAAAGGAAAAGAAAGACAGCTGTGCTCCCTTTGATACTTTCAAAAAACCATTCGTAGCAACCTAAGGTTGTTCATTTGTTTGAAAGGTGAAGAAAGGTAGAGACGTGTACATGGCAACTTTAACAGGTAGTGGCCAAGGTCCATTAGCATCTATAAGATGGCAGTATTAGAGCAAAATGACAACAAAAACAGGCATATAGTAAGTTATGCTTGTCAAACATATTTGTAACTTATATCACAAGTATAAACTATGAAAATTAAAAATCATTTTTTTTTTTAATTATTTTTGTATTCGCGGAATATGTTTAAATGCTTAATTCCGAATAAACCACTAACTTCACTTTCAAAAATGTAAACAATACATTTGACGTAAATGGCTTACTATATTACCAATACAAAAAAACTGTCATCTCCTGTAGCACTGCCACCTTGTAGACGTAAATGTACCTTGGCAGTGGCAGAATCACAATAACTAAATATCAAAAATCATTGCATGTATTTGGTTGGTAGAAATTACCAAATGTTGTCTCTCTTGTTTGAAAAGAACAAAGTGCTTGTTTAAGTAGATAACACACGATATGTTTTTAACAATGTACATGTCACTGTTAAACACTAATGAAAGAAAATGTAAAATTCCTGACATTACGAATGACAGCACAAAATGACTTTTCGAGTACAAGCAAGTCTGTACTCATTTTTACACTCCCACTCTTTCCTCAATTATTTGTCCACAAATTCAAAACTTGCTCAACTAAAGTTGTCTCGTGAAAATTGGGACTAAAAGGTGCAGACTTGATCGTGGCGTCAAGTTTAGAATGATATGTCAAAAAAAAAAATATGAAAACTTGAAGGCAAAAAAGCTCAAACTTGAATACACAAAGTTTTTGTGTGTGAACCTGATTGCAAGTTTAAAGGGGAATTAAAGCAGGATTTAACAAGAAAACCTTGTATATACATACATACATACGTATATCAAAAGTATAGTGTTCAGACATCTAATCACAATTTGAATATAAGAGTGACGAACGCTAACTTGTTTTTTTTTTTTCTGTAATTATACACTCCGGTTCACTTATTTAAAGGCACTAAAAATTATATATTCAGAAGCCTGTATCTTTTGCAATTTTTAACCGATTGTAGAAATTTAAAATAGAAACGGAAGCTAACCATCTTGATTATGAAAAAATGGTTTCTTAACTACAGAAATTTTTTGAGCAATTTATAAAAAAAAGTCCAAAAATCTGCTTTTTTATGTTTACTTGAATATATACCTTTTTATCATTCGAAAAAGTTGAATTTCCTTAAAATAAAACTGATTTTTTTTAATAGGACCACGTTGGGCATCATGGAATTTAGGTGTATTTTTATGCATAAGATGTGCTGGCATTCATCGTAATCTCGGTGTACACATATCACGTGTAAAGTCAGTGAATTTAGATACATGGACACCAGAACAGGTTATATCTTTGCAGCAGATGGGAAATTCTAGGGCACGTGCCGTCTACGAAGCCCAGCTACCCGATGGTTTTCGACGCCCACAAACGGATACTGCTCTAGAATCTTTTATACGTGCCAAATATGAACATAAGAAGTACTTGGCCCGTGAATGGGTGCCACCGTCACCACCAAAAGTTGATTGGGCCAAGGAAATTGATGAGGAATTGGAAAGGCAAAAACGTAAAAAGAAAGCAGCCCAAGCAAATACGGCTCTTGGCATTGGAGTTATAACAGGAAGTTCCAGTCAAGATAAAAAATCATCGACAACTGCTAATAAATCATCACCCTTACCAGCGCCATTGCCTAAACCGAAACCTGGACAAAGTGGCAGCAGTCCAAAAATACAACGCATTTCTGCAAGTTCTGCAGGAGCTGAAAGTAATCACAGCAACGATTTATTGGGCTTAGCTTCGCCTACGAAACCAGTGCAATCATCTATGCCTGGCCAGCAGTCCTCGAATATTAGTGACTTGCAAAATGATACATTTAGTTGCTTTTTGAGTGCAACACCGGCTGTGAATGATACTCAACACTTGTCCAACAATGCAAACGCCTCACAAAATTCATTGGCCAAAGAGGAAGAAGACTTTTTCAATCAGGGCTCATTGATTGGCTCAGGCGACAAAGACAAATCAGGAAAGTTAACAAAAGACAGTATACTGGCTTTATATGGACAAGCACCGCCTAATCCAACGCCGGCCATGAATTTTATGCAACAACAGCCAGTTAATCCACAGACTGCAATGTTCGGTGCAGCAGGAGCATTTACAGGCATGGCTCCTGGAGGTTTCATGGGCGCTGGTGTTCCAGCAGCCAATCAGCAACAACAGTTTATGACACCACCCAATTCAGCCAGTATGTACAATGCCCCCGTTATGACAGCTCCAGCCGCTTTTACAGCTTCTGGTATGACGGCAATGCATATTGGCGGAGCTGGTGCCAGTGGCAACGCAGGCTTTGCTGCCCAATTTCCTATGCAAACAGGTTTTCCACACAACCAAGCGATAGGTGGCATAATGGCTACTGGTCAACCTGCAGCTGCAAATCTCATGCATGCGCATAATCAAAACCTTATGACGAACTTAGCTGTTAGTAATGCTCCACTTATGTTTCCAGGTATGGCACCAGCAATGCAATCCCAAACAGCCTTTAATCATCATCAAGGGTTGATAGGTGGTTTCCCCACAGCAACGATGGGTCCAAACAGCACATCATCTAACAATGCTGCAACATCAAGTTTGCAGCAACAATTTGGTAATCTGAATATCGGCAATGTATGGCAATAAATAAATAAATAGATTTTAAAATATAAATTCTTATTATAACTTCTTTAAACACTTAACAACTTGCCGTTAAAAATGAAAACAATGACTATCTTGAACTAAATCCCATAATCATCTTCTCCCCTGCAATGGAAATGGTTAGAAAAACTTAAGAAACTTTTTAATTTCTATTATAATTTCACTCTCAAGTATTATATTTAAATCAATTTATTTGCAAAATTATGATTTATTAAAAACAATACGATTTTGTTAGTCCTCAAGGCTCCCATATAGTATTAAAAGTAATTATTTACATATATTACTGAGTGATTTATTTAGATTTTCTTTCTCTATCCCAATTTTAAACAAAACTTAAGAAACTTAATACATAATCTTGTAAAGGTTTTAATTATTTAAAATAAAATAAACTTACTACAAAATAAGTTAATTTTTAGCTTATACAAAACGAAAAAAGAGCGTTCTTCTATCTATCTCTCTTTAAAAATTATATTGAAAAAATAAATATAAACAATTTCGTAATGAAATGATAAATAATTATATTTGTTTTGATTTTTTAACAAGTTTGCAAATAATTAAAATATATAAGAAAAATAATATAATAAAAGTTATTTAATAAAAAGTAAAAAATAATGAAAAAAAAGTTTTGTTTTTTCTTTGATGGTAAACAGCTGATCTTTTAATTCTCTGCAGTTATTAACGTAATTAATTATTTGGGCAAGTCTCTTGCACAACTGCTGGGTAAAGAATTGCTGATATTTCAGTAGAGACGTGCTTGTATTCAGCAATTTGTTTTGCTCGTTTTGTTTTTTCTTTTGTTTTTGTGGGCGCTCAAAATATTAAGAAAATTTAAATAGTGCAAAATGAAAGTTGCGCAACTAAATTGCTGTGTGTGAACATAGAAGCAAGTTTAAAAGAAAATCAATAAAAATCAAAAATTTACTTGCGCAACCAGGATACACTTAATAAGGTAGCCTCGTCAGTCGAACCGTTACTCATCTGGTACGGCTTTTGACAGTTTGATCGGATTGCAAAAACAAAATACTAACGTAATCAATTATTTGGGCAAGTCTCTTGCACAACTCCTGGGTAAAGAATTGCTGATATTTCAGTAGAGACGTGCTTGTATTCAGCAATTTGTTTTGTTTTTCTTTGTTTTTGTGGGCGCTCAAAATATTAAGAAAATTTAAATAGTGCAAAATGAAAGTTGCAAGATGGGAAAACTAAAAATCAAAAGTAGACTTGCGCAATTAAGTTGCCAATGTGAAAGCGCTCTCACCGATGAAAAACAATCACTTGCATAAATGGAAATTGGCAAAGTGTATTTAATATTTAAATGTATCCTGGAAATTGGTATAGTCGCCATATTATCTTATAGAATTGTTAAATTACACCTTAAAGCACATTTATACGATGATATAAAGCCATGCATTTTTAGCAATGGAAATATATACCAATTTTTTATGATTTATTTTTCTAGCAAGCAGATTACATCGATACCAACGAGAGACAAACGGCTTTATTTTTAATTAAAAATAAACTGATGTCTGAAAAATTAACGAGGGAATAGAAAATGATTTTAGTAGCAAACTTTAATAGATTATATAAAACCGGCATGGGTTTATTTATTTATTCAAGTCTATAGACTATAAGTTCTTACAGATTAAAGAAACAATATAAAGGAGTACAATTAGTACAAAACTATTTTTCGTTTTAGAACATCATTAGATTCAGAGATATCTATAAAATGATAAAATTTGTTAAATATTTCACATATGCGACGAAATGGATCATTGTTAGCATAGACGGTCCTGTGATAATCTAGACTTATTAGTTGATAGTCACAGGTTGCTCTTGTTGGTACACAGAAATTTATTTTGCTCAGCAGAAACTTTGAATCAACTTCACCGCGAATCAATCCAAGGAGGAAAGAGATACTAAGCATGGTTCGACGACTTTTCAAAGTTGGTAATGTAATGAGTCCAAGCCTACTTTCATATGATGGCAGCACATACGAGTTCAATCCAAGACCCCGTAGACAGAAAATAAGAAATTGCTTTTGCATAGATTCAATACTATTTATGTGAATGGTGAAGTAATAATTGATCCATATTCAAGAATAGGGCGAACCAAGGAAATATAAAGTTTATTTGTAATGTAAGGGTCTGAAAATTCTTTAGACCATCGTTTCATAAATCCAAGAACTCCACAAGCCTTATTAACAGTTAGTGCAATGTGATTTCGTAAATCCAGCTTATGATCAAGGATGAATCCCAAATCGGTAATAGTGTTAACTTTTTCAAGCATTATTCCATTGATGTGATAAAAATAATTTAAATAGTAGTTTCGATAAAATGACATTTGTTTAAATTTTTTTATGTTAAGGTACATAAAATTAAGTTTGCACCATTCCTCAATTTTATTGATATTGGCTTGAAGTAAAAGATGATCTTTGGGCTTATTTAGGTTTATCTAAGGGTTGTAATGCTAAATCCTATTAACGAAAGCTTGTGTAACAACAGGTCGTGGTTTACTTTATCAAATGCTTTACTAAAATCCGTGTAAATTACATCCGTTTGCTTGCTATTTCAAAATCCATCATTTACGATAGTAGTAAACTCCAAAATGTTAGTAGTGGTGGAACGTGATTTAAAAAAGCCATGTTGATACGATGCTAACTGCATCGTATCAACATGGAAAAGTTATGCCAGATGAATGTTTTAAATTAAACTGATAAGTAGATCATAATAAAAAGTCGTCTAGTACTATTCCAGATCATATGGAGTAAATAAAATAAAAGTTCACGATGACGTAAAAACAAAAGCCATGCTATTAAAAGTCATTATGAGAACTGTGGCTGATACATCTGTTTTGTCTTTTGTTTTGTTTTCTTTTTTCTCCATCCCCACAAAACTTTCGATTATTATTTTATACACACATTACTATTCTTGTTAATTGCTATTTGATTGGTGAGCGTTTATAAATAATTCAAAATACAAACGTGTACTTTTGTTTTAAAACATCATTTCGCTTTTTTGTGAAAATTTTAGGATATTGTGAAGAATGAGTGAAAAAGAAGAAAATATTGTTGACGTTAAAAAAAATTCTGATGCAACAGCTTCGTCATCATCAAAAACAATAACAACGACACCAGATGCAGCTGAATTACCACCAACAGCAAAAGATGGTGCCAAGGATTTGGAACCCAGAGACATATCGACCAAAGAGGCTTATTTTGCTAGCTTAAATGAATGGGTTAAGCATGCCAACATTTCACAAAATGCCATGGCAATGTTTCCATGGTATTTTATGTCCTCTTACCCACAATTGTTTTCTCAACCAGTAGCTGGCAACTTTTTGCCCGCTATGAATTTACAAATGCCAAGTGCCGCAGCACAAAACATTCAACCACCTCTAAATGCCAACAATTTAAACGCTCCGTTTAATGCTGGTGTTGGAATTTTCAATGGATTTGGCATGAGGCTTCTAAACGACCGAGCTCAGGCCGATATTGTAAATCGAAACGGTGGCTATGAGTATGTTGTTGCTCCTTTTTGGAAAAGAGCAGTTGCTGAGGTTATTGACATTCTCATAATGCTTTTCTTGAAAATTGTTGTCATTTTTATGGTAACTAATGTTTTCGGCTATAATTTACTGATAGACATGGATAAGGATCTTTTAAACAAGGCCATGGACAATGAAGATTTTGCAGGAGCTTTTCTGTATTCAATGGATTTTTTGGCGTTTTCTTCTGATCTACTCGCCTTCGAAATAGCCACAAAATTATTTGTATGCTTATACGAGGCCGTTTTAACAACATTCTTTAATGGTGCTACAGTCGGCAAGCATGTAATGGGGCTGAGTATAAAATATGTGGAGGCCATGCTACCACTGGTCAACAATAACATGCCAGTACATCCAGTACCTCAAATACAATTGGGCTTCCAGGCTACTCGTGTGCAGATGCGTGCTTTACTCTTCCCAGCTGAAACACCAAACTTTAAAAGAGCTTTTATACGGGCTACGGCCAAAAATATTATCTTAAGCTTATTGTTTCCCATGTTTTTCTTAATGGTTTTCTTCAAACATAATCGTACGGCTTACGACATCATGACTAAAACTATCGTTGTTGAGACATCCACTCAACCATTGGTACTAAGGCTCCCACAGCAACAGCAACAACAACAGCAGCAGTAATAAGAATTTTGTAATTCATTTTAGTAAGAGATTGTTAACTTATGGCCAAAAAGGAGATATGACTATTTGTTTTTAAAGCCTATTTGCCATAATCATGTTGTTTGTTTTTCTTCAAAATATTTTTGTTTTTTAAATGCATAAATACTAAGGGATTTTAAACATTATCTTAAATGTTTATAAAAATAGGTAAGCAAAAGAATAATAAAAATTATTTACACTCAAGCAGACAAAAATTTAATTTAATATTCACTTAGACGTAGCAAGTTTTCCCATATGTTTCGGTAGCTATACGCAGAACTTTTGATAAGAGGTTAAATAATCATCTCTCCTTTATTGCAACATAGTCATATCTCAAAAAAAAGCGCTTTTCGAATTAAGAGTGCAGAATTGTTAGCAGTACTACCTTTTATATTGTGCCAAAAATTTATTCCAATTTCTTTTAAACTGTTTCCTTTAGGAGATATTTTCCAAAAAAAATGAAATGTGTTCTTCTCGAAACAAGCTGTTTTTAGCTATGTCTGTGTTGCAATAAAAGAGCGATATGAAAGAAATTGTATCATTTTACAACTTTATTGCTTCAAGTTCATTTGTAAAACAAAAATCTACTTAACTTGAACATTTTTTAAAGTTTGTGCTACAACATTGCCTTTACCAGGCACATATAAAGCGCATTGCTTATAACAAGCCACTAAAGAGTCGTTGGTTTTGAGGTCAGGGGCACAGGTCTCAAAGATTTTCTTTTTAGGATTCAATTGGGCATCAGGTTGTCTGGGAAAGCCTTCACAGTGTACTAAATCTCCTGGTACCGAACCTTCGGGAGGGCTCAGAACTTCAACCTTTTCCGGTGTCGACGCACACATAACCATAGCTTCCGAGGTTATTCCCCGAATTTTAGAGGGTTTAAGATTGCACAAAACTAAAAGCATGCGGTTCTGCATTTCTTCAATGGGTACAAACTTAACTAGACCTGAAACAACTGTACGTGGCTGAGCTTCACCACAATCGATCTTCTCCAAATACAAGCTATCTGCATCGGGGTGCTTACTAACTTCAACTATTTTACCAACACGTATGTCTAAGCGTCCCACATCTATAGGTAATTCAGTAGTTGCTTTATCATCAGCAGCGGGTTTCTCCTTCTTGGGTTTATTCTCCTTGTTTTGTTTTTGCTTTGCCTCTTTATGAGAATTCTTGTTTTCTGCAAGACCTTCAACAACTGGAGGCACCGATGTGGCGTTGGTGTCTGTGCATAAATTACGTGAACCAGGCACTGGTATTTGCTTTTTACCATTTTTAATTTCTAAAGCTATAAGCTGTGCTTTAGCAAGTTCCACTTGTTGTTGCAATGATACATTCTCAGCTATAAGCTCCTGCTTTTTGCGATTTATAAGCTCTCCACGTATGACCGCCAACTGAAAAAAGAAAACAAAATTCATAACCCAACTTTTCGTTTTATTCCTTAAGGAAATTATTGACTTCATTTTTAAGACACTTTATGATCTCTTGGCTTCGTTTATTATTTTCCACAATTTGCTCCAAAGTATCCATTTTCGTACAAGAATTATCTAAAATTTTCAGGAAATTTGAACGTAGCAAAGATGTTCCATTGGCCAAAATGCGATTCATGAAAATCAAAGAGAGTTTGTTGGCTAGTAATGTCAATCAAGCGATTTTCTGGCAGTAATACATTTTAATCATATTGATGCGGATCTTGACCACAGATATAACGTCTTGACTGATATGTAGTAAAAATTGTATTCTGTGGTAAAAATGGACTAAATACATGCACAATAAAGTTGTTATCCGAAAGTTATTATTATTATTTATTTGTTAGTAGTATTTTTAATACTTTTTCATTACATTTCATTTAAATTACATTTAATTTCATCAAAAAGTTTTAAGCTCTAATTTGCATTAACATTTTTAATAAAATCTACAGCTTTTTTTCTAAAAATATTATTGTTTGTTTCATTTTTTATATTATTTGGCATGTGTTATACGTTCTTAGCCCTTTGTAAAATAATGATCGTTGTGTATCAGTAGTATTTGATCGCTGTAATCTGAAATTTTGATTATTTCGTAGGTTATACGGCTGAACATCTCCAACATATCTAATAGCATGTTCACACGAAGGCTTATTTTCGAGGTTCGAAGGCTTATTTCGAGGTTTACAACGTAATTCACAGCAGTCTTGCATGAGTGTTTTTTTTTCTGAAACCTGATTGATATTTTGACAGTATTTTGTGACTTTCTATATATTCTTCAAGCTGATTCTTTACTATTTTTTCCAGAATTTTTTCACACGTTTTTAGGCTGTTTATAGGCCTATATTCTTCACACTTTATTGTATTTTAACTTTTTCTATTGGTGTTATAACTGATTCTTTCCAGTTGTTTGGAAATTTTCCGCTTTTAAGGGATTTGTTCACTATTCTAAGTATTTTATTGTAAACTATCTACCAATTATCTAATAATAATTTATTACTTAATTTATTATAGTCTAGCTAGTTTTTTATGTCTTTACATATTTATTTAACTCTGTTAAACTTATTGCACTAAATATAAATTTACTGTCTATTACAGGTATATTATTTTTATACTGCACATGCCCAATGGAGTTATTAGTTTCCTTTATACTGTTGATAAAATAATTGTAAAAATGTTCTGCTATTTGCAAACTATTATTATATTCTACATTTTTAAATATCACATTTTTTTATCACCGATCTGGTGATAAAATATAATGCTGATGTTTATTTATTTCTTCATATTTATATATTCAATTTCAATACACAGAAAGCCTTCATGGCCAATTTACTCAATTTTATTTTGATATTCTTCGATCTTCTTTTACGTTAAATAAAAAATAAAAAACAATATATGAGATCTTAAGCGGCAAAAATTTTATGTACATAATTTAATATTTAATAATGTATAAATTTATGTATTTAATTTATAACTTTTTTGAAGCTCATAAACGAACGGAACGGATTTCAATAATCGTTCACGTGAAATATTTTTTAGTTTTGAATGTCCGGTCATTATGATTCTAATCGTCATCTGGGTAGGAATATTTGTAAAAAGCGAGATGACATCAAAATACACTAAAATGTCATCTTTTTTTAATTTTAAGTTTTTCATTCGATCCTGTGATTGTACGGTATTTTTTCACATTGTATTCAGTGGAAACTCTTCTCTCCAAAATGTTGCCAATGTATTTGGATAATTCATAATATGGAACGTTTACTGATTACCACAGAATACACTGATTACATTACTGGTCTACGGGGGGTATTATGTTTGTGGATTTTCGGTAATCTATAAATCGTTGATGATGAAAGGTTAATTTTTGGCCAGTTATCAATGTGACCATTTTTGGATTAATATGTTACGATTTTTGTAGTTTTATGGCCTTATTCATAAAAAATATTTTATGTTTATTAAACTGTTATTTGACAAGTTTCTATGGGAAATTTGTCAAATAACTGTTTAATAAACATACAATATTTTTTATGAATACGGCCGTTAATGTTTATTTTTATTTTAAAGCTGCTACCGAAATCATGTTACATTCTTATCATGATTTTTTAAGACATGGCTTTTTTCAATAGTAGTTGCAAAATAATATCGTTCGTCTCTTTTTATCCTTTTGTTAGTTTCGATGTAGTCATCTTGCCGAACGAAGGTAAATGTAAAATAGTAACAATATTACAAATAATAACAAAAAGGAAAACTGCAGCACAAACAACTGGGATTATAACAAATTGTATATGTGATCAATATGAGACAAATATAGACGAAAAAAAAAAAAAAACAAATAAGAGGTCAGTGGCTGAGTTGGTTAAGCGGATTCAATTATTTTTTCCTGTCTTCTTTGATCAAGGGTTATTGATCGCGGTAATTATTGCTATAATTAAAAAATAAAAATATTTCTTGGCTTTAGCCAGGATTGAACTTGAGCCAGATGATAATAGAAATATTAAAACAAGTTCGACTATTTAACATTAATACATACAAAAAGGAATTAGGAAAAAATACGAAAAACAGAGTTCGTGTCTTTTTGTTTACCCTTTACCCACAACTATCAAAGACATTACTTAAAGACGTTTGAAAAAATAATTGTGAAAATTGGATGTTATATACATTTTTAGCTAAATATTTCCACATGTTTAACTACATATCCCATTATTTTTAATAAAGCAATGAGAGTTTACACAAAGAGCAATCATTTTCCTCAAGGCGAATTCAAATCTGGTATATGCAAGAGCAATAAATACAACACTACAAAAAATAAATCTTTTTCAAATGTCAAGGGAAAAATACAAACACAAAAAGGAATTAAAAAAATATATAAAAAAAATTTACAAGAAAAGATAAACTTTTAATCATTTCGTGAAACTTTTAACTATTCCGTGATAATTAAAGTCTCAGATCATAGAGCTCGGAAAGGTGAAAAAACCAGCTAGATTGAGGAGGATTCTGAATGATAGCTGGCGCTCAAGTTGCAATACATAACTTGAAAAATTGTATAAAATTTTTTTTTTTTAAATTTTCCTTTAAAAAAATTTACAATAAAGAAAAACTTAATTATTTCGTGAAACCTAAAGTCTCAGATGATAGAGCTTGAATAGGTGAAAATGTCCAGCCAGATTGGGGAGATTTCTGGATGATAACTGGCGCTCATGATACAATAATAATTTAAAAAATTGTTTTTCCAAATTTGTTTTAATTATTCCATTGACATCTGACTAAAATTTAAAAAAAGTTATCAGTTGCACTGTCAATTTCACTGTTATGAATTGATTTTCCTTTTCATGCATTTTTACTTTTCTTTTTATTGACTTATATCGCTAGAATAAACATATTTTTGTAATAATTAACAAGCATTATATGTATATGCCTTCGACATAAAAAACTAATAAAATATTTTGATACAGTCAATTAAGTTTTTTATTCGCTATTTTTAGCTTCTACCATTTATACCAATAAAAATTATAAATAGCTTGTTTTCTATGTTTCCCAGCTATCTATATGTCGACATTTCATAGGAACTACCCTAATCATCAGTAGACTTTGGAAATTTTTGAAAGATATTCTCAAACATTCAACTTTATATCCCAACAATATAAATAAATTGTTGAGAATTTAAAAGAAAAATGTTCTAATAATACCTGTCAAAACACAAAAAACAAGCCTATTCATTTATACACCTCTCTAACATTTCTTTACACCAACAATTTATTTATATTGTTGGGATATAAAGTTGAATGTTTGAGAATATCTTTCAAAAATTTCCAAAGTCTACTGATGATTAGGGTAGTTCCTATGAAATGTCGACATATAGATAGCTGGGAAACATAGAAAACAAGCTATTTATAATTTTTATTTTGATACAGTTTTTATTTCAGATTTTTTACCGAGTTAAGATTTTTTTATAAAAATTTCTGGCACCACTGAATGGATCAATATTGCAGGTGTTGCCATCTCATTGAAGTAACAATAATTCGGCAATCTATTGTCAAGCAAATTCTTCTCAAGCATAAAATGACGTTCCATTGGAGTGATTGAAATGAAAATCATTTTGTGTGTGTATTTCAAAGCTTGTAAGCGGGTGTCCTTTTGCACTTGTCGGGAAAAAGTATAATTTTGGGTGTGTATTTTTTATTATTTGAAATTAAAAATAAAAGTAATTAATTAACCAAATTACATGCAAAACTAACAGCTTGTCAACTTTTTTTGGTCGGCTAAAGAAGGTAAACTAATACGAAAATAAACGTTTGTGTGTTGAAAATGAAAAGAATGAAAAATGTTTGTTGTGGTGAAATTTTGCAAGAAAAAAACTAATTGTTTTTAACAAAAACAACATTTTATACATTTTCAAAAAAAGAAAAAAAACGAATCTTAAATTCTAATATCTTGTAATTTCTAGTCTTTTTATTTTTGTACAACAATAAATTTGAGTTTTTTCTTTGCCTTAACCCTAAATTTGCTTTTGTAAGCTTTGTGTGCTTTTTCTTTTCTTTTGTATTTGTTTAATTTTAATACTATTGCTTTTGAATTGTCTTTGCCACTCCCTTAAAAAAATCACTTAAAAAGTGTACCCCCTCTATTAGATTTATCATTCCTTAGGGGATTAATATGTTGCTACTGGGTGGTGGTAAGACATTAAAAGCCTTCATCGATTTGTTAATTCTTTTTAGGGCAACACAATTACATATTCTGTTAGAACTTGTTATTTGAATGACTGTTCTATGTTCAACACCAAGAGAAACTGTAAACAAATTTAATTTTATTAAAGGTTTTATACGGATTTTTGTTTAAGATTTTTTTTAAACTTGTTTTAATGTAGTTTGGCTCATGCTTGTAGTATGCTACGAGCTATGTGCGTATGTACATATGTATGTATTAACGTAATTAATTCTTATGTACTTGTAACATCATCAGTCTGACCTTATATTTACATATGTATGTATGTAAGTATGTTCGTTCGTATATATACTTATATGTAGGTATGTATATACTATTATTGAATATATCACCCATTATTATTATTTTTTTCTTGCAAGAGGTGAAGGGCAGGCAAGTTGTTGTTCTTTTCTTAATCATTCGGAAGTATCTAATATGTACATGAGTATATATGTTGATATTAACCTTATACATACAAGTGTTTGTATTCACTTTTGCTTGATCCAAGTAATTTAATAATGGAAGAGAATTCAATGTTACATTTCACAGCTACTTTTTGTAGAGATTATCTACTTGTTCCTTTAAGAATTTAAATTTACGAGTATTTTGCACCGTAGACCAGTATCATTAGATGGATATATTGAACCTAGAAATTAACAAGAATTTAATATTATCTATAGCCTAATTTTATAATACTGAATGCTTTGCATATTATGACAACATATCGCTCCTTTATTGCAACATGGTCATATCTCAAAAAATGAGCTTTTCGAGTTAACAATGCAGAATTATTAACAGTACTACCTTTTATATTGTGCCGAAAATTTATTCAAATTACTTTTAAACTGTTTCCTTTAAAATATATTTTCTACAATTTTTTCTAAGACTTGTATGGAAACTAAAAATTTGAAATGCGTTTTTCTCGAAACAAGCTTTTTTGGTTTATGACTATGTTGCAATAAAGAAGCGATATGTTTCTAGTTTTCTTAACGTACATATCTTTAATATCTTAATATTTTTAGACAGATAAGTGAATGGGGTTAAATAAGAAGCAGCCGCTTTGTATGTATGTTTAGCTCATTTATAGAAAGAAGTTCAGTGCATTGAATGTATTTACGCCCATCGGACCAGTAAAATTAGTTTCATGTGCAATCAAACAAAAGAAACGAATGACTAATATGAAAATTATAACAATAATAAAATATATGCACTTTTCTATATAGGTGCTATAATGAACGGCCTGTTTCACGATATCGAATGTTAACATTCGCACGTATTTCAATCAATGAAAATGGGTCTTTTGGATCTATGTATAAACTTAAACAAGGAAAATTGTTTGAAAGTCTTGCTTCAGTTATCCACTTTTTAATTTTAACGCGGAAAATCGTAAGAAAGTGTTGCCAATGTTGTAGATAAACCAAATGGTAATTTATAAATTTTTTCCTTCTAAAAATTCTTTTTATTCTTATTGTGTCTAATTAAAGTTTGTCAACTACCTGTCAAATAAATCATATTTTTACAGCTTAAGTTTTTTTTATAAATTTTTTTTAAAGTAACGGTTTTTTCTTAATTTTAAGATCAATATTTCGATAAAAGTTTGCTATCATCCTCAGGAACATTGAAAAATATAAATTATTTAACATATAAGACTGTGCAACTATAAAAACATAAATGTTTATAGTATTTTTGATAGAAAATTTGAAATCGAAAAGCATCTCCAGAATATTTAAATTATTAATTGTAGTTATCTTTGCAATTCATGCAATGGCTTTATGTACAGTTCTTTTTTTAAGTTGAAAGGCCTGTTAATTAAAATTGAAAAGAAAAAAAATAATATTTCTTTTCTCAATATGCAGCTTTCCTTTAAAAATTTTGTTAAAAAAATGTTAGTAAAAAATTCTAAAGGATGTCCACCAGGAAGGTATACTAACAGAAATTCCATTGTAATTCCGCCTGTATGTGATATGGTAACGTCTTGTTGATAACCACATGTCAATCCATCCCAAAACATGCAGTTGTGGCGTTAAAAAGTTTTCAATCATATCACCGTTACGCCGTTTCCATTTTCAAAGGAATGAAAGGTCCAATGATTACTCCTGACCAAATTTTACACCAAACTGGCACTTTTAATGGATGCAAAAATGACTGATGAATAATTTGAAGGTTTTTCATTGCCCACAACCAAATATTCTGTTTATTCACATATTCATTCAAATGAAAATGTGCCTCGTCACTGATTATGATTTTTTCGTGAAAATTTGAATTGTCATGGGAGAGCTACATTTTCCTTCAAGATTGGTCAAATTATAGGTCGAAGTCACATATATGAATTCAGGAAAAGAGCATCAAAGAAATATTTTGATATGTTCTGAAATATGGTAATTCTTGCGAATATTTTAAACATACTTGACATTTATATTAAGAATTCTAATAAGTTTTAGCACAACAGAAATAGTTTCTATATCATAAAAAGACTAGCTGCCAATCTTAACGTTTTTGTAGACAATAACAGTCTATCCTGCGATAGAAATAGTTTTTCGGCAGTATAGCGACTCTAAGCATACATACAAAATCGTGAAAGAAAGGCTCAACGGTTAAAATTTCTGGTTGATAGAGAGGCCAGCGCAAAGAGCCGACCTAAGTCCGATTGAGAATTTGTGGTCAATCGTGAAAGGAAGCTTGGTATTTTACCAATCACCACAAACTACTTTGGACGAACTATGGCCACGAATTCTCTACGTTTCCGTACACATTCCAAAGGAAGTTATTCATAAATCGATAGAAAGTATCCCAAAACGTATAGAAAATGTTTTACGCCCTAAAGGCTATTGGAATACACCCCTAAAGGCTATTGGAATACACACTAAAACTATTACCATTCCGAAAAGTTTTCAAATAGAGCAAAATTCAGCACATGCGATTTGTTTCGTTTAAATTTTTTTTCTCTAAGAATTTAATAATTTTAGTTGTTAAGCTATTTTGTTAAGTACTAACACACTAAATAAATTAAAAAAGGAAAATTGGATTTAATTCGCTATTTAAATTTTTACGGAATAAAAGATGCACAATATACAAACCTGTACTCTTTTTTGCACCCTACTGTATATAGTTGTGTTTATGTGTATGATTTTTGCATGAGCTTGTATATAAATATTTTATATGTATGTTTTTAAACCCCAAGATATATAAATCATATTTTTATTTGATTTCATACATTTTCTTTTTTCTATTCCCAAAACAAAATTTTTTTACAGCCTTTTTCTTTATCCAAAAAAAAGTAATAACAATCTCCACGTTTAATTTTGCACTCCAAAACTTATCATTTGTAATCCACTACCACAAATATCAGCTACCATATTAAATAAATTTCCACAAAATATTAGTAATTCAAACCAAAAAACTAATTTAAGTTAATGTATTGTCCTCCCACAAAAAAAAAAAACAAATTGCAAATTGCTTATCAAAAACAATAAAAACTCTTCACCATAGGACTATCAGAGACAGCAGTTATGGACGTTATGTCTTCTTCCTTGCAACAGCAACGTACTATTGTAGAACAGCTGAGACGTGAAGCGGCTGTCGATCGTCAGCCTGTTTCCGAATCATGTGCTGCCATGATGCGTTACATAACGCAACATGAACAGGAAGATTATCTTTTGACTGGCTTCACCAGTCAGAAAGTTAATCCATTCCGTGAGAAATCTTCCTGTGCCGTACTTTAAATACCAAATAAGGCAATAGTAACAACGAAGAAGAAGCATGCGAACGGGAAGCGGATGATGATGTGGAAGAGTATGTGGAGGGATAAGCAGTGGATAAAAATGATGAAAATGTTTTCGCAAATGAAGCAGACTTCCTCCCTTACACCTATAATAGAATTTAACAGTTTACATGATTTTAAATATGAAATCGCCACCTATAATACAATTAAAACCACAAGAAAATACAAGATCATATTATTCTACACGTTTTACAGACAACAAATGTTTAATATGCTGTTTAAGAAAAAAAAAATGTTGAATTAAATAAAAGAAATACAATGAAATAAACCAAACAAAACACACTACAACTTCTTCTTAATACATCGGGAGACCCATGGCAAGTACCTACTTGAATATGCTATTCTAGCATCAATACAATACAACAATAGCAGCAACCTTTTTTGTAATAAGAAACAAAATGAGGATTAATAAACAGATAACAACAACATATGTATTTTAAAAAGTTTAAAATTCCAAAGTAAACGAAACGAAATAATGATAAAACAACCAAGATATTAATCATCGCTATATATCTAAATATATCGTATTTAAATAAAGAAATATATTAACTATTTATAACTTACATACAAACATATATTCTCTATCAAGAACAACAATTAAGTATTTATATAATACATATACGAATATAAATGTATGTTTACAAATATCAAAATAACAACAGTAAATAACTAAATATATCATACATACATATATTGGAACTAAATTATTCAAATACATTTTACAATTCCATATTTCAATAAAAGAGATGGCCATTCAAGATCCCCTTGCAAAATATCTTCAACATTTTTGTCGAAATATTTTTTAAATGTTTTTAATAGCATTTTTTTAAAAAGCTTGACAAAGCACTCGTTTTCTTTTCCAAAAACATAAATTGAAGGCAACCAAATTTAGTTTTTCAAAAATTTTCCATAGAGAAATTCACTTGTTAAAATTTTTGCTATAGCAAAAATTTTAAATCTTGAAATTAAAAAAAAAAATCGAACAAATTTATTATAAAGGAAAAAGTTTTGACATGAAAACGTTGTCTGTAGAAAAATCCAAACATTAAATAACTTGTTCACCGAAATTTCTACACAAATTTTGTTACAAAAATTTGTCTCCTTTGGGAAACTTTGAAAATTTTAATGTGGTGTTTCTAGAACACAGACGAGTAAGTCGTCTAAAAAATGTTTATGATACGTATTTTTGTGTGTGATTTCCGTACATATTTTTAAATGACTTGCTCTCGTCTATAAACAGCACATAAGTTTTAGACATGTCGAAAGTTTTTGTGTTGAAAAAATCAATGAGCCGTATCCTGGTTAGCTAATTCCTAAAACGCTTAAGCCAATTTTGTGCTAGAACAATTTTACTTATTCATTAATCTATTACATAACTTTTCGCCGCGTTTTTTAAATTCGCCAACCATAGTAAGGGGGAATAATGAAAAACTTGTTTATAAAGACTTTTGTTAACTTATTGAAATTTTTCTTAACAAAAATTCAATTCGAAAGTGTTTTTTCTTGCAATTGACAACAACTATAAGGGAATAATACAAAAGTGGGGAATAATATAAAACAACTGGACAAACGAAACTTGCTGAAATAGAACACCTCCAAACATTTTCTATAAATACTTTACAGAAAACATTTCTGTATGTAGAAAATAAAGAGATGATAAAAATTTCAAATTTGGAAAATATTTCTATAAAAAAGTTTCATTAACATTATTGTAAAATAACAAATAGAAAACTAAAACACATCAAAAACTTTTCCATCAATACTTTCTTTATCGAAAATATTTCTATAGGAAGAAAATGAAGACATAAAACTAGTTTTTAATAAAAATTTTCATTTTCGAAAATATTTTTATAAAAAATTCTGATTAATTTCAAGTTATTATAAAATTACTTATAAATCAAAATCGGGAGACGAAATTTTCTGAAAATCTTTTCCATTCGAAAACATTTCTATAGGAAGAAAATGAAGACATAAAAATAGTTTTTAATAAAAATTTCCGTTTTCGATAATATTTCTATGAAAACGCCCCCCACTAATTTCTAACTATTATAAAATAAAGAAAAAGTAAAAACTTTTCGGAGGTAATAAATCTTCTTAATTAATTTAATTCTGGAACGAAAAACGTTACCATTAAAAATTTTCAATTATCGTGTAAGCTATAGAAAG
Organism: Thecocarcelia acutangulata; assembly: GCA_914767995.1. Lineage (NCBI taxonomy): Eukaryota > Metazoa > Arthropoda > Insecta > Diptera > Tachinidae > Thecocarcelia > Thecocarcelia acutangulata. The sequence goes on from OU612098.1 coordinate 15,318,249, forward strand.
TTAAAAAAAAATCCTTAAAAAAAGATTTGAATCGAAAATTGTTTATTAAAAAATTCAGCTGTTGAAATTTTTTTCGGTAAAATAATTGATCAGAAAAATTGATTCATTGCAAAATTGTTCAGTCGAATAACTAACTTGCCTATTATGAGCGACAACGTAGGCGAACTAACTGATCGAATCAATTAGAAATTGGTTCGATGAAAAATAGCGTTAATGTGAATTTGACACATTGGTATTATAAATAAATTAAAACAAATACCAAATGTATGAATTCTTGATCCTATTCACTTTGACTTTTATTTAATTCAATATTTGTATTGAATTCAAATTTTGTATTGAATTTACACACAAAAAACAAATTTTCCTGAAGAAGTCTTCCAAAAGAAGACGAAATATTGAAAAATACATTCAACATTTTTTAAAAAAACAAAAAGGACCTTGAGCTGAACGAATTATTTGCAAATATTACAAATGTATAAAAAACAATAATTAAACATGACCACGACAAAATTGTGGTTCGGTGATACCTCTGATGAAGATGAATAATTACTGGAACAGCAACGAAAAGACAAATAATTATATTTTAAATAGGTTCTTGACTGCTAGAAATCCTCGATAAGAAAACAGAGATTCGATCGAAGAAAAGTCGTAGTGCAACGAAGTTCTCCACAGTGCTCATGCAGATTTATTATTTGATAATGGTTTATCGAATGCAGTTGATAATAGGAGACTTGAGTTATTGAAAAACCAAATAACAAATTCAATTATAGAAACTATTTTGCAAGCAAACTTGGATTTTTTAAAAAATTTTATTTTTCGAAAATATTTCCATAGAAATTTTTTCAGCTCAATTATGAATAAAAACTCCATGGAAATTTTATCACTTTCCTCCAATTATGAACAAAGATTAAGTATGAGTTTTTTTTTAGTTTTTTCTTCTCTTCATACGTTGAAAACACTAAATAAAGATCAACTCTTCAATTAATATGGTCAAGTTAAGGAAAATAGTGCTTTTCTCTTTAATTTGAAGTGATAAAAGTTCTTAATATGAGAAATAAATTCCGTAAGAATATTCATAATTGGGCTGTTTGTCTATTATAAGTTATCTAAAATTTCCATAATTTTCTGATTTGAAATGTATTTTATTCATACTTAATAAAAATTTCGAAATACATATTCAACAGTTTGTAATAGATTGAAGGAAATTATATTTGTTCTTATAACAATAAATACGAATCATATCCGCTGGAAAGTAACTTTTGTGTGTGACAAGTTATACAAATTTTCGATATTACTTTTATTTCAAAAGTTAAAAACTTGTAAATTTGTACTTGCCTTCAACTGGTTTTATACTTAATTAAATAATAATCAAATCCCCTTTAATGAAGTTTAATCATTTGTTTGATAAAGCCTACAAATTACTCAATTAAAATATAAAAAGATTTATTTTTCGATTAATCTTAATACATCGCAGTGAGTGCACTTCAGGAAAAATACTGTTATTAATAAGTATTGCAATCAAGTGACTTATTTTTGTAGCCTACGGTGTCGAAATATTTTTGATTAAAGCTTATGTTATTCTACATCGTTTTACTGGTTTACGGCCGGTACGGAGTTATTACGGAAATTCACGTTTGGAAATAACCAAAAAATAATTGTGTAGATTGTTGTAGAAAAGGTTGTTTGTCAACAAAAAATACTATCGTGACAATTTATAATATTTATTTTAAATTTTTTTTATTAATTAACTGTCCATAATACATTAACATTAATTTTTGTTCAGTTAACGGAATAAAGTCTTCACTTTTATTTTTAACATAATTGTAATAATAATCAAATATCAAAAATTCTGTTTACTTTTCTTTTAGAACTCGGTACCGGTATGCGTTAAATTTACATAAGGAACTTACCAACCTGAAGTTCCGCAACTTTTTTTTTTCACACAGTTCTTATGGGAACCTGCATTTCCGTAAGAACTCCGTACTGTCCTTTAGTAATATTCACGATTTTTTTTTATTTGCGAAAATTAAATATTTAATGACCATCTCTTTTTCACTTATTACTTGATGGTTTTTAAGCCATCACACTTGATTCACAACTTTCCACCTGTTTTGTATTTCCAGAAAAAAAAAACTTTCGAACGTATCTATCAAACATTGACTTTTTGTTTAAAAGAAAACTAGAAATACGGGACATTGAATACATTTTTATTTGAATAAAGACAAATTATCGTGGTTGGCGAATTTTAAATGTAAAAAAGCTACGACTGTTTTGTAATAGATTAATCAATAAGTAGTCTTGTTAATTTTAATCTATTACAAAAGTGCCGTAAACATTTTAATTTAAGTCGCCAACCTCGCTTAAGGCCCATAACAAAATTTTTTTATCCAATGAAAAAATATCTCATAAAACAATCGTCAACAAAACAAATTTTTGAAATGGAACTCCAACAATAATAACAAATTACTTTTTAACTTTTACAATATCTCAGAAAATAAATATACATATATACATATATTTTTTTTTATTATAATATTAATGTCTTACATTCATTAAAACATTCCTAAATAAACGGATTGTTATCGCTATTTTGTTTAGATTTTTCTTTGGGTTTAATTTAATTGTCCTAGTCTGAAGGACCACAAATAAGAAAAAAAAAAAAACAAAAATAAACAGCAAAAGCAAAAGCATAGAAAAATAACATATTTTATGATATAAACATTTATAATATATAAAAAATATAAAGGAAGAAAAAAGTTTTAAGAGTTTTTGATTACAATAAAAAATTATATTTATTAACGAAAAAAAAAAATTACATGAAAAGATTTGCTTAATATTAGAAACCATTTTATTAACGATATAATTAAGAGCAAGTATCTTTTTCTGATCAGTTAATTAATAAAAACACAAAATTATATATTATATAAAAAAATAACATGATAAAAAAAAAGAATTAAAAAAAATTAAACTGTTAAACAGATTAAAATAAATTATTAATTTTCATAGCAAATGTTAAATATTTAACTTATAAAATTAATAATAACTACTTTAAAATTATAAATTAAAATAATATTCAGATTTTTTGTCTTTTAAATCCTCCTTCAACCTTTTAATAATACAAACAAACAAAATTATTCAATATTTATTATATATTATAGCGCGCGTGTTAAATTTATTATTAATCACATACGTATTATTAAAATGTATTTAAAAAAATAGCTGAAAAATAAATGAGATATGAATGAACACATTTTATTAACTGATTTTTTTTTTTAAATTGAAATAATATAAAAAAAAAAAAACAAAAGAAGAAACACCTCAGTTATAAAAAAGTCAATATTTAATATTCTAAGAAATAAAATACTTTATTTTATTTAAGTAAGCAATTTAGTATTTACAGTAAAAAGAAGATAAAAAAAGGAAAATTTCCAATCAAGCACATAGCAGCAAAAACTTCAGCCTTTTTGTCACTTTTTTTTATATAGATTAAAAATTACAACTCTGTTTTAAAATATGTGGCCACCTTTATTGTATTATTGCAGTTTGGGTACCGTTAACAATGGCGAATATGTAATAAAAAAAAAGCAAGAAAAATTAAAACTAAAATTTTATAAAATTGAGCAATAATATCTAACATGATAAAATAAAACTTATTCAAGTTTCCAAACTAGGATTTCAAATTCTGTTTCTTCGCAACACAGGTGAGGAAATTTAATGGAATTGAGCGATAATAATAAAAAAACATACAAGTTTTCGAAACTCGGATATGAGATACTGTTTTTAACAAGGTGGGAAAAAAACTCTGCTCGCGAATTAAATTTTATTTAATTCTCTCCTTTTAAATTTGTATTCCCAAATTAAAAAAAAAAAAAAAAAAAAAAAAAAAAAAAAAAACATTAGCATTATTTTGCATTCTTGGTGCTTTTTGTGAACGAAAAAAATCAAATAACTTATTTAATTGGTTGGCCAGCAGAATGAGAAAATTCCCGAATTTAAAATAAAATTCTGCTCGCGAATTTAGAAATAAAATTCATTAGCAGAATTTTTCTACTAAAAAGAACAAAGAAAGAACAATTCTTTTGAACATTTAACTGAGCCATAATGAGAGTTCATTTAGTTTTGCAGCGTTGCCTGAGTGATCATTTTAACACATTTGGAATCATTTTTGAAGCAAAATGTGATTTTATCATTTTCATTATTTGTTCGGGAATAATTAGCGAGTTCAATTATTTTATTTTCTCACGAATTAAGGTAATTCTCTCACGAATTAAATTAATTCTTTCACAAATTTTATTTTTTAATTCGCGAGCAGAATTTAATACTTTTTGCTTTTTGGATTCGCTCTTGAATTTTATGGATAAAATTCGGGAACGAAAAAGAACCATTCTTTGAACTGTGAAGAATTAAATTCGTTCGTTTTGAAATCGTTTGCGAACAAATTTAATTTGAGCTTTATTCCTACAACATAAGTTAGCACCTATTTTTCGTTATATACAAAATTTTTGTTTATTATAAACTGTTTTACGAGTTGTTTGGAAAAATTTCAAAGGAGAGAAGTGAAAAACTCCTTCAAAAATTTATATTCCTTTCAATATTTTGTAAAGCTTATTTTTGTAAAACGTTTTTACTGAAATTTCACTCATTTTAATATTTTTATTGAAAACTTTTATTCACATTTTACTCATTTTAATATATTTAGAAAATTTTCGAAGAAGAGAATGAAGAGAGCAGCACCTCTAAAAATTATTTTCTTCAACTTTTTTAAAGTATATTTTTCCGCATCACTTTTATTCAAATTTCAGTCGTTTTATATTTATCGAAAAATTTCGAGACCAAAAAAGAAACAAGCCTTTTTCTTTGCAGACAAAAAACAGGCTGTTTTTTTTCTATTTGATTGCTATCAATTTTACTTTAGTTTATTTATTATTATTAATGATATTTTTATAAAATAATTTTATTGAAATTTCACCCGTTTTTTATATCTTTTGAAAATTTTCATTCGAAGAAAACTAAATTTTTTAGTAAAAATTTCTTCAAACCCCAATTTTCACTTTACTTTCAATTTCGTGATATATAGAAACTTTTTAATATTTCCTAAGAATTTGTGAAATCATAGACATTTAAAACAAAAATAAGATTACAAACCTTGTTAATTCACAAAAAGAAAAAAGAAAACACAATGAAAGGAATGGTTTAAATCAGGGGTGCCCAAAAGTTCTATATGGAAGAGCAAACACCAATACATTTAAGGAAAAACTAATTTTATTTAATAAGCAAAGCATACGAAAGTGTTGTTGCTTTGCACTTGTGTTTGTACACACACATGTGTATATTAAAGCCCACAGCTTATAGCTTAGTGCTTTTACAAAAACAAATAGGCACCAAGCGCATAGGGCTTGGGTACTGCTGGTTTAAACGAATGGAAAGTGAATGATGTTGCGTTTTTTGGTATACTTGATATCAGTTTCGAGATTCTTGTATAAAATAAAAATGTTTAGAAAAACCAATATCACAAGGTAGCCAAAAATGAATCCAAAAGCTTTTCCAAAGCAGACTGCTTGTACAAGCTAAAAACGTACAAAAATAGAAAAAGTCGAAACTCAGCAAACAAAATTAATAAAAATTAAAAAAAAATAATAATTAAAAATTAATTTTAAATGCTTGAACGAAAAATTGTGTAATTTGATTCGAAAGAAAAGCCTTTCAAATTGAACAATTTTGCTTCGAAACTAATGAAAAATTCCCATTTTTCTCTAAATTTGCATTCTTTTATATATTTTCCCTCCGCTTCTATTAAAAAACAAACAAAAAAATAAATAAAAAACTTGCTTCAAATGTATCTTTTGAACTGTTGTTTTCCAACTTAAGGCTTCCACATAAAAAATAAAAATTGGTGTTTTTATAGTAGAACAAATAACATTAATAAGACAACGAAACTGTATAATATTGATTTGATATAAGTAAGTCTAGCTTTATTTATGTATTGCACAATGGAAAAATTATGTATTAAGTAGGCACAAAACTGAATTCTATAAAATGCTGGACAGGAGGGTTTTCAAAACCAGTTTTAACTTATATAAATTAAAAAAATATATATTTCTAATTGTTTTAAAACATGGTAAATAAAATAAATAAAATAAAATTAAGCAGTTCAATTTGAAAGAAAAAGGTTTCGAATGGCTGTGCTGAAAACATATAAATTCGAATAGTTTTGCTTTCGAAGCATATTACATAATTCTGGTTTTATACACTGGATTTGTAATTTAAAAAAATTAAATAAATTAAAAATATTTTTTTACAGCTTTTTGCAAATTTTTATTTTATAAATTTTTATTATATAAATTAAAAAAATATATATTTCTAATTGTTTTAAAACATGGTAAATAAAATAAACTGGGTTTATATTAAGCAGTTCAATTTGAAAGAAAAAGGTTTCGAATGGCTGTGCTGAAAACATATAAATTCGAATAGTTTTGCTTTCGAAGCATATTACATAATTCTGGTTTTATACACTGGATTTGTAATTTAAAAAAATTAAATAAATTAAAAATATTTTTTTACAGCTTTTTGCAAATTTTTATTGGATTTAAAAATTTTTGTTTACTAATTACTTCCTTCCGGCTTAAGAGCCAATCATACATTTAAAAAAAGTTTTCTAAAAATTACAAAAAGGCTAAAGTTTTTGTTCCCTTTTTAGTTTTTAAAATTGATATTAGCAGCAGTAATAAATTGATTGGAAAAATGGGAATAAAATTCAAGATTATGACTGAAGTTTTGCTGTCGTGAGCAAACAGCAAAAATTTAAACATAATTTAAAATATTTTACTCTCAATACTTGTTTATTTAACTTTTTTTAACGGGTACGTCGTGCTTTTTTTTATAAAAAATTATTGCTGGAATTTTGCTGTCGTGAGCAAATAGCAAAAGTCCAGCAGCAATAAAAAAAACTACTGCTGCTTTTAATCCTTAAAGTTGTAAAAGATCTCAAGTTTTTATTTTAGTTAAATAAATTAACAGGTTGTAAATTTAGTTTTAATAAGAAGAAAAATTATTTTTGGAAATTTTCCTTTTCTTTTTCGCCAGGAAAGAGATGTCAACGATAAAATTCACTCACTCACTCGCCTTAACAGAACTTCATCACAAAACACATTTAACACATTATTTATATTTCTTTTTTTTTTTTTAATGAAAAAATGAATTTTAAAATCAATGCACTTTTTTCTCTTTCTTTCCAATGAAATATTTAAACTATAACCGAACAACAACAGTTTAATATTCAATTTAATAACAACAAACTTGTATTCAAAAAAATTTTATTATAAATTAAAAAGCTTCACTTTCTAAGTTGTTTGTTTTTTCTCAAAATTTAAGCAAAATAAAAAACAAAGTCATATATAAAATTTATTAAAAATATTTATATTATTAAAAGAAAAATTCACTTTAAAAATTAATCTCAAAATATTTATTTCTTTTTTTGTATAATTATCTCAGCAAAAAAAGAACACAAAATTCAAATTCAAAAAAAAAAAAAAAAAATAATAATAATTGTTGAAAGAATACTGAAAATAAAAATAAATTAACAAATAACAAAATAAACTCGAAATATATTTTTGAGGTTAAAAATAATATTACTGTTATCCTCACACAATTACACACTATAGTAGTAAATCGCATCCAAGACATTGAAAACAAATAAAAATGTAAACAGCTACAAACACCAACAACAACAACAACAACAGATAACAACCACCAAAAACAACAACAGCTATTACCATAAAAACCAACCATTTATCAGAATTTCAAATTTATTAACAACAAAACAAAATCTTTTAAAATTAAAAAAGAAAAATAATATAAAAATTTGTTTGCTTGGAGATTTCAATAAAAACTTAGATGTGTTAACTAGTGGGACACAGTAAAAACCGTTAAAAAAAAAACTAAACAAAACAAGTGTTTTATTTCAGTGTGCAAGACATATTAATGTGAGATTGTTGGACAATTTTAAAGTATAATTTTAGGCGCCAATAAAGAAAATGTTTTAAATTAATTCAGCAGCCATTTGTTAGACCTAAGCATTTCGCATCCTTAATTATTTAAAGGTAGGCATAATCAAAAAATGAAAATCGAATGTTACTCGGAATCGAGAATTAGAAAATGGATGAACTCGACTGAATTACATAATACAGACAATCAAACAATAGGTGTGTTCCACATGAATAACGAAACAGTCGGAACTAGTCCCAGGTTGTCTAAAAGCGTTCCACGTAACAATTTTTGCTGAATTTTGAGAGAAAATGAGAGAGTAATTTTTTTCATTTCCTGAAAAAATTTCTCCAGACGTTTTCTTTGGATAAGTTTGAACTAGAATTGATTGATCAACTGTTTTTTGCTTACGTACATATGAAACTTAAAAAGTAATCAGAAAATTTGCTAACTGGAAAAAAGTTTTTGTTTGAAAACAAATTAAAAGCAGCAACACAACGGGACCAAATTGGACCCAACTTGGCTGGGTTTTCAATGGCCGGCAGCCTGTTAAACTTAATTAAAAGCAGAATAGAAGGTTACTCAAACTAAAAATGACGTTATGAAATTGTAAGCAAAAGTCAGATTTCATTTGTTTACCTTAAAAATGGTGACTTCACGAATTTAATTCCCATACAAAAAGCAAGTGCAATCATATTTTCACACACAGTATAATTTCGATACTCCGGACACCTGCAACTACGGACATTTATTTTATTACAACAGTTGATTCAGTAATCCGGATACCATCAATTTTTTTCTACCTGAATAATTAGGACAGCATTTATTTCTATATAAAAGAAAAAGTAGAGTAGCTCTCTTACACTCTATCTTCCCTTGCCAACACTAAACTCGACGTTGCACACTGGGCCCTATGGCTTTCAACAATTTATATGACGATACACAATATACACAAGCACAAATAATTGAAATGAAAAGAATTTTATTTTAGCACAAACCAACTGTAAAAGGAAATGTTCATGTATTTCGTCTTATTTTTGAAGTTCTTTGGTGAAAGCTGTGTGAGATTTGTGATTTTGACCTCACAAGTGATTTAACTTGTATATAATGCTACACGGTTAGTCGACTAGACAAATCTTAGAACTTTAATGCGAACTTCTGTATTGAATTAATGCCAAAGCATGTTATTGTTTTCAATACAAATTACGAAAATTAAATCCCATGTCATAGCGTTTAGTTCCGTTCGTAGACGAAACTCAATCCATTTTTCGGTTCTTCGGAGAACGAAAACTAAAACGGTTTTTGTAATGTACACGATTAAAAACTGGGGGGTTACTCTCTACTGCGATGCGAAAGGTAAATTCGATAAGAGTATAATTTGACAGTCTGTGCCGTTTGCCCAAACTTTTTCGCGAACTAGTTTGTAAATGAACCAACACTGGTACCTCAAAATAAACAATAGCGAAAAATTAGAAAATAATAAAAGTGCGAAAGGGATAAATTAAATGGGAAAGTAGAATACGAAAACGCAATACAGAGTACCAATTCTTTGATTTTTCTTTCGCATCGCAATACAGAGTAACCCCCCTACAGAGTAACCTTTCTACAATTTTATGATAGATTAAAAGAAAGCTTACTTCTTCATTGATCTACTACAAAAATTGAAATTAGCCGGCCACAATAGAGGGAAGTGGATTTGAACTCATAACATGACAAATATTACATCATGCAATTTTAAAATAATAAAGTTCAACTATTTATCATTAATACTTTGAAATATTTTGTTTAACAACAAACGTAATATTTTTCAAACTTACTTATTTTTTATAGTCTACCAGAGATGGCATCGTTAAGCTCTTATAAATGACTTAATTTTTAGTTTGAATCATTAAAAATTCCAGCTTGATGTATGTTTGGTTTTATAGACTAGACTTTTGGAATTGAAATTTTCGATTGGAATTCTGTTCTATAACTGAATTTGAAAATCACAACGACCAACCAAATACATTCTTAAAGAGAAATTATTTTTTGTTTTTAGAAAAAAAAAAGGTTAACGTTTTCCAAACTATCATGCTGTTTCTTGTGTGGTCTTACCAGCCGCACAGACAAATAATTATTTTTTGTTTCATGTTGATAAACTATAAAACGACTTGTTGTTTTTCAAAAAGGAAAACTTATGCCGGTATTTATGCAAATAAGAACTATTTGAAATATACAAACACATTTCAGTACAATTTTCTTGTATAGAATTTTTCTTAAGAACTTTATTTTTAATGAAAACCGATGTTAGAAAAATCTATAATTTTTATTGGTTTTTTATAAATATTTTTTATTTTACGTTTTCAATTTGTTATTTTTGAAATGCAAATTCATATGAGTCATAGCACGTACATGCAACTTAAGTAGAAGTTTTCAAATTAATTTTACACATTCAGTAAAACTAAAAACAATCAGAATCCTTTCTGCAACATTTAATAAGGATTAATATAATAGGGTAGGGAGATGAGTTTAGTGAAAATATTTTTCCGTAAGAGATATAAAAAAATGAAAAATAAGAAAAAAATGCCAATATGATCGATTGTGGGAAAGTATGTAAACTAAATTTAACTTTCATCATCACTGCCGCCAGCATTTTGACGTGGTTTGGGTCCACCTGCACGTTTGGCCATAATAATTTGGTCGACTTTAAGTATAGTATTAGCGGCTCCCACAGCGTATTTAATGCCCCAGTACTTGGCTTGGAATAGATCGTAAATTTTGGCTGCTTTAGCATCAATTGTTTCAGGCCTTTCTGCTTCGATATTTAAGCCGATATTTTTGCCTGTTGTCTCTTTATGCGCCAAGTACAATTGGTTGACGATTTCTGTGCCATTAATGCCGGTATTTTCAGCTAAAGCTTTTGGGAATACTTCCAAAGCAGTGGCAAAACGTCTAACAGCATACTGCTCCAACCCAGGAAGAGTATCGGCATAGGCAGCAATTTGTGTAGCCAGTTCAATTTCAACGGCCCCAGCACCAGCAACATAACGGCCGTCGCGTGACAAACCTTTGAAATTGTTAACACCATCATCAATGGCACGTTCGATGTCATCCATAAAGTTGTCGGTAGCGCCACGAACAACAATAGTTGCAATGCGGGAGTCTTTGCCTTCGTTTCTAAAAAGAAATGCAAATAGGAAAAGTAATCAATAAACTTTATTTTGCTATGAAAAGGCTACTAATAGCTTTTAAATTTTTACTAAGGAAATCACCGATATCTATACAATTTTAAGCGTTCAGCATTATGTTGAAAACTTTTCGGTAACTCTACTGGACTATCCTATCTAATTGTTTAATACATAAATAAAACTAGATTACCTGAAAGCCACAATAGCAGTATCGCCCAATTCTTCAATGCAAACTTTATCACAATATCCCAACTCTTCCTGGCTGGGAGTAGTTATGCGTGGCAAAACTGTACCATTAACCGCACGTGCTAAACGTCTCAAATCAAATTTTGAATTTAGGCGTACAGCCATCAAATTGTACTTGTTGAGGTAATGTAAAGCCATATCACCCACTTTGCCACCAGCGACTATAACTTTGGCACCGGTATCGGCAATGGCTTTAATTTGACTTTCTAATAAGCTCTCTTCGCCTGCTGAGAAGTTTAGTAATTCATCGGCGGACTTAATTAATACAGTACCCTTCGTTTCGGTTTGTATGATATCAACAGGACAGGAGAATAAAGCAATTTTGGCTTTTTCAGCATATGATACATCACCTTCCACAAAACGTTTGAAAACCATACCATGCAGTACTTCAGATGCAGCCAAACCGCTGCCCAAGATTTTGCAAACACGAATATTGTCTACATTGAAGGTTCCTTTATCTGGCAAAATTGATACACATGCTTTAGTTACCAAATCGGTAACAAAATCTTCTTGACCATATTGTTTTGACATAATAGAGGCACGTAAACATTCTTTAACTCGTTCAACATCACGGAAATCCTTAATTTCATGACATACTAATTTGGGTAATATTTCCAAGGCTTTTTCCATGGCCTTTTCATAACCATCTGCAATTTCTGCTGTGGTAATGCCCAAGCGTAATAATTCTTCGGCTCTTTCTAGAAGAGCGCCGGCAAAAACTACAACAAAGTTGGTGCCATCTCCAACCTCCGCATCTTGCATTTCACTAGCCATAACCATAAGTTTAGCAGCTGGATGCTCTACATCCAATTCACGCATAATGGTACCAGCATCACTGGTAACAAATTGCTTTTCAATGTGATTAATAATCATTTTGTTCATGCCATTGGGTCCGTAGGCGGAACGCATGGTCTGGGCAAATTCTTTACAGGCAGTAATGTTACGATAAACGGCCTCTTCCAAACCGCTATACATCTATTAATTGAAAGAAAATTAAAGTGTTTACATTTTGTTTAATTTTCATTAATGTTTTATAAGAAAAATTCAATATATTCAACATTTGCTTTAGTAGCATCAAAATCATGACTCAAATCGCTTTTGCTAACACATACACATGCACACTTATTATTGAACCACATGATAGTATTCTTTGTTTTTTATTGAATTTTCTAATGTTTTATATAAAATCCTATCAGATATCAGCTAGTTTTACTTACACGAGCTCCCTCCTTCATCATTTGGGCAACCCCAGGTGCTTTGGGTACAGATAAAGCCATTTTCTTACACAGATTTTTCTTTTTAAATTTTACACACCCGACTAAATGAAAATTTGCAACAAGACAAAAAGAGTAAAAAACAAATTTTAACCTCACTTCTTCTTGTCAAAGCCGCCTTGGTTACTTTATACTCGTTACTTGACTTCTCGAATGTTTTTTTATATAAAAGAGATGCCACATGAATTTACATTTTAGCACAGAACTTAGAGCCAATTTTCACGATGATCTAAAGCACAGAATATCTGTGGTAAAAATGTAATGTGATTTTGGTAGAAGTTTTAAAAGAGTATTACAAAAAAAGACATGGCTTTAAATTACCGTATAAATCAGCCCTTAGAACGGTAAGTAGAATTAGAACGTAATTTATTTTATTTTATTTATTTATAACATATTCCAATGCAAGCCATCAAGGCCAAAATAAAGTAGTACTGCACAGCAAGATTAATAAGTAAATACAATTCAATTATATCAGTCAACTTAAGAAGTAGCATATACTCAAGTAAAATAGTGAAAAATAGCAATTATCGAGAGGACTACAACATATCTTTTGCTTTCCTTTCGAGGCTCCCCAGCCCAAGAACAGATACATACAAATATAAGTACGGCAGCCAGTAATATTAGCGCAATTCTACACAAACAAGCACTTATGTAAGAATTGGGCGTTTCAGGCTATCATACAAGTCTTACATGCAGTCTACACCTAACTTGAAACGCAGTTAAAACATGATGTTAAAACTTGCTGTTTAAATATCTATCTGTTAAAGTCGGCGTACACGTAGTGATGTTAGAGTTGTAACTTTTCATAGTAAAGTGCGGTCTCCACCTGACATGAAAACACTAACTTTAACGCTAACTTCAAGTTAAAGTTAAATGTGGACCGTTCATGTTGAAGTTTGGTTAAAGTTATAACTTGGTTGTTAAAACATTTCATTTGGAAACTCTGTTATAACTTAAATTGACAACAGCATGCTATTTGTAGTTGTTTTTCACCATTTTTATTTTTTTACTATGAGAAGTTATAACTCTAACATCACTACGTGTACGCCGACTTAAACAGATAGATATTTAAACAGCAAGTTTTAACTTCATGTTTTAACTGCGTTTGAAGTTAGGTGTAGACTGCATGTTAAACAATAAAAATGGCGAAAAACAACTACAAATAGCAGGCTGTTGTCAATTTAAGTTATAACAGAGTTTCCAAATGAAATGTTTTAACAACCAAGTTGTAACTTTAACCAAACTTTAACATGAGCGGTCCACATTTAACTTTAACTTGAAGTTAGCGTTATAGTTAGTGTTTTCAAGTCAGGTGGAGACCGCACTTTACGGCCGTATTCGTAAAAAAGTTAAACAGCCGTTCAAAGGGAAAATTCGATAAAACTGTATTCATAAACGAATTTTACGTTAAAATGTTCTTTTTAGCAATTTTTTAAGTCAACCATTTTTAAAACTGATTGCACCAATTTTAAGACAATTTTAAGGTGATATTTTTGTTTTTTAGTTATTGTTTATTTATATGTTGTGAAAATTTTTGTTGCATATTTATCAGATATTGATAACAATAGATGTGTTTTTTAATAAAAAATATGACCCACGCTTTGAATGGCTGACAACAGAAAACTTTCAGGGAAAGAAGTAATCTATTTTTTAATTCTGGATTCCAGATAAGCAATTACGCTTTACATTTTTTCCAGTCAGTTATTACTATCATTTTATTTATTTAAAATAATATACGTTAATAAAATCCCATGTACATCAGTGATGTGTAAAAAAACGAAATATTAAAAAAAAACTCGTTATTCATATATTTTCCTACGCGTACGCAAAAGAAATCAAGGTAAAACTTTTCTGCCTCAGTATTTTTAGCTATTTAATTGAAAGACAAAATGAAGTTAACATTTATTTATTTGTTTTAAAGTCGATTTTCATAAAAAACAATACAAGACATTTCTTTGCATGACTACTATGTGAACAAAAAACCGTTTTTATCGCAGCACTATGATTCAGATGAGAATTGCATATGATGGCGTTGCCAATCACAAATAGAAAATTTCAATAAAATGATTTTTAGCTAAAATGCTGTTTATGAATACGTTTTTATAAAATGTGTTTTTGTTGAAAATTCTGTTTTAACTAAAAAGTTGTTAAAATGCTGATTAGTGTTTTTTTATGAATACGGCTATTAATGTATGGTTTTAATATTTTTATTATTTGCTTTTGCAAAAAAATGCAACCCTGATCCAATGAAAAACCTTATTGCTTAAACAAATTTCTAAAAATGGTGAAGTGTTATGGGATCAAATCTCTTACCGTATTATTTCTCAGGTGTATAACGCTTTACATTCATACTATTACACTTGCACGTATTATTTAAATTTTTGATGTCTTAATACAAAGTGTGATAGTCTGAAGTGCCCTTTAAGGGCACTTGTGGGCTTGTGATGCTATTATTATATAATATGTGATATACAATCAATCTAATAGAACATAAAAAACGAAAATTTAATGGCACAACTGAAAGCGAAATCCCCACTGCTTGTGTTTCTATTTATATTTACTTACTTCAATACATTGGAAACCTATAAGGCCTATTTTACATGTATTTGTAGAGTGTTATGTTATTCTAAAAATATTGCTTTAAATTTGTGTACAAGAAAAAATATATAAGTGGCTCACCTGTCACTCAAATATTCAGCAGGGGCTGAATTCCACAATATTATTCATTAAAACTGAACCAGGTTAATAGCAACTTCTTGATTCTATACATGGAATATGGAACCAATCTGAGAGCAGCGGGTAAGATGTTCCATATAAGGCAAAATTTTATTTGAAAGGAACGTACAAAGACGGAAAGAAATATATGAGGAATTTCTACCTGAGTATTACGAGTAGAGCTAACGAAAGAAAAAATAAAAATTGTATAAAAAAGCAAAAGAACACTCAGAAGTACATAGTTACGGAAACTATAACCCAAAAACCTAGAAATAGTTTCAGATGGCTCAAACTACAGATCAATTGTTTGTTATGCTTCTACCGATTCCAAAATAATTAATCATTATTGCAGCTGGCCAGTTATGACTGTGGGTTAACTATTAATGATTGCAATTTATATACACACCTTCAACCCCGGGATCCTTAAGCAAAACGTGTAAGCAAATTATCTAGTATGCGTATCTCTTATGATGAATTACTATATAGTTGCTGAACATAATATATATAACATACATAAGTGTGTGTGTGCGTAGCTTAAAAAGCCGAAGAGTTCCCTGCCGTCAAATGAGTAGCTAACTACAAAAAAAAAAAAAAAAACTAACTTTAAGTTAGCTTGTATAGACTAACTTCAAGCTAACTACTACGCAATGCAAAATTTACATCAATCAAAGTGTATACAAACACTGCAGAGTTTCTTTTAAATGATGTTTGGAAGTATTGAGAGAACTGAGTCGACTGGCAAAGAAACGGCTCCAGAATCCATAAAAAAGATTTAAACTATTTAGGGTCATTACGAGTATTACAACTTATGGAGTAGAAATTGGTAATCGGTTAGCGCCACCTTATAGTATAATTAAAAAATAAATAAATAAAATTTTTCGATTATGTTGGACTTATAATTTTGCATTTGTAACAATCGCCCTTAGCATCGATTTTAGTTAACGTCTTAGATATTTGATTAGTAAACAAACCCGAGCGTCATCTTTTCGACTAAAAATTTTTTGTTAAAATTATATTGCTTCCGTAAAATAATCAAAAAAAAAATACACGATTTGTGGTATTCGAAAGGTATAAAGTGTTTTTAAAAGTAAAATTAATTTAATATTATTGTGTGTGGTTGGATTTTTACTCTCTACAGATAAATACAATGAAATCAATGTTGAAGGGCCGTGGAAAACATAAGTATGAATCAAGTCTAAAAATATGTACGAATTTACATATCTTTTAAACAGATGCCTGTCGATCTAATTGTTAAAAGCTAATTGAAAGTAGTGAGTTTATAGCTAGCTACAATAAGCTAACTTTAAGTTAACGGCTTGGTAACTAACTTTAAGTTAATTAAAAGTAGTGCAGAGATGGACAATTGACTACTTCCTAGGACATCGCAATGTTAAAATAGTTAGTTAATTCCTTATAAAGGTAATCCAAATGTCAACCTCCACTGCTTAAGAAATAGTTAGCTTTAAGTTAATTTAAAGTTAACTGAATGTACGACAGGGTTTTTATTAAAAAATGCACATACTCAATAGTATGTACATGTGTGTATATAGCAGATACCAAGGCGATGTAATACTACTTTTGCCTATACCCAACTGTTAAAGACAGAGTTGTTTTAATCACACTGCTGTTTTGAAACAGTGGCAGTACCGTTATTGATTTTTACTCACAAACTGTATACTTTTTTGTATCAGTGATAATTAGTTTAAAAACTCTTCAGTTATTCTTATTCGAAAACGTTTTTTCTTAACATTTATTTTAGAAAAATTACAGCTAAAATTAAAAGAAAAATAGACTAAAAAAAAATTAGAACGAATTTGCCGCCAGTCTTTTAATAGAATACATTTTAAAGCTACAAGTGTTCCTGCCATTGACCGTGAGTTTGTTCTAATATCCTGCCCAAGGCCCGTTGAGAATTTTTTCAAGTCGCTTTGAAGACTCTAAGCAGCAACATAGGGCTCGCGGAGACCGCTATATTGGACATAATGGCTGCCAACATACAACAGCAGCGCTTGATTAACGATCAGCTAAGACGGGAAGTTGAAATATCACGTGCACGTGTCTCGGATTCCTGCATGCTGATGATAAAATATATGTCGGAACATGAGAATGAGGATTGCCTGTTGACTGGTTTTACAAGTCAAAAATTAAATCCATTTAGGGAAAAAAGTTCCTGCAGCGTTTTGTAAATTTTTAATATAAACTAAAAAAATAATATAAAAAAAAATAAACGTAAAGTTCCTAAAATTTCTATTTTAAGAGTCAAATGACTCTTTTTAACAAATGGAACTCAATTATTTATTGGTAGTACTATACATATATTAATATAAACATAATAACAAATAGTTTAAGCATATTTATTGTGTCATACATACATATCATATGTATGTATGCATTAAACCTGACAGTATTAACTAAATGGATAATATATATTGAGTGTATAACAATATTACAAAAATAAAAAAAGAATATTATATCTTCATTCGATTTTGTTAATTGTTTAAATTCCTTTTTATATTTTAATTAAAAAATAAACTTGTTATAATTTTTAACCAAAACTCTCTTTTGGAGTTAATTTAAGTATCAATAGCAACTTCTCTAATATGTGTGTATATCTTTTGTGAACAGAAATGCGCTTAATTAAAATTTCAAATTTATATATTATAACTAAATATTTCTGTTGTGTCATTATAAAATTATAAACATATACATATGTATGATAATATGAAATAAAAATTATTAAACAAATTTGGTTGCATTTACTGAGTATATAATTATGCAATTTAACGGTCATATTAATATGTTTATTACAGGTTTAATTGACAAATTTCTGTACAAAGATAGTCAAATAAACCTTCAATAAATATAAAATATGTTTTATGAATACGTCCCCAAGTATGCAACTATTTTAAGCGGTATGGGTACACATCAAACTGTTTCTTTAAGCTAGGCTTTTTCTTTTGGTTGTATGGGCTGATTTATACGGTGATTTAAAGCCATGTCTTATTTTGTAACACTTTTTTTAAAGCTCCAACCAAAATTATTTTACATTTTTACGCTGATTTTTAAGTCACGTCGTTTTTCTAATTGTTGTCGTTAAAAAAAATCGTTTGTTTCGCTTTATCTTTTTGATAGTATCGATATGGTTACCTTGACAGTCGAATGAAAATAAAACCAAATGAGATTATAAAACAATTGGAAAATCGCTTTTACTATTGGGTAATGCATGTTTTTGACCTAAAGATAATATCCACTGGACATCAACAGGAATATCTAAATCTGTTTTATTAACAAACCATTTGTTGTTGAATCTTGTACCTAACTCCCTTATTTGCAAATCAATTAAACAATCAATTTCTTCTTGTGTACCTGTTTTTGCTTCATAATCAATTTTCTTGGTAGATTGTCCAAATAAAAACTTTCGCATATCCTCATTACTTAAAAATAGTCTTAAATTATTTTCAACCCATTGTATTTCTCGTTAGTTCTCCTTCAAAAAATGATGTTTTTGCTTCAATGCCAAATTCTCTGCTCTGCATAATTTGTATGTACGTGTCTATCGATTGCTTGTAGAATTTGTGTCACACCAAAAACGTTTTCATGAAAAATATTAAAAATATTTTTAGTAGAATTTCTTATGAATTTCGGAACTATACCTGAATTGCGACAACGTGATTCACTATCCTACACGATCGTATGATACATTCACAAGAAACTGTTTCAAAAGTTTGGTCGACTTGAAAAAATCGCTTCAAAACGGCATTGTAGGCCACACTATTATACAAGTATAATCGCAATAATTTATATACACAATAAAATAAATAAAAATTTTTATTAACATAATAATTTTATATTACTTAAATTTTTTTCTCGAATCACCAACAATATTCTCATATTTTCACAATATATACCACTCTGATCGCATAGAAACCATAATGTTCTGAAAAGTTTCATAAAATTTTTCAAATCGCACGATTTGTCAAAAACTCTGTCGCACAGTTGCATTTTTAGTACTTTTTCAGCACACATGCTTTATTTAAGCCCAATTCAGACTATTATACTTTGTATTAATACTTGTCAAACATTTAAATAATACGTGCAAGTCTGATAGTAATCCGCCATACATACGAAAAATAATACGATAAAAATCTGACATCCCATACGACTTTGTTGTTTTTTGACACTTTTCAAAACGATAATACTTTACATTGGATCAGGGTTGTGTTTTTTTTAGCAAACCAGCTAATTAAAAATTGAGTAGTCGGCTATTTCGTAGCTGATGGGGTGCCGTCACTGATAGTATTTTTTTGTCGTTATAAAAAGGCTCGAAATTTGGAATTTAGCTGTCATTTATAAATGTATTTTGCTCATGCTATATTTAGAACATAAAATATGTTTGTGCTATTGAATTTGGATGTGTTATACATAAATATTATTTAAACTGTTGAAGAATTTCACGCGCCGGCACGTCCATCGCCTACGACGAATAGCGCACCTGCCGCCGTGAAAAGTTTTATGATGGCACATCTATGTTGGTTTGTATCATGTGTGATGGTGTGAATGCAAAATCTAATTTACGTTAGACTTTTTGACAGTCGCAAGAAATGTGTTTAGACTTTTATCTCACAAAATCGAATGAAAGTATTTATACTTGTATAATAGTCTGATTGGGCCTTTATTAGTAGATCGCACGATCGTGTGTGATAGTGTAGCAAGGCCTTCAGCTACATCTTTCCGCTTGCGTACTAACCATTCACGGCGCATTTTTTTTTTAATTAAGATCTAATATAGAACGCACTTTAAGTCGAAAAATTTGTAAAAATTTAGTTTTTTTTTTTTAAATATTGAGATGTATTCTGTTAAAGGGCGTTTCAGACTATCATACATGTCTTAAGATTTTGATTGGATTTTGTGGGACAAAAATCTAAAGATATTTGGTGCGACTGTCAAAAAATCTAACGTACCATTAAATTTTGTTTTCACACCATCACACCTAAAGTAAAAGAAGAAATATGATTTGTAAATAAACAGCCAATTTACTTAATGTCTGGTTTTAATATTTTTATTATTTGCTTTTGCAAAAAAAGCAACCCTGATCCAATGAAAAATCTTTTTATTTAAACAAATTTCTAAAAATGGTGAAGTGTTATGGGATGTCAAATCGTTTACCGTATTATTTCTCATTTTCATAACGCTTTACATTCACACTATCACACTTGCACGTATTATTTGATTTTTTGACAAGTCCTAATACAAAGTGTGATAGTCTGAAGTGCCCTTAAGGCCCATTTAGCCGACCATAAATGTAGAAATGTAAATGTAGTCGGAACAGCTGATCGATTTTGTTATACGAGAAACAATGAAATGCTTATCTGACTGTAATGAAATGTAACCGTAACGTCTGAACCTGTAGAAAATAGAATTTCATTACGTATTTACGTGACAAATGTAGTCAGTGATGGTATATATTATTGCGAATGGCAGGACGGCACAAAAACCCTGTTTAGTACTTTTTGTTTATTTGATAATTGAACTGTTTAAGTAGTTAAATTTGTATACACACATAATATATTTTAAAAAATTTTGGATTTGAATTGTTTGTTTTTGCTTAAAAGAACTTCTGATAATATAAGGAGGTTACCAAATAGAGATAATGAAAATTTCCGATATCCGTCCATATATACCCGAGATATAGCCTAAACCGATGTTTTAGTGAAAAATTCCTTTTGCTTGAAATCAGTTCTGATTATAAAACGAGGTAATTAATTACTCGTAAAATACAGAAAAGGGAAAATTCCGTTATCGGTTCACATTTAACCGAGATATAGCCTAAACCAAGTTTTGCATGATAATTTCAATGAAAGATTTCCTTTTTGGAATGATGATTACAAGGCAAACATATTTTTTGCCCGATGTCGGTCCATGTATATCCAAGCATATTTAGTGACTATCGTGGAGGGCATTTTAGATTCGGCCCAGCCGAATGTACTACGCTCCTGTTATATATTAATATTATTATATATTATAGGCAGTTAAATTTGTTTTTTTAGAAGTACCAAAGAGCAGAGAACAAAAATTTAAACATTTGAGATTTATTCGCTATAGTAGCTTCCAACATTGGTACTAATAAAAAAATTATAAAAAGCTTGTTTTTTATATTTTCTAGCTGTAGCTCATATGAAATGTCGACAATAGACAGAAAAAGAAATATTAGAAATTTTAGGTACCATTTAAACAATTTTCGTACTTTTGTATATGTACTGAATACTATGAGCTCTCATCACTGCTATGAACAGCTGTATTGCTTTTATTTTATTTTTGCAAATTATTTGATATAAAGATATGGGTGATGAAAAATTAATTATTTTCTTTAACATACAATAATATAAAAATGAAAAGCAGAACACTTTTTCTGTAAATCATTAATAAGTGAACACTTTTTCACTTGTGTTTTTTTGTTTATATCAAAAACACATGATACGGTTTTACGTGTTCTATAAGTGCTACTACATTTACATTTACGTTACATTTATACCATGTTCAGACGGTAATATGAAACACTTGGTTCGCTCTCTGAGCCACTATTGCGAAACTAGGTGTTCAGACGGTTGTTTTTTGCTTCACACTGATGTTTACATATTTTGTGCAAACGTTTCACTAATTCTTTTTTCAATTTTTATTTAAATCTTTATGTAAGTATCAAATTTTGACATTTTCGATGTGTTTATTTTGATTTTACACGCATTAATTATCTGTTTTTACTTTGTTTGGATTTTTTTTGCAGCTAGTTCAGATAAACTAGCGATAATTTATTATCAAATTTGGAGATGACAGTAGGTTTTGCTTGGTTCGCAACAAGATTCGAAATGAACCAGGTTGGTTCGCTCATAAAATTTTGTATGGCGAATCATGTTGGTTCAATCAAGATTGGGCCGCGAACCACGAATGAGAGCGCGAACCTCGAAAATAAGCCTTCGTGTGAACATGCTATTACATTTACCTTACAGTTACAATTTCTACGGTCGGCTAAATGGGCCTTTAATTGCTTGTCCGATTATTCGTTTGAATGATTGTAATAATTTTCAAAACATTTCTTTCAAAAAGGTAATAAAGACATATTAAAAAAAATGTTGTTAGCTTCGAAAACATTGAAAAAGTCGTAATTTAATTAATTTTAATCGAAAAGTGTCACAGCACAGTTTTCAAATAAATTGCATATTAATTTAAAATTTTGTTAACAAACAATCCTACTCATTTGCAAGGAATTTTTTTTTAAGCAAATTTAAATACATAAATATAATGTTAAAACAAATTTGTAGCATTTAACTTGTCGGCTAAAACTTTTTTGTTCGAATTAAATCCTTTGCTTCTTACATTCTTTTTTTCTTCACTGTCCTTTCGTTTTGTTTCTTTTTTTTGTGTGCAAAATTCTCTAACAATTTGAATAAATTTAACAACACTTGACGTCTTTTGTATAAGTGCCACTTGTATGTGATTTGGTCATTGACTCATTTTGAAATTGTTGGAACAAATTTAAGTTGGCAGGGGATTACTAAATAAAAGAATAACAATATTAACAGAGTTACCAAGAAGCGTATTAAAAATATTACATAAGGTTTAACGGGTAAGAAATATGCCTGTATATACATATGAGAGGTACTACTGTAAACTCAAAGATAGTTGTTAGACCCTGATTATTAGTGCGGATAAAACTAGAAATTCCAGCCAGATATGTACATGCATACATGCATGTATGTAGGTATGTAATTTAGGTTATGTTGAATAGGTTGTCTACTGTAGAAAAGCCAGTCCACTTGTGATCCTGCTGCATATAACTTGCAGCAGTTAACCTATCGTTTAGACAGGAAAGTAATTTCATGAAAGTTGCAATCCACTCACACTTTTTTGCTAACACACTCTCGTTTTGCTTACTTTCCACTCAGCTTTCATTAAAAAATTCCTGAAACATATTTTTTGACGTTTTCTGAAAGTAAAATGACAAATTCTAAGCACTGTTGCCACATACCAAGAATTATACAATGTTGCAGTATTGTAGTAAAATAATAATTATAAAATTAACTTATTTTGCATGTATATGCAAATAATTATAATATTTTTTTTCTTATATTGTATATTAAACACATAAAGAAAATAATTAAAGTGTTTTTATAAAAATAGTTTCATAAAAAATTTATAACGATAAATTTTTTCAACTATTGCCTCATAAATTTGTAATAAGTTCGGCAACTCTGATTAGTAAGCAAACAAAATAAGAGTGGAGAGAAGCAGAGGCAAATTTTGTAACTTTGCTTCGTCGACATTTTTAAAATGAGCTTACACTTTCCTGTGTAGACGAACAAGAAATTTTCATGAAAGCCGTCTATTTCATTGAAATTTTTATTTATAATACGTATACAGAAATTTCATGAAAGTACTTTCCTGTGTAATGGTAGCGTAAAATGAAAGATGGGAGTTAGTTTGGGAGGTCAAAATTTGGCAGAAGTATATAGCTGTTCTATTTTTTTTTTTTTTTTTTTTTGTAAGCAATTCTATCTATGTTACAAATTTCATTCATATCAGTTTCGCCATTAAGGATTTATTACTTACATTCGGTTAGCAGTAGGCCGTGCAGCTCCGATTGGAGGAAGAAGGTTTTACTTTTCTTGTTTCCTAAAACTATTGTTTTAATAGATTTCTACGAAAACAATAAGAAATATTGGCTTATGTCCAGTTTACGCAGAGAGCTCCGAATTGAAAAAAAATTATATAGGGGTATAGGAAATTGAAAAATAAGAAGAAAATATTAAGTGAAAAACGCATATTTCCGAGTTTTGGACCTCTGAAAATTTGGTATATATGTATATACATGAACTGCGATTTTTCAATGCATTTCTCAAGGTATTTAGGCAAAATTTTTATCATTCGAAAACTCTGAAATAGGCCTATTTAGATATGCATTTTTTTCTTAGTCCGTTTGAAAGCGGGACAAATATAATGGCTTTCGTAAGGCAAAATTTTGTGGGTTAAGTCCAGTTTACGCACAGAGTCCCGAATTGAAAACAAAATTATATAGGGGGATAGAAAATTGAAAAATAAGAAAATACTCATAGTTTCCGAGTTAAGGACCTCTGAAGTTTTGATATACGTGTGTATGAAATTGCGAAGACCGGTTATGCAGGGAAAATATGCTCAGCGAAGTCGGTATTTCTTATACCATAGAGGAGAAAATCCTTCCGCCTGGCCCAAGGCCGGCTATACAGGAAAACTTTGGTCAGCGAAGCCGGTGTTTGTTATACCATAGAGGAGAAAACCCTTCCACCCAGCCAAAGGCCGGCTACGCTAAAACAATTTATTTAATTAATCCAGTGTTATTTACTGAAATTTCGATCGCACTTTCGTTTTTCTAACAAATTATATTATTTATATACTATTAATCTCTAGCACTTCAATTTAAAAATTTTTAAGAACCTTATTTACACCTAAGAAATTAAAAGATTCTTGCATAATATGATGTATCTATACAAAAGCTTTCGAATGATACCAATTCTGAATAAATACCTTGAGAAATGTAATAAAATATTGCAATTTCATATACACGTATATCAAAATTTCAGAGGTCCATAACTCGGAAACTAAGCATTTCCGCCAATTTCTTCATTTAACATTTTCTTCTTATTTTTCAATTTTCTATCCCCCTTTCTTTTTCAATTTGGAGCTCTGTGCGCAAACTGGACTTGTTCTAAAATATTTCCTGAACTTAGACGGTTTACCGACTTGACTCTACCCTCTATCCTCCTTCAGGAGGCTTCATTCTATATTTTGTCAACAAAATTTTAATATCGGGCTAGATATTACCTCTTACAAACATAGGTACAAATTTTCCTATGTATAAAAAGTTCCGACACAAAATGCCCTGTAAGCTGGCATACAGGTACATATTAAAATAATGTCGTAGCGGTGTGATACCGAAAAAAATAACAACAAGTGCAATGGAAGAAAATGGTAAATACAATAATGCAATAAAATTCTAGTACATACATACTTATGTATAATCTTAAACACGTAAGCCAGCCAGCCACCGACCAACATTTTTGGTTCAATGACCCACTACCACTAAGTTGACAATCTCATACAAACACAAATGTATGTATATGTACACATAAATACATGCATACATATCTACTTATAAACACACACACATGCATAGGCAGACGGACACACACACATACATACCAACGTTTGCAGATACTTTTATATATATTTAAATTGATATGCATTTAGAATACACACCCATTAAGATATTTATAAACTAATGTTTGTATCCTTACGAAAATTAAAGCAGATGTACGAGTACTCGTACACTAAATAAAAAGCAGCCAGCTCTTGCACTACAACATTGTTTTGCATTAATAACAACTAAAGGCAAAAACAACTGTTCTTATCATACATATGTATGTACACACATATATACATCGATTTAAATAAATGTATGTATACATGTGTTGGTATCTTAACTACTCATTTACATACTTATATACTTGCAACATGGGTGTGTTAAATGAAAGAGATTTACAAACACAAAAATACTGGTCAACAGTATTTTACCGTTGAAAGAGATGGAGAAAGAGAGAGTTGTATTTACATGGTTAAGAGAAATACAAAATTATAAGATGAATAGTGCTTTAATTTTTAGAATATTGAGAAGATTTATTTAAGTTTGACTAAATGATGTTGAAATTTTAATGTTGAAAGGATAAATGCACATCAAATCCATACGCATACTACTACACTAGGAACACTTGCAAACATTCCTCTATATTATAAATCATTATGATGTTTGATAATCACTACTAACACAGTTTTTAGGTTTTTAGGTTAGAGACTTTTTCTTTTACTTTTTTTTTAAGTAATTGTTACAATTAAATATTAATTGTAAATGAATAAGAAATTTATTGCTGAAAAGAGTATTTAATTTTCTTTTTATCTTGGACCAGTGCTCAGGGAATGACCCCTACATATACTCGTATATGCAATGCATTGTATGGGAAGTAGGAAAATACTTCACGAGGAAGAGGAAAGATGGAGTAGTGTTTGAGTACGTTTTACTTGAACTTTTCAAGATTGTAACTGACAGGAAACACGTCTGCAGGCAACTTCTTCCACAGCAGACCCATACTGCTAAAGAAGGAATATAAATATTGTTCTACAGCTAACGGAAAATTGAAATTTATCGCTATTTGATCAGTAAAGTCTTGGTAACCCTAAAAACCACACCAAACAATTTGACAGCTGACTTTTTAGGGTTAGTAAAAGCGTTAAACGTTGAAGAACGTCTAATTGATTATTAAACATTCCCCCATATTCCAAGAGGCTTCATCGTCATCACATCAATACAATATCGATAGCATTTACCTATTCTTTTATAGGCCTTCAATACTTCATAGACCTAAGCTATATAGCTTAGCTATAGAGCGACTGTTGAAACATTCAATCGTTATTCGTAACAAGTAAATAAATGACAAATTTCTGACGTCGCTTTGACGTGACTACGATGTCGTAAAAGTCTGGATGCTGATTTTTCAAGCAAAATCATCATGATGACTTTGTTATTCGTCAAAAGTTAAATTTTTTGAGTCTTGAGAACTTTTATGTGATTGTCGAAAAATAAACGCATACACACCATGTCAGTGTTTGGTGTGGATTATGAGTTGGAAGCATATTTTTTTACAAATAAGGCTGGTCAAGCAGTGATTGTTACTGGTGCCCGATATTGCGACATTATAACACAGTCCTGTCTGTCGAAACTCGTTGATATTGATGTGGCCAATACGTGGGTTCAACAAGACAATAGATACCACACATCATACAGACCATGAAACAATTCGCGTACACTCTCGTTTCGATGATTAGAATTGGTCCCCTAGATCGCGTGGTTTAGCAAAACTATATTTCTTTTTATGGGGTTATTTGAAGTCGCAGGTATATGTAGTTATGGAAAATTTCGACGCATGAGTGCACTTGTGCATCCAAAGTATTTATTTACCGTGGAGGTAATTTTTATTTTCTATACATATGTACTTTATGATTCAATAAAGAATAATGTCCCTATAATGAAAGGCCAATGTAAGCGGCTTGCGGCAACGAGCGGCACCCACCTGTTCTATTTGCCGCTTGAGTTTATTTGTTGTAGGCAAATGAACGCGGCTAATTGAAGAAAAATTTGTGCTTCGAAGATTAAACAAAAGAACATTTTGATTTTTTTTAAGCCAAAATAAATAAACAAATTCAATTGTTGAACTTTCAAACCCGAAAATTAATTTTTGTCTTCTATTTTTTCCTTTACTTTTTGGTTTGACAAATTAAAGCGGCAAAACAAAAAGTTAAACTGAATTCAACATTGCCGCTTGGCCGCCTTTAACGGCATTGCCAAATTAAATTAAATTCAATATATTGAAATTTATGTACGAATATTTTTATAAAAAATATAATTTTTTGTAAATGGGTCACATTGTTGTCACCAGCTGACGCATGCCGCTTGCATTGGCCTTTCACTATTATTCATAAAAAATATTGTATGTTTATTAAACTGTTATTTGAAGGGTTTAATAAACATACAATATTTTTTATGAATACGGCCGTAACAATCAAAAGGTTAAAATTCTCCGCTAATTTTGGGACATCCTTTATTTGAATGAGGACATCCTTTATTAAAATACTGAAATTCTCAAAAATGCGAAATAGAGCCTTTCTACGTAAGACAAAACGAAATGTTCTGCTTAAAAATACGCACACATATGTATTTATATGAACATACATATAATATAAATGTATGTATATACATATATTTATACGTTAAAAGCATCGCCTAGCATATAGATATGCTTGCAATGTTAATGGACCATTATTACATGATAATGTTATTTGATTTCTTGCATGCATTCTGGTTTCTTCAAAAAAATTATACAAATATGACGTCATTAGATCGTACTTGTTAAAAGCAATCCCACTTATAAAATGCAATTGCTTGCAAAAGCTTCACACTGGCACACATGTAAGAAGTGTGCATGTAAGTATGTTTGTATGTAAACTAAAAATTCTCAAATAAGCAGAGAGAAAGAGCAGTACTCATCAATAGTAGAGTCAGAGCTCGTAAAATAGATATATTGTACATAAAAAAATTACATTTATTATTGGAAACATCATGATTGAAACCATAACCTAGTTTAACACAAAACCTTTTTTGTGTGCATATGTGTGTGTAAGAATACATACATACAAATATGACTGAAGTTGTAAAAATAAACATAAATATACTCGTACATACATATGAATGTAGGTATTTAAAAAATGTGTCATATTTATTAAAGAATTTTTGTCATACCTGCAAGTACATGCATACGCATAAATCTCAATGGTATAAGGGACTAGCTCTGAACGTGTAGATTCGCTAGCCCAGCTGCAATCTACTACACATGTATTTGAGTGGCGATTTAACACGGGCTTGTCATTGGAGGTGGCGATTGACACGTCTCTGCATTACCTTTAGCCACCTAAATAGTTAGCTACATGTTTCTGCATAAAGTACCAGACGTGAGGTGCAATCCTTATGCTAGTCACTAGTAGCCATCGAAAGAACTATCCCCAGAAAACTACCACATTCGCCACCCTTCTTCGCTGGTGAATTCTATCACTCCCATTATTATATCCCTTCGCTATCCATATGAAAACAATTAAGTTTTGTAAACAATAAAATTACATACAAAATTTTTATTAAAATTTTTTTTGCTTAAAAGCAGCTTTGGTTATAAAAAAATGTAACTAAAATACAGAAAATGAGAAATTCCGGTACCGGTCCATATATACCCGAGATATAGCCTAAACAGGTTTTCCATGAAAATTTCGTTGAAAGATTACCTTTTTGACACGGCGATTACAAGGCAAAAAAAGTTTTCCCCGATATCGGCCCATATATATATCCGAGCATATTCAGTTGAAATTTCTAATATATACACTATATATTTACGTGACTATCGTGAAGGGTATTTCAGATACTACGGTCCAGCCGAATATACTACACACTTGTTTATTGTTAGTTTGTTGTAGTTTCGCTTCTACCTTGTATATTGTCTTACCACGGACGCTGTTTATTTACCTTTTTATAAAATTCCACACTTTCTAAAAAACACGTGTTCTTTAAATAACAAATAAAGTTTGTTTTAGCAAAGATAATTTTATGATCCTAAAGTTTTTATTGTCTTAATAACATTAAGTTTTCATTAAGATAATTGCTCTCAGTGACAAATATTAAATGCGCCGTAGAAAAATACATGCGTTATGCATTACCTAGTGATAGCGTATTAGCTATTGAATAGTGGGTAACAATTGTTGCAACTACTGGTGAATAGGCACAGATATACTCGCCGAGTAGCATATCCTTTCGTTAGAGATTTTAGTGCATAGACAGAACACACCTATCACTTGGCTAGCCACATTTGGCAATGGTTTCTACATGTACCACAGGGATACAAATACATACATACACATATGCACATACCTATATGTACATAATTGCAAATAAAAAAAATCCTGTCTTTAATCTGCAAGTTATTTTCTTTCAAATAGTTAGGAAACAAATAACAGTCGGTTTACCACTCGCAAAGTCTGCACCCTTCTCCATTCTCATCTCCCCGTTCACCCAAAAACTCAAGACTTGACTGGCACTTACGAGTACAGTTGAATGAAAGATTGAAGATACTGCCGTCCATCTTTCTTTAATATGTTTTTAGAAAACGTAAGCCAAAGAGATAATTTTGCAGCTTACAAGACAATGTCGCTGATATTGTCGTGTATAGATGTTTTATAGAGGACAGCTTACAGGACAATGCCGCTTACATTATGGTACATATGCGTTGATAGAGGACATCTGACAAGACGATAGACCTTAATAAAGGACAATTTATAAGACCATATCGGCCATGATGTCGTTTACAAACTTCTATAGAAAACATTTTGTCATCCATGACATTTTCCTTAAAATTATATTCTAGAAATTTTAAGTGATAGAGGATATGTCGTGCATAAATCCTTGAAAGCAAAGACGTCGCTAGCAACTTTACCAACTGGGGTATATTTAGTTTTGCAGACAGACATGTAAACATATGTGAATTCCAATTACTACTTCAATGAGCCTGTTGCAATGCAGCACTAGGAAAGATATCGCTAGCAATTATAAAAATCTTCTTTTTTTTAATTCCTTAATGAGTTTTAAGTTTTTCTCGATTAATTTATGGAAACGAGCTTAAAATCTAAAATTACATGCAGTATGTAAAATAAATTATGTTATTATTTTGAAAGTTTTAAATCACGTCTTATTCTTCTTATTCTTATTCTTAAACTTAAATTTTTTTCTCTAAAGATTAAAGATTTGAACAATGAAGCTGTAGTTTCAGCTCTTTGTTGGTATTTAGCCAGTGTTGCTTGCTGCTGCTTCACTCAATAATAATAATGATAATGATGATGGGGATAAAAGTGTTGTTGGCGTGAATGATGGCGATGATGATAATGATGTTAGTGTTAACGAGTGATAAGCTACTGAGGTAAGCATAAGCATAATATGACCCAGTTTTCTTTTTTGTTAGTTTTGTTTTAAGCTGACACGTACAAACAACCTGCATACTTGCATACACATGGAAGTTGTGCATATGTGTGCTTTAAAACTAAATATTTACATATGTACATAGCTACATACATATGTATGTATGTTTACTTATCCACATATGCATGACATTGTGTATGTGTGTTTTATACAAACTATAAAAAAAAGTTTATACATGTGTAGATATTTACTTTGTTTAAACTAAAGGAAATAATTGCTTGGGGTTAGTTTTTTTTTTTTTTAAATTAAGCGGAAATTCGTGGAACAAAAAGAATATGTTCTAAATAAGAGTTTCTTTTACATTAAAGGATGTGGTTAGTGGAGTGAGGTTAACTATTTACACATACATACATCTGTAAGAACGTAAAAGGATTTTGGTGTAATACGTTTCTCTGTGTCTAAATATTTATGTCTGATTTTCTGACATGGCAAAAATAATAACCCAAATAAAATCTAGTACCATATTTATTTCCTTACTTAAATATGTTTTATTTTTAAGAAGAATGTCGTAGAAAAATATTAATAGCGGTTAGACTATTCAAGTCAGTTATGTTACACCTATACTACATACAAGTAAAGTGGTATATCATGCTCTTTTCTAAAAAAAAATTGATACTCAATTGAAGGGTGTCACGTTCTTTTCACAATATAACTGGATAGATCAGGTAGATCATCATAAAAAACGGTGATGGTCTGTGGGTAAAGTCACTTTCAAAAATTGCATATCTTCATATTTTCTTGTCGTAATTTTGCTTCTTTCTCCAAACTCGAAAAATGAATAGGTTTTATCATGATATAAAAAATACAAGGTAGTTTTATTCTCTCAATTTTCCTTAACAATCACCAGCTGACAAGTATAAGGATTGTGACATTTTCGATAAAACTGTGCTACCGTATTAGTTTATACATTCCCTTGTTTTCAGTTTTGTTTGAAGTTGTGTGTAAAAATAATAATAAACTGTGGCTTCTAACAAAAATAATTAAAAAGTTTTAAAATAAAATACATACATAAATCTGAAATCTATAAAAATGGACGGAAAAACATCCCCAGACTAAAATGCTACCGACACCATGTTTCAATGTGCCTTTAGTATAACGTGGAATAAGATGTTGGCTTTTGAGTCATCTAATCAGTCTTAATCTATCGGAACCTTTTAAATTAAATTTGGACTCATCGGAGAAAAGTATGGAATTACTTTGTGTGGTGATCATATTAATGTGTTTTCTTGCAAATTCCAACCTGATATAAAGATCTTTTTTACACTTTTGTATGGTATGCTTTTAGTGCGCCTTCTGCAGTCTGCCTTTGAATCTTTCTGGGGGTAACATTTAATAACAATTGTGTGGCGATGGTTCTTGACGACACGATTTGGTATTTTTTTTTTATCAAACGTATTATTGCCTGGTCAACTCATCATCGTTCTTGAAATAACGCTGTGGTGAATGTCAAATTTTTTTTGCAATTGTGGTCACTAATTGGCCGTTATTAAAATCAGCTATTATTTTTTCTTTTAAATGCACTGAATAGAGAAGTTATAAGTCACGTCCAAAACAAGTTTGAAAGCACGGAAACGACGGAAAACTACATGCAATTTTTCGCTATACATACTTACTTTGATATTTAAACATATAATGACATCTTTTGGAAGTAGGTTTTTCTTATTGTAAGTAATGAAGAATATTCAAGGTTATGTGCATTAGTTTTGTCGCTGCATCCGCAACCATTCTAGTAGAAATAATTATTTATATATTTTTAAACCACAAGCATCAAACTTTTCCCTTTGTTTTTAATATCTAAAGAGTATTTTCTATTAAATATAATAATATTTTCTATAAAATAGGCATTGGTTTGAATGCTATTGTAAAGTTTACTGATAAGCAGAAGTCCGTGATTTTAGTTGTTGAGACCAAATTGGACCCAAGTGAGCTAGCTGGCTTTACAATAGCTGGCAGCCTGTTAAATCTAACCTAACATGAGTTTCAAAACAACCACTGATACCTACTTACATCAGCTTATTATTTCTAGCTTTTTCTAATTTCAGAAAAAATCCATTCTAGGAGTATATTCCTGTATTCAACTGTGTGGCAACGCCTTTTTATATTTCTCTCTAAAAATAAACTTCAAAAATCCTTATTACAAATAATAAAAAGACTTGTACTTTTTATATCATGGGTTTTGTATATTTATTTATTTTCGTGGAAGACAAGACAGTCTCTGTAATTCTAATATAAACCATAATTAAGCACTATTTAAGGCAGCCACAGACGATATGTTTTTTACGTCTGTTTTTTTAACATGTATTTCTTAATGTATTTTTTCATGTCTGTCAAAATTTTTCATTTTTACAGACGGTTTTTAAAATTTGCTCACAAACGTACATGTACATTTACGTCTGACCAAGGCGAATTCATACCAGGTAAATGCAAGAGCAATAAATACAACACTACAAAAAATAAATCTTTTTCAAATGTCAAGGGAAAAATATAAACACAAAAAGGAATTAAAAAAAATATAATAAAAAAAATTACAATAAAAGACAAACATTTAATTATTTCGTGAAACTTTTAATTATTTCGTGAATATTAAAGTCTCAGGTCATAGAGCTTGGAAAGAGGAAAATGGCCAGCAAAATTGGGGAGGATTCTGGAGGATAGCAGGCGCTCAAGATGCAATACATAATATAAAAAATTGTTTTGAAAATATTTTTTCAAATATCTATTCAACAAAAATTACAATAAAAGAAAAACTTAATTATATTGTGAAACTTTTAATTATTTCGTGAAACTTAAAGTCTCAGATCGTAGAGCTTGAAAAGGTGCAAATGGCCAGCCAGACTGCGGATGATTCTGGATGATATCTGGCGCTCAAAATAGAATACATAATTTAAAAAATTGTTTTCCAATTTTCTTTTTATTATGTCATTGACATCTGAAACAGATTAAAATGAAAAAAAAAGTTATCAGCTGCGCTGTCAATTTCACCTGTTATGAGTTCGCCTTGCGTCTGACATTGCCTATGTTTTTTATTATTAAAAAAAATAATTATTTAAAACAAATTAAACTATTAATACATTAAAATTTCCTCAAGCCGTCTATTTATACCGACCAAAAACAACCTCTGAATTGTTCGCAAGGTATAGAGTTCTAAGGTCAGATGTTTAAACATAACAATATAAAACACACTCTATTTGAAATTTTGTCAGACGACTTTGCTCATGTTTTTTACAGACGCAATGTTTTTGAGGTAACCTTTTACATTGTGAAATATGACATGTACATTGTTAAAAACATATCGTGTGTTATCTACTTTAGACACGTGAAGAGATATACAAGCAACTAGTATATGCGTTGAATATTTTCATGATAAAATTGTTATTTCTTTGATTTACTCACCGTCCCATTTTTCAGTAACAGAAAATCAATATTCGCATTTTTTCAAGTCACTTGGGCCTCGGTTTTTAGTGGCTGGCGACTATAACACCAAACACACTTTTTAGGGATCACGTTTAATTACCCCGAAAGGTCGCGTGCTTTTTGACACCGTTTCCAAAATGGGCTTAGCTGTGATTTCAAGTGGACACCCCACTTATTGCCCGTCAAAATAATTCATTACAGTATAGGACTACAATTGTCGGTCGTCGCCTTTGTTTAATTCTTAAAGTTAACCGCCTTTCGCTTCCTCTCTCTCTCTCTCTCTCTCTCTCTCTCTCTCAAATAGAAACGTCAAACTACATACAAAAACATGTTTCAGAACAAAAGTTTTGTCCGCAACCTGAATCCTGCTTTAGTCAAACTGAAGGCAAATAGCCACGATCTAGCAACATTCGTCAATTGTTGTGGCGGTATGTATGAAAATTTGTTAGTATGTGTGACTAGCAACACAAATATTTATGATTTTACTTTAATGCCATGTTCTGACGGTAATATGAAACACTTGGTTCACTCTCTGAACCACTATTGCGAAACTAGGTGTTCAGACGGTTGTTTTTTGATTCACACTGATGTTTACATATTTTGTGCAAACGTTTCATTAATTCTATTTTCAATTTTTATTTAAATCTTCATGTAAGTATCAAATTTTTACATTTTCAATGTGTTTATTTTGATTTTACACGCATTAATTATCTGTTTTTTCTTTGCTTGGATTTTTTTGCAGCTAGTTCAGATAAACTAGCGATAATTTGTTATCAAATTTGGAGATGACAGTAGTTTTCGCTTGGTTCGCAACAAGATTCAAAATGAACCAAGTTGGTTCGCTCATAAAATTTTGTATGGCAAATCATGTTGGTTCAAAATTAAGCTTATCTGTGCATCATAAATTCAATCCGCTGCCAAAAAGAAGTAACCAGCAAGCTTACGTACACACATACATTTGTATGAATTTAAAACAACAACTTCAATATATTTGGTTTCGTTTCCTCTTGTTCCATTTTTTATTCTCTGTATTTAATGTGTTTAAAAATAACGGTAAATAAGAACAACACAACTTAAAACTAATATCTGGCACCACCATTTTTCCCAACACATTGTTGTTGTTGCTTACATTGTTAAGAGTCATTGCGTTTGTAGGAATGTTTGCAATTTGTATTAATTTTTTTTGCAGTGATTGTGTGGTTTATTGTACTTGACAATTGTCTGACATTTTTGTAAGTTCATTGTACGTTGCAGTGTGAGACTGTTATTGTTGTTTTACACAACAGAAAAATAATTGATTGGAAAAGGGTTGCCAGTTTATATAAGAGAAGGCAAGGAAAACACATTAAACTGTAAACATTAGAATACATGAAATAAAATAAATTATACCTATATTGTGTGCCAAAATTAAACTAGAGGTGTTGATGATTTCCACATACATATATATGTACTCGTACATGTGTATAAAAAATAATCTATGCCACCAGTATATTAAAGTATAACGGTCTTATAGTACGTTTCCATATAGGTAATTTGGGCCAAATCATTTCATTTGCTCAAATTAAGTTATTTGTGACATGATTTTCCATACATTTTTCATATTATCAAATTATCTCAAATGACTTAATTTGTTTCAAATTAAGTCGAAATTTGTCTGTGCAGCACTGCGCTATTGGTATTCTTACAAATGCAACCTTGGGGCATCCATTATTGGTGAGTTACAGTTCGAAAAAGTGACATTTAAATAAAATTCACAATGACTGATTTTATTTGTTTATGAAGTGAAAGAAACATTTGTTGTTAATATTATTTTCCATATTTATGGGTTTTTTTTTATTCTCCTATATTAAATATATTTTTTTTTAATTGTATGAAAGCCATTTTATTTCCCCGCATACAAAAAAAAAAAAAGATTATGGTATAAGTATTTATTATTTTATTTACTATTAAACGCTTTACCAATAAAGAATATAAGGAAGACAAAACTACTTTATTTGTTTGCGAATTATATTCTCCAAAGCAGTGATATCTATAGCAAATTTACGAATTCGTTTCGAGAGCTAGTCGGTAGCCATAGCGTTTTCATTAGGCATCTATCTAAAGGTGGATTCATCATCATAATTTTTTTAGTTAAATGCTTTTTGATCTTTATTTAATTGGGGCGTAACCACATCGGCATCATTTTCGTGTTCTTTAAGTAGGAAAATATAAGAAAATGTAAGCAAGTTACAGCCGGCTAGTGCACTAACTTCTCCAATATTTTTACGTACCCATAACGAAAGTCGGATATTCAGATTTGTTAACATAGTCGTAAATAGCCTTGGATATCCATATTGCTTTTTATCTTTATTGGCAACATGACAATCAAGAATGCGTCCGACAAATGGTTTCTGGAATTTTTGCGACTTGGATTTAAGTAATAATTTAATAAAAAAGCGTTCCTTCTATATCCCCATGTCTTCAATAAGGAAATCAGCTTTAAGGCTTAATGGTTTCTTTCAGTATACGCTTCCTGGCACAATGTTTAATATCTTGCAGCCAAAAATAATACATAAATAAACGAAAGCATCATTAACTATTTCATTGGCGTTTAATCCCGTTTTATTTTCGAATGCCACAGCGTTTTTCACAATGTTTATTAAATTTTTGTTTTTTTAATGATAAAATATACTCAAACAATTCAAACGTCACACTGATTTCGAAAATTCGAAGAGAAAATTACGTACAACATAATGGAAACACTTCGAAATGTTTTCCTTAAATCAACTTAATTTGCTTATAATGGAAACGTACTATTATTTATAAAAAGATTTTCATGTTTGTTAAATTTTTGTTGAACTTTTATAATTTTTTAAATTAAAAATTGTTTGGTTTGTACATATGTACAACAGGTTTTTAGTTCAAGTTTTTCCTTTCTTAATTTTTTCTTAAGAAGGATTTTTTACAATACAAATTTGCTGTGATCAATAATTATTGATTGAAGAAGACAAGAAAAATAATAATCAAATCTTTAGCTGGGGGACAACTAGCTGTTTCGTAGTCGCTACACTACTCATCAGCACCCACTGGGATTCGAACTCGGGACATGACGTATCATGATCTACTGCTTTAACTACTAAGCCACCGAGCATTTAATTATTTTCTATCTATATTCATCTCATATTGAATCACATATGCATTTTTTGTTAATTGCCCACTTGTTTGTACAGCGTTTGCTGTCTCTAAACTAGCGGTATTTATTTTTATTTATTAACATACATATTTTTGTATTTAATATTCTCCGGACCCAGAGATGTAAATATTAATTTGTTAAATTTTTGTTGAACTTTTATAATTTTTTAAATTAAAAATTGTTTGGTTTGTACATATGTACAACAGGTTTTTAGTTCAAGTTTTTCCTTTCTTAATTTTTTCTTAAGAAGGATTTTTTACAATACAAATTTGCTGTGATCAATAATTATTGATTGAAGAAGACAAGAAAAATAATAATCAAATCTTTAGCTGGGGGACAACTAAATTAAATGCTCGGTGGCTTAGTAGTTAAAGCAGTAGATCATGATACGTCATGTCTCGAGTTCGAATCCCAGTGGGTGCTGATGAGTAGTGTAGCGACTACGAAACAGCTAGTTGTCCCCCAGCTAAAGATTTGATTATTATTTTTCTTGTCTTCTTCAATCAATAATTATTGATCACAGCAAATTTGTATTGTAAAAAATCCTTCTTAAGAAAAAATTAAGAAAGGAAAAACTTGAACTAAAAACCTGTTGTACATATGTACAAACCAAACGATTTTCATGTTTATTAAGCTTTTATTACACACATTTTGTATGGAAATCAGTACAATAAAAGCTTAATAAACTTGAAAAAATGTTTATAAATAAGGCGGGAAATATATAGTACAGGGTCGCATAAAATTTATCGAAGACGTTAGAACACCTTACATTTTTTATTAGAATTTTTTTCAGTATTTTGTAAAGATTGCTAGGCGAATTTAAAACGGAACAGTACACAACTGATCAACGTGCCCAAATCTTTGCAATATATTTCACAAATTAACAGTCCATTGCTTTGGCTCAGCATGCATATCGCTGCTGGTATCCTGAGAATCAACAAATAAACCGTATGGATACGACAGGGGACAGTAAGGAAGCCTTTTTGGTGCCGGCAGGCGAAAAACGGTGTGCGCAGACAGGTTGTGGAAATTGATTTACATCGCCACCTGCCTTGTCTGCTTTATCTGATGATGGACCAACTCATTCAACATTCAACAGCGTTCCCATGTAGCTTTTGCCATAAGTTTGTGGCCAAATGGACAAACGCCTTGCTAAAGAGTTCGTATCTTTTCATCACTCCTGCATGCAATTTCCCAGACAGTCCGTGGAAGACAAGGCTTATGAGTTGGATCAGCCCTTAACCAACTCATCCGTCTAACCATCACTTTTGGTTCTTTACATTATAGGTATCTGTTGCAAGACAACAGCACCTCGGGGGTTATCAGCCCCCGAAAACTGGCTTTGTGCCATAGGTATCATTGAAACCTCCTCTTCCTGCGATTTAGATTTAAACCGCAGCCAGAACCTTTTGCTCCAGTTAGACATCTCAATCATGATTTGCTTTGAGATGGTCTACAAGCAGAACTTTCCGGGGGCTTTGCTGATTCCAGTTTTGCCAATTAACCCTTGTTTAGGGTTTCGGAAGTCCAACACAACATAAGTCATCCGGCTTCTTAAAGTTTTATTTGCTGCCACAATCGAGGAACTCCTACCTTTATATGCTACAGAAAGCAGAGTGCCCTGGCTTAGTGTACGCCAAGGCAAAACCTGTTCCCCGGGGCGATGCGCGCATATAATAATATGCAAAAGGAGAGTATGTAGAAGGATGGAGCAATATCAGTTAAGAGGTGTTCAATCCAGCTTGGCCTCCCACGAGGGTCGCTGCAATAGGTTTTGCAGCGCTTTGGACTAATTTGAAAGGAAAAGTTTAGAAAAATTAGTCCAGAACCATCTAGCAATACGTATATTTTATATACGTATTATTTATAAACGCACTGAAACCAACAGCAGTGGACCTTTTTCAAATCCCGAGATTACCAAAATTTTATGCAGAACAGTATTTCAGTGATTTTAAACCACTTCTGTGAAAAATTATTTACAAAAAAGCCTGATCAAATTGCATTTTTTGTTGTTTTTTTTTTTTTTAAATCTATTTCAATAAACGTGAACTCGTCTTTTTACTCAAAGTCTGTTGAAGTCAATTTAAGATTGTTAAGTACTCTCCCTACAGTGCAAATGGAATTCCATCATTCTTCTTTCTTTCTAGGGATGTAACGATACCACTAGAGTATCGATACTTATATTCGATACGCGATCGATCGCAATGTATCGATACCTACTCGGCGTCGAAGAAGAAGCATCGGTACATATTTGTATTGGTCGATTTTTTCATACGATTTGCGACAGGTAAGAACACATGCAGCCAGAAACCATCACCTTCGATATGGACTTGATCTTCTGATCCACTGGTTGAAATCGAGGTGTCTTAATTAGGATCCCGGATAGGAATTCCATCATAACAAATTTTCTTTATTAGGATCCCGGTAGTGGATTCCATAATAACAATTTATCGTTGGTATAATCATCGATAGTTACATAATTCTGGCCTGAAGATTTTTCGAATGGTTTTAGTAACTGGACTATGTAGTAATTAGTATCTCAAGATCGTGACCGCAATCTTATCGTCTTTTTTTTGTATGAAATGAAACCATACACCCGATTTTGATAGTCCCATTTGCAAGAATTACTTTTATAAATACTTAGAAGAGAAATAAAATTATGGTAAAAATGGTGACCAACTCAGTTTTTTTTGCTTGTCAATAAGAATAGAGTATTTCTGACCGATACGAGTATTTTTGACCGATATCTATATATAATTGTGCTGATGCCGACGCTGACGCTTAATGAGTTGCATT
The DNA here is from genome assembly GCA_914767995.1 of Thecocarcelia acutangulata. Taxonomy (NCBI): domain Eukaryota; kingdom Metazoa; phylum Arthropoda; class Insecta; order Diptera; family Tachinidae; genus Thecocarcelia; species Thecocarcelia acutangulata. The sequence goes on from OU612098.1 coordinate 15,358,668, forward strand.
ACATCGATCCACAGATACACACATTGCTTATTATAATTATTATATGTAAGGTTTACATGTTGAATTTTAAAATAAATGTTGGAGTTATTAAGTGCAACTTGTTTCATTAAATTAATACTAATTTAATATATACTATCAGCTTCAAAAGTGAGTCAACATCAATGATAATTTTATATTTCGTTTTATTATATTGCTAGTATTAGCACTAGAACAATCTTAGTAACTATAATTAAGAGACTATCTAATGCTTACTCAACCAGTTTAAAAAATATCCAAAAAATAAAGTCAACAATTTTTTATAATACCTTTTAACTAAAACTGTCAAAAATTACGTTTCAAAGGTGAGTAAACAGTTTCCTCCTCATTTAATTTTTTCGCTAAGACCGGCAATTTTTATGATGATTTTTATTGAAAAATACAAAAAATAATTATTTTAGCTAATTGATAATCAATATCCTTCCTGGACGTGTCTGTAAAGTTTTATAAAAGCCGTGAATAAAGATGAAAACGGAAATTTTAGTAGAAACAAGAAAAACTATGATAGATCTAAGAGAGAAAGGTAAATCATTTCAAAAAATTAGTAAAATTTTATAAAGACACAACACCTCTTAAAAAGCATGGTGGAAAAATTAAAAAGCTTTAAGAAAATAGACGATTTTAAGCGAAGAGAACATCCAAAGCTGTTAACTGAAGGAGAAGAAGGATTGCTGCCATAGTTACAAATAAACCACATTGTACTGTGGTACAAATTGCCAAGGATATTACTACAGAGTCTGATAAAGTAGTTAGTGATAGCACAATACGACCCACTTTGCATAAATATGAATTTAATGTCAGGTGTTCGGGAAATAAGACTGCACATACATTTTGTTTATACATTGACGTACACTCACTTTTGATCATATATTATTGACCCTTTGTTGTAAAGTATAAAAAAAGACATTATATTTAATTTCAGCTATTTTTTCTATTATAACGATATAAATAATGATTTATTCATTTTTGTTATTGTAAGTAAAATCGATATGTATAATATAATTTCATTGTATTAAAAAACAAGACACACCACTGGTGTTGACTCACTTTTGCTTTTCATAGTATATTATTATTTTTATTTCCTCTTAACCTGGCAACTCTTTTAATTTACCTTCACTGTTTCTTTTTATGACGTTTTACTCGTTTAAGACAACAGAAATAAATTGCAATATTTAATCTAACATTTATCAACTAAATATCTTTAAAACAACAATTGAAATACCAACACAACAGAAAACATTTTAATAGAAAACATATCCTGTTAATACTATGTACTAACACTCATACATATTAATAAATGACGTGAGCTGCTACTTAACTTATGGCTACAGCCAAGTAACAGTAGTAATGTAAACTTAACCCAAATAACTATACTGTAAATTCTACAGTATTTTAAAAAATATTTCTGGAGAGTAAGAGAAAAAAAATTCCTAAGAGAGTACAAGATAATTGTAAAAACAGCATACATTTGAAGGAACAACAGCATGGCAAAATGTTATAATACGGGGTTTTAAATAACAAGCACATGCATGCTTTAGAGCTCACTTAAAGTACAACCGGTGCTCGCTAAAGTTGTGCTAAATAAAAGTGAAAGAAAGATAAGTGATTTAAACAGAGAATTATGTCTGCTTAATAAATAATAAACAAAGAATACAAAAGAAACAGAAAAAAAATAAACAACTGTGGAAAGAAGTATTTTAGAAAAAAAAAAAAATTTTGCTTTACTTACGTATATGCCTGTACATATAAAAATTCTAAAAAAATAAACTTTTTGTGTTAAAACTAAAACCATTGAAGTTATCAGTAGCAAACACAACAAATGGAAATGGAAATTGACAACAAAAAGCCTTTTAAGGTAAGTTGTTTTTTCTTTAAGAAGGGGAGGGGGACGAGGGAATAGGTGCATACATAATATTTGTGCAATGTGGTGGCAATACTAATTACAACAATAAAATAATTACACCAATATACAATACACATGTTGTATAAACAAAAAAGCCGAGTTTAATTTTTATAAAAATTATTTTTGATTTATAAATAACTTAAAACATGTATGTTTTCATAAATATTCGTGCTAATTTTATCACTTCTGTTGCAAAAATTCAGTTTTGGGCGTATTAGTTATGTTTTTGTATTGTTGTAAATATTGTTGCAAATTAACTGGGTATGTATGTATTCACGTGTTGTTGAACCACATATAAACATATGTATATACATATGTATGTACATACATAGTTAAATATGCCAGAAACTGGGTGAACTGAAAATAAACATTTTAAATTTGTTGCTGTTGTATTTTGCAATCTGTTTGTTATTTTGTTTGCCATATGCACACACACACACATGTATATATAAGTATATGTACATATTTATATACATATTTATTCATATATGTATACATAAGAGTTTTAAGAGTCAAACAAGTTTAAATCATAATAAAGCAAACAAATCTATTTTTATAATAATACCAATGAAACGGGCTATTGTATGGAAAATAAATTTATTTTTATAAGGTGGTCCCACCGAAATGCACGATGTTAATTGTAAATAAGGCAAAAAGTTTTCGTGGAATTATCTTAATATTTTTTATTATGATAGGTTATGGCAGTTACAAGTGAACCAAAATATTCCCAAATGCTCGCCATGGCTTTGTTTAGAGCTGCAAAATTATCGATAGTTTTTATCCGATTGTGACACTATCGACCAAAAAAAATTATTTCCAAAGCTTGTATGCTTACATATTTTTGTAAATTAAATTTTTAATACCTACCAATAAAAAATTATAAATAGCTTGTTTTCTATGTTTCCCAGCTATCTATATGTCGACATTTCATAGGAGCTGCCCTAAAGCCCAGTTCAGACTATTATACTTTGTATTAATACTTGTCAAAAATTCAAATAATACGTGCAAGTCTGATAGTCTGAATGTAATCCGTCATACATACGAAAAATAATACGATAAAAATTTGACATCCCATACGACTTTGTTGTTTTTTGAAACTTTTCAAAACGATAATACTTTACATTGGATCAGGGTTGTGTTTTTTAGCAAACCAGCTAATTAAAAATTGAGTAGTCGGCTATTTCGTAGCCGATGGGGTGCCGTCACTGATAGTATTTTTTGTCGGTATAAAAAAGCTCGAAATTTGGAATTTAGCTGTCATTTATAAATGTATTTTGCTCATGCTATATTTAGAACATAAAATATATTTGTGCTATTGAATTTGGATATGTTATACATAATTATTATTTTAACTATTGAAGAATTTCGCGCGCCGGCACGTCTATCGCCTACGACAAATAGCGCACATGTCGCCGTGAAAAGTTTTATGATGGCACATCTATGTTGGTTTATATCAAGTGTGATGGTGTGAATGCAAAATCTAATTTACGTTAGACTTTTTGACAGTCGCAAGAAATGTGTTTAGACTTTTATCTCACAAAATCGAATGAAAGTATTTATACTTGTATAATAGTCTGATTGGGTCTTAATCATCATTGGAAATTTTTGAAAGATATTCGCAAACATTCAACTTTATATCCTAACAATCCAAATTTGACGCACTTTTGACTTTTATTTTATTGGTATCAATGTTAAGAGCTAAAATAGCGAATAAAAACTCAATTGTTTAAATTTTTAATTTTATAAACACGATCTTTCTTATTACTAAAAGTACGAGTATACACAATAAATAAACACAATCTGCTGGTTACTGTTAAAATACGGCGAATTCATTCCTAGGTGAACTTGACAGCTCAGGTGATTATTTTTTGCTTCTCGCGTTTTTTCCAATGAGACTGTAAATTTCTTTTTCTTTTGTTTACAAACTTTTTCGCGCCTTTTTAATCTGAAGATTTTTTTGTAAGATTTAGTGCAGTTTCAAAAAATTTGTGTGATTTTAAAAGTGAATAACTAATATAATCCGTGATTTTAATTACAAAGAATTATAAAAATTTATTTTAACGTTTATATAAAAATTTTTCCCAGCTGAACAATCTTAGGCGAATTTAGATTTTGACATTCGCGATACGTTTAACAATAACAAAATACATTGTACTGAATTCGCCTTTCCGCTTGCATTCACCTGTATAAATTCGCCTGTATAAATAGCTGTCTATATATCGACATTTCATAGGAGCCACCCTAATCATCAGTTCCAATGAGATGTTGACACATAGGCAGCTAGGAAACATAGAAAACAAGCTGTTTATAATTTTTTGATTGGTATCAATAATAGAAGCTAATTAAGTGAATAACCTCAGTTGTTTGAATCCTTCGAGTTTGGCTAGTAGTTCCGAATTGAAATAAGATATTTTGCTCTGAAAATTTTCTAATGCCAAATAAAGGGTGGTTAAATTTCAAGGGCCGATGTTGATTTTGAATAAAACACAAACTATTTAGGAAATTATTGTAATTTTATTTTATTATGATATATTGATATTACTCAATTATGTATGAAACAAAATATCGGCCAAATGGGCGCCGCGACTACGGTGGCACACCTCCATCCGATGGTCCAAATTTTCGATGACCCTGAGGCATAATGGAGGTTCTATGCCGTTAATGTGCCGAATTATCTCATCATTTAGCTGTTGAATTGTTGCTGGCTTATCGACGTACACCTTTTCTTTCAAATAACCCCAAAGAAAAAAGTCCAACGGTGTCAAATCACATGATCTTGGCGGCCAATTGACATCGCCATTACGTGATATAACACGGCCATTGAATTTGTTGCGCAAAAGAGCAATTGTTTCGTTAGCTGTGTGGTAAGTGGCACCGTCCTGCTGAAACCACATATCGTCTACATCCATATCTTCCAATTCGGGCCATAAAAAGTTCGTTATCATCTCACGATAGCGAACAACATTCACAGTAACTGCCTGACCGGCCTCATTTTCGAAAAAATACGGCCCGATGATGCCGCCAGCACATAAACCGCACCAAACAGTCACTCTTTGTGGGTGCATTGGTTTTCCGACAGTCACTCTTGGATTCTCATTCGCCCAAATGCGGCAATTCTGTTTATTGACGAATCCACTGAGGTGAAAATGGGCCTCATCACTGAAGATGATTTTCTTCGAAAATTGATCATCATTTTCAAAATAAGTCTGGATAACTTTAACACGTTGTTGGATTGTGTATCTCTCCATGGTTCAAATAAAATTCGGAAAAAAACTTGGCGTTTAGGTGTGGTTCACATTCAACATCGGCCCTTGAAATTTAACCACCCGATATCATAATTCAATCATGTTCGGTTTGCGAATTAGGAATTGGAGAGCGAAACACGAATTTTAGTGTCCGTGTGAACGTGCTGTTACTATTGCAATAAATACAACACCAAAAACATCACCTGCATTTTGTTGGTAGAAATTACATAATATTGTGAAAATCTGCACATTCTTTTGCTTACATAAGCTACAGTCTGTACGTTTTCTTAGAACTACATATGTAGCTTATAAACAAGATTTTGACAATCTTCTGGGTCGAAAGCCAAAGACAGCTGTGCTTGTACGACTACCTGCTATAGCTGCCTTGGATGACAGTATCTGGGAGGAAAAAGAAAAGGTAATACAACACGTTTCAAGCGTGTATGGCAGGGGTGCCCAAAAGTTCTATATGAAAGAGCATACACCAATACATTTAAGGAAAAACTAATTTTATTTAATAAGTAAAGCATACGAAAGTTTTGTTGCTTTGCATTTGTGTGTGTACACACACTTGCTAAGTGCTTTTACAAAAACAAATGAGCACCAAGCGCAAAGGGTTTGGGCAGTTCTGGTGCATGGTCTGCGAAAAGCAAATGAAAAAAGTCTAAATTAATCACCCATTTTAATGCAGCCAATGTGTCACTATATTTATCATTTATGTACATATATATATGTATGTATGTAGATATGCCCATACATATGCATCGAAGCATGTACTTATACTTCTGTGGATAAATAAAGTACGTGAATATGTTTTTATATATGGATGTAAATAAGTACATATGTATATTTTTTGTTCATTTCAATTTTCATTTCTCCTTGGTCTTGATGTTTTTGTATTCATTATTTATTTAAGAGTCTTTTTCTTTATTTCTCAATGTGAGTTTTTTTCTTATTATTGTTGTTTTTGATTTTAAATCTTAAATTCTCTTTGTATGTTAAAGAATTTTATATGTGAGAGAATTATGCCCGATAACATTTAACATGTTTCTCTACAATTTTTGTTTGCTCTGTTTTCCAAAAGGATGTAAATTTTTTATAAACAGGTTTAATTTTGATTTAAGTTTTCCATGAATTATTAAGAATAATAAAATCAAGCAAATAAATTTATTTTTTTTATAAATCGTCCTTTTGCACAATAATAAATTGTTATTAAATTCAAAAAGATGAGAATAAAATTCAGATTCTTATATTTTTATATATAATTTTAGCATAAAATTTCATGTTTCTGCCACGGCTGGGTGCCAAAATTTCTAAAGAAACATTTTTTTATGTACAAAAAGAAAATGTATGCTTATATACATACATATGTATGTATACAAAAACTGACATACTTGGGTATTATGCCGAAATGCGTTTATCAGTCATATGCTGAGAAAAGCATAATTTTGAAATCACTTGTGCGGTCGAAATCGCAAATCTCATTTTTTTTGTATGCTGAAGATCTCGCTTTTGTTTGAGCACAAATATATGAAAAATTTGGTAGCACTTGTTTTTTCCCCGTGGAGTTGGTTCATCTTCAGATAAGGCCGTCAAAACCCTAGAAATTTGGGCAAACTGTAACCATTTTACGGTTATTGTGATTAATTTTTATTATTTTTGTTCCTTTGAACTTTGGAAACGTAAAACTAAATAACATTTCTATAGCCACAGTCAAAAGTAATAACACAATTGCCGCAAGTTTTCTAGAATTAAGACTATTGGTTAAATTATGAATTCAAAATTTGTCGAATTTGAAAGATCCTCCAATAAAATAAATGTTTTGGCAAGTGCCATTAAAAGTTCAGGACTGTAAAACGTCACAATACTTTAGTTTTATACTAAAAAACAACGAGTTAAAAAAATAAAAACCTCATGTAACCAGCTTTTTGCTATCCCATTTTACTCGGAACTATGTTTTTTATTCCCACAAGCTCTTGGTAGGTTCTTAATTTTACGGCAAAGTGATGAGAGAGATCAATCTCTCATACGTGTTTGCCATAAAGGCACCTTTACATGGTAATACAAGTATTTAGATCTGTCAAAAATATGTGCAGAATAAAGGAAATCTTACCGTGTAAAAACAAAATGTATTCAGTATGAGAGAAATCCAAATGCAAAAATTGAGAAGCGGTCGGTAAATCTTAATTTTCTAAACCATTTTAGAAAACTCAGTATTCTCATCACATCAGAGGTGAATTTTTAAATTTGCATTGGCAGCACTTCAAGTATTTGCTGCAGGTGGTACAACATTCACAAAAGCAAACAATCGCAGTTCAAGAATATTGCATGTTGTTTTTGTAAATGTTGTGGAGTTGTAACCATCAGTAAATTTATTAGACTGTCATAATAAAAATCAGTAAATTTATTAGACTTTCATAACCTAGTGTCTACAACTGCGATTAACTCTGACATAATATCTGAGAAAACGTCGGCAGAATGAGAGAGCGAATTTCTCCATGTCCATCTTCATATCTAACAAGGAGTATACGTATTGTTGTTAATCTTATAAGAATTCATAAATCATTAAAAGTCGAGAAGAAAACACATCTTGACGATCAATAAAATATTGTATAAATTTTGTATATGTGCACATTTTTTACAAAATCAATTGCTTATAGTATACGTAATAATATATATTTAATACGTAAACGCAAATTATTTTCCATTTAAAAAGGTATTTTTTAAAGATATTTTGCAAAACTAATAATCGGTAAAATTGCAACGGCGTCTTTTTGTAAACAAACACATACCCATCCGCTTTTTTGACAGCTCTTATTATAAGATCGTTGCCATGAGATTTCTCATAAGAACGCTCTCATAAAAATTATTATAAGACTGCGATAACACTGATTTTAAGTCTACACGTAACAGAATTCTCTCTGCGATTGAATTTGACGTTCTCATCTCAGATATTATCGCAGGTGTGGACACTAAGTAATAATACTTTGATTATACTTATCCCACAAGTGTAAACGTAAATAGTACTTACAACACATTTTTGTTAATTTTTTTTAAGTACGGAGAGAATTTTGTAATTTAATATTTTCCTCCCACAAAATCTAAATATTTTGTATTACCATGTAAACGTGCCTTAAGTGAGCGAGGCAGACAGTGATGCGACTTTTACCAAATTATTTCGCTTTTGTGTGAGCACAAATATGTGTAAAATTTGGTAGCACTTGTTTTTTTCACCGTGCAGTTGGTCCATCTTCAGATAAGGCCATCAAGGCTGGTACTGGTGTAAATCAATGACACATACGGGCACCTGAACATCGTTGCCAAATTGTACAAATAAATTTTGAATCTCATGTATGAACGGATATGTGAATAAACAAATCTATTATATATGGAGTGATGATAATACTTAAATGAATGTTTGGACAACCTTATATAGAAAAACTGACTGTGTGCATTATAGCCTGGCGGAATCATTGTTCCATACTTCTTTAAAAACGATTCTTATCAAAACGTTACAATCAATGGTGTCACCATATATAGAACCATGATTACTGACTTTCTTATTCATCATGATATGCAGAAATTTTAGTTTCAACAAGACAAGGCAACAAGTCACAGCTCATGCCAGAATTAATTTATGAAAGAAAATGTTAGGTAATTGTATAATTTCATGTTAAGCAACCATCAATCGCCTTCTAAGATCGTGCGATATAACGCCGCTAGACTATTTTCTGTGGGAATATGTGAAACCACTGCTCTACACTGATAAAATTCCGAAATTATTGACCCCTTGGAGGACAACATTTGCCGTGGTATTGCCGATATACGGCCACAAATGTTGGAAAAAGTCATTGAAAGTTGGAAGTCCAGATTAGTCAGCCGTGGCGGTTTTATGCCAGAACTCGTATATAAATTATAATGCCAGCAGATTATCTTTCGTATATAGAAAATATCATGTCAATTTAAGAAATTCATCTTTATTCCGTTTCAAAATTCTGTACCTCAATAAAAACGCCCTTTATTCAATAGAAATTTTTTCAATGACCAGTAGATACACACAAAACATTCCAGCTAAGGCATAATTTCACAAATTTTGTAGTGTTGTTTAAATAATATTTTAATTATTCACAATAGTTTCATTCACTATATCTTAAAGTATAATTAATTTTCTGTAGCATACTTTATTCAATAACTTTTGATTGAAATTGTTGATCGAATAGAATCCGTTTGTGCTTGAGTTTCTTTCTATGCAAACAGTTGAGTTTTTTCAATTGTTTATATATATTTTTTTAATATTTAAACACCAACTGCAAGAGAACTAACTGATTGAAATTCAAACTTAAATTCTAACTCAAACATGCACACAAAGTTTTATTTTTCAAAACTATGGCATACTTTTTAAAGTTTGCTTGCAGTAAACTGCTTTTTAATAAAAAAAAGTTGAGGAAACCATAAGTAAAACAATTAATAGAACTTCCAAATGAAAATATTAAATAAAGCAAACATAAAAAGTTAATAACCAATGAAAAAAAAAACTAGTTTTTTAAAAGTGAATTTGTGTGTATTGAAAAGAGTTTTATTTTCAATGGGGTACTTTGTTGCTTATAGTTTTATTGAGTTGTATTGCCTAGTTTTAGGCTAAAAAAGTAAAAACAAACTATTCTATACTTTAGTTGTGCTTAAAACAATCATCAAGTATGAAGAATTATAGATGCAGAGATACAAAAATTTGGAAAGTAGGTGAACTTATTCTTATTCAGGAACAAGGAGGTAACATTGATATAAACAACTTTAGAACTATCAGCCATGTCACAAAGTTTAATTCCGTTCGGAAACGGAATTGAATTCCTTTTTTACTTCTTTAAAAAAACGAAAAACTAAAAGACTTTTCGGTATGAAATCATTTTTAATTGCAAGAATGAAACAAGTATTATCTTATACAATTGATTTCATTTCGAAAAAGTTTTAAATGTACGTTTTTTGAAGAATTAAAAAACCGATTCAATTCCATTTCCGAACGGAAGTGAATTCTGTGACATGGCTGTATGTACTTCAGGGAAACTTTGTGGAAGAATTCTACGTGAGAAAATTGATTTAGAAGTGAAGGGTTTATAGTTATATTCCCCTAAGACAGACGTGTAATTGATTTGCATCGGCACCTGTTATGATGGCCTAATCTGACGGTGGACTAGTTCTATGAGATCAGCTAGCTCGTGGTTAAGCAGCGCATTTCGATGTGACTTGCTGTGCTTATGCAGTTGCTAACTTCTTTTTATATGCTTGTAGACATATGAAGAACCCCTTTGCTGATGAGCTCGGGTCTTTTAATTCCTCCTATGTGCAATTCACCAGATAGCCAGTGGAAATCAAGGCTTAATTAATTGAGAAGATCAGTCCTTCATGAACTCACTTGTATTTTTATCACTTTTAGTTCCTTACATTCGTTGCAAAGCAACAGCATTTCGGAGATTGTAATTAGTTTCCCAAAAATCTTCCAAGTTCCATAATTACCAGGGTAAGCTATTAACCCCTCCATGTGATTTTAGGTCTAAACCACAACCAGAATGTGTATGCAGGCACCACCACCAAATGACCAGTAACAGGATGCTCTGTAACAGAACCAATTATTTACCAATTTACACTTAGTGAGGGGTTTCGAAGGTCCCAACATCTTAGTCTAGAATTATTTGCTACAGTAATCGAAAGAAAACAGAGTGCTCGCGTTAGCAGCACATCAAGTCAAAACTTTGTTCCCCTGAGGATTTCCCAAAATACAGCTTGTGTTCGCGAATAGTAACTTTCCAGTTCATACACTTTTGAAATTACAAAGTGATGTTGCTCGCAACTAAAGCGAACGACATATGAATTAAACATAGTTTAAAGAACTAAAAACATGCTTCGATACCGAAGTAAAAAGTTAGAAATAATTTTAGAAATAAACTTATCAATAGTGGATGAAAAATACTAGCATGATTACAAATTAAGCGTGGGCGCTTTATGCCATAGTTTTTGTATGGCGAGCGAGTGAATGAAAAATACTAGTATTATTGTGAATTAAGCGTGGGTGGTTTGTGTCATATTATTCGTATATTGGGCGCCGGACGCCTAATTCACAATAATACTGGTATTTTTCATTCACTACTGTTTAAACTTATTCTTGAAATTATATCTTACTTTTTAGTTCGATATCAAAGCGCCATTTTTAGTTTTTTTTATTATATTTATTTTTTACTTCTTAGTTCGGTATCCTTTAGCAAATTGGGCATCAGAAATCTCCAAAATTTCCCAACTTCACGCGGAAGCAATACGTCAACTTCCTTAATAGTTCAGATATACGTTTCACGGCAACAACGCACACCGAATAAAAAAAACCAGTTTCTAATCGGTTAGTAAAGTTGTTTCGAGTTTTTTGGAAATTCCCAAACTCGGTTTCGGGAGTCGCCAAAATCACCCACTTCTCCGTAATTTTCGTACTAACGCGGCAACGTTGAATATACAGCTTTATAAACCTACATATGTAATAATAACTCATACGACATGTGTTTCGAGAGTTGCAAACATACAAGTGAATCTAATATAAGCATATTAAAAATATAAAGTGTCAATAAAAAAAGCTAACCAAAACTAGATAAAAGGTGGTCCAAACAAACAGAAGAACCTAAGAACAATTATACAAAGCATCGCCAAATGCTCGCCACTGCTTTGGTGGCATGCCTCTATCCAATAGTCCCTATTTTCAATAACTCTGAGACATAGTTGAGGTTCAATGACTTTTATGTGCCGTATTATCTCATCCTATATCTCTTGAATTGTTCTTGACTTAGTCCCTATCAATAGTCCCTATTTTCAATAACTCTGAGACATAGTTGAGGTTCAATGACTTTTATGTGCCGTATTATCTCATCCTATATCTCTTGAATTGTTCTTGGCATAGTGAGGCACACGTTCTCTTTTATATATCCCCAAAAAAAGAAGCCCAACGATGTCAAATCTCGTCCTCGTGGCGGGCAATTAACATCGTGAAGACGTAAGATAACACTGTCATTGAATTGCTTGCCCAATTGATCTTCACGTCATGACCCGAGTTCAAATCTGAAAATAGATGCTGATGAGTAGTGTAGCGACTACGAAACAGCTAGTTGTCCCCCAGCTAAAGGTTTGATTATTATTTTTCTTGGCATATTTTTTTACCTTTTGGGTCCAAATCTATATACACACATATATGCTTAGTTAAGGGCATAGTTGGTAGTTCATTATCTAGTCTGAGCATTGTGTTAGTCTAAGCATTATGTTAGTCTGAGCATTATGTTAGTCTGAGCATTGTAGAAGTTATATGCACTGGGTACTGATCAGTTTTAACCAATTTAATTCCAACATTTTAAATTCTCTGATATCGTTTGTTTCGTCCTTCCGCATTGTTACTATTAGCTGCAAGTCAAATGTCCACAAACAGTACTCGCTCTTTCCTCCTCCTCATAATCTATTATCCTAGTTCCAGTACAATGCTCTACATATGTAGAAATAGACTACGCAAAACGTTTGGCAAACATACGCTTTGCGGTTGCACTCAAATGACACAAACATAATTCATACAAACAGAATTTATTCACTTTTTTTTTTTGTTTTCATTGGCAGTAGCCGGCAATTTTGCTTAACATATGATGACCACAAAATATAAATTGTTTTTTTGTCATTCTTTAGTTGGCCTCAAGAGGTTTCCCTTTTAACTTCTCCGTAAAAATGTTATAGCCTCTATTTCTTGAAACCGTGAGACTATAGACTTTGCTTTTAGTTTTTCCACCAAGAAAGCCGGCATTTTTACAATTCTATAAATTTTAAGAAATTGTGTGGTTCTTCTACTATTTCAATCAGCAAAATTTTCACTGAAATTACAAAATTTAGCGCTAAAATAAACAATCGGTTTGACAAACATCAGCATGATTGCGCGAAAATCAAAAATTTTGGCTTTTTGCACAAAAATGCTTCCAATATTTGTGCAAACAGTCAAACACGCTCATAAACAATGCAGTATATTTATACAAACGTGAAATTGCCAATCATTTTGTGTAGTTTATTTCGCCCTTTATTACATATAATACTAATTTTAAGCAAAGAAGTTTGTTTGAATTGATTTTTACTTAAAAAGTTTTTTTTTTATCTTTTGTTAGACAGCCTTCTTTTTGTAATAATTAACAAACATTATTTTTGCGTTTAGACACAAAAAAATATTTTAAGATTTTTTTCTTAAAATTAAGATTTTATAATTTGACAAATGAAGAGTTTTCGAAAAAAATTTTTAGCACCACCGATTATTACTTCTGTCTATGAATATTTTTATCTATTATCCTTAAGTTTTTTAGATATATTTTGTCTCTAAATCACTACTTTTATCTGTGTCTGTATGTCTTCAATTACAAATGATAGAAAAAATATATTCATATGGGAAATTAAGTTAATGCTCAAGAAATAAAACTGAATGCTTAATGAATAATTTTGCCAAACAATTTCCCATTTGCTGCATTTTGTTTTTTTTTTTTTGTCAAAAAACACAAAAATATAAATTTCGAAGGACTTTACAGAAAAAATGTAAAATAATTATAATATTCATGTAATAAAATTGAAAATAACATAAAAGATTTTGTTCTATTTGTTTAAAAATTTGCCAGAGAGAAATGTTTAAGACTGTTGCAATGTTATCATGTTTTCTTTTGTAGTTTTAATTGACTTAATGAATAAATGACAAGAAACAAGTTTGCAAGCACATATTTATGAAAATTTAATAAGCGTTTAATTAAAGTAATTTATCACTTTGTGCAAATTTTATGGAAGTTGGTTTATGCCATGAGACAACACCAGAGATGCTTCTTGCGGCCCAAAGATATTTACAATTTTTTTGATTTATATTTTCCCACATTTTTGAAGTATTTTTCTTCTATTGCAAAATTGTACAAAGAATACTCGCTACTTTAAACATTTTAATTTAAATTCCTAATTATTGTATTGGTTTTAATCAAGTTAATTTTAGTCTAGTTTATTTAAATTGTTTTTAATCGCTTTACTTTAATCGAATGTTGCTGCTCTCTTACTGATATCGTATTGTGTTTAATCCATTAAATTAATTTTAATCGTTTAAGTTTTAATCGATTAATTTTTATTTGATTAATTTTTAATCGATTAGTTTTTAGTCTATTAATTTTTAATCGATTAGTTTTTAATCGACTAATGTTTAGTCGATTACTTTTTAATAGATTAATTTTCAGTCACTTAAGTTTTAATCGATTAATTTTTAATATAATAATTTTTATTCGGTTAATTTTTAATCGAATCATTTTTAATCGATAAATTTTTAGCAGATTTATTTTTAATCAATTAGATTTTAGTCTATTAATTTTTAGTCTATTAACTTTTAATCGATTAGATTTTAATCGACTAATGTTTAATGGATTAATTTTTAAGCGATGGATTTTTAATCATCAATAGATAAATTTTTATTCGATTAACTTTTAATCGATTTATTTTTAATTGATTAATTTTTAGTCAATCATTTTTTAATCATTTAATTTATAATCGATTAATTTTTAATAGACTCATTTTTATTCGATTAATTTTTAATCGAATAATTTTTAATTGAATTATTTTTAATCGATTAATTTTTAGTCCATTAATTTTCAGTCCATTAATTTTTATTGGATTAGTTTTTAATCTACTAATGTTTAGTTGATTAAGTTGTCATCGATTTATTTTTATACAATTAAGTTTTAATCGATTCATTTTGAATAGATTAATTTTTATTTAATTAATTTTAATTTGATTAAGTTTTAATCGATTAATTTTTAGTCGATTAGTTTTAATCGAATAATTTTTAATAGATTAATTTTTTATTGATTAATTTTTAATCGATTAATTTTTAGTCTATTAATTTTTAATCGATTAATTTTTAAACGATTAATTTTTAGTCTATTATTAATTTTTACTCGATTAGTTTTAAATCTATTAATACGTAGTCGAATAATTAAGTTTAATTTAATCAATCAATTAAGGTTTAATCGATAAATTTTTAATAGATTTATTTTTATTCGATTAATTTTTAATCGATTAGTTTTTAATTAATTAATTTTTATTCGGAAAATTTTTGTTGGATTAATTTTTATTCGAATAATTTTTGTTTGAATAGCTTCTAAATTTATAATTTTTAAACGAATAATTTTTTAATTAGCATTTCGACTACTTTTTACTATAATGTTTTTCGATCAAACAATTTCTAAACTAATATTTATTAATCTTATGACTATTTCGAATAATTTTAGAAGAATGTTAAGTACGCAGGCAGTTGGATACCTCGAAATAGTCTAGGTTATCCAGTTCACTTGGGTCCTGATAAAAATATTTTAATCGAAATTATTCGTTTTAGGAGTTCCTAACCGAATATTCTTTTTATACTTGTATTAACGGTCTAGTAACAATAAACAACAAAATTTCTCTGTGTTAGACGTCAGATTGAATATAAAAATTTCTTTTGCTTAAAGTGTTTTTGCTTTTGGTAAAAATTATTTTCCGCTTATTGGCCATGCAACAGTTGTCGACCTCAAAATCTTTACAGCTTTTTAATCGAGTGCTTAGTTAAATGTACTTATTTCAGTCTTTATTCATGTTTTAAAGAACTCTTACACTCAAAAGCAATTGAACCTTTTCTTACATCATATTTGTTGAGTAATATTCATAAATCGCCCAACTTTACAAATCTTTGGAAATACGTACATAAGTATGTATGTATTTCACAACCCACTTTTAGTTAAATCCAACCAAGGACGATTTGCACAAGCACGAGTGTTAACTCATATAAACTCTATTTCTCTTCTCTCTTAGTCCTCATTCAGTTTCGCTGTCAGAGTAACAAATAAAAAAGAAAAAATTTAATAAACAAACTCAAACTAGGGTGAATGTTTGAACCCATTAAAAACAAAATTCCAATAATTCGTAAAATTCGTTGAAGCTTTAAATTTTAAGTGGGGGTTTCTAAAGTTCCCCTGCCAGCTCTTCTGCTACATATTGTATCTGTGCTAAACTTTTGTCTTGTTGCTTTTGTTTCGCTTACAATTTGGTGGGGTTTCATGAGGTTTTCGTTAAAATAGAGCAAATAAATCTTTTCCGTGGATTTTTTTGTTAAAATTTTGAATAAAATTTCTTTGGAAATGTATACGCACGTGTTTGCAGGTTGCTTTTATAGATTAAATTTCAGTGAAAACTTAAAAAAAATTAAAAATTTAACAACTACAATTTTTATAGGATGGCTTAGTAAACTACGGTAAAATAAATTTAAATGTTAAGCAAACAGTTTTTTTCGGATATCATTGTCGTAAAAAATTTCTTTTCAAAAAATTTTAATGGAGTAATATTTAATCGAATAATTTTTGTTTGAATATTTTTATCCGAATAATTTTTATTTAAATAATTTTTGTTCTAGTAATTTTTATTTAAATTATTTTATATGAATAATTTTTATTAAAATAATTTTTATTACAATAATGTTTAATCGAAAAATTTGTATTTCAATAATTTTTATCCGAATGATTTTTTTCCCAATGATTCTCATTCGAAATATTCTTATTCGAATAATTTTGGTTTGAATAATTTTTATATGAATAACATTTATTCAAATAATTTTTGCTAAAATAATTTTTATCCGAATAATCTTTTTGCGAATGAATTTATTCTAATAACTTTTATTTGAAAAATTTTTATTCTAATAATTTGTGTTCGAATTACTTTTATCCGAATAATTTTTGTTTGAATAGTTTTTATTCAAATAATTTTCAGTCTGATTATTTTAATACGAATACACTTGTTTGCAAAATTCCGTATAATTTTTTTCGAATGATTTTATTATAAATAACTTTTCTTCGAATAATTTTGATTCAAATAATTTTCATTCGAATACCTTTTTTCTCCGAATAATTTTTATTCGATTAAATTTTATTCAAATAATTTCAATTAGTATTATTTTTATTCGAACAATTTTGATTCGAATATATTTATTCGAATAAGTTTTATTCAAATAATGTTTGTTTGAATAATTTTTATTCGAATAACTTCTATCCGAATTATTTCTATTCGAATAATTTTATTTTAATAATTTTTATTTGAACAATTTTTGTTCTAATTTTTTTTTATACCAATCAATTTTATTTAGATATTGTTCGAATGAGAATCATTAAAATAATGTTTCTTTAAATATTTTGTATCCGAATAATTTTTTTTCGTATGATTTTATTCTAATAATTTTTATTCGGAAAACTTTTATTCCAATAATTTATGTTCGAATTACTTTTATCCGAATAATTTTTGTTCAATTAATTTTCAACCTGATTATTTTAATAAGAATTTGCATAATTTTTTTCAAATGATTTTATTGAAATAGTTTATGTTCGAATAATTTTCATGCGAATCATTTTTAGTCAAACTGTTTTTATTCTAATAATTTTATTTGAAAAAATTTTGCTCGAAAATAGTGTTTGTTCGAATGATTTTATTCGAATATTTTTTATCCGAATAATTTTTATCCGAATTGTTTTTATTCGAACAATTTTATTTGAATAATTTTTGTTCTAATATTTTTTATTCCAATAATATTTATTCCCATAATTTTTATTCTAATAAGTTTTATTCAAATAAGGTTTGCTGTAATAATTTTTTTCGAATGATTTTATTCTAATAATTTTTATTCGTAAACTTTTTATTCTAATAATATGTGTTTGAACTACTACTACTACTACTTTATGTTCGAATAATTTTTATGTAAACTATTTTTATTCTAATAATTTTATCAAAAAATTTTTGTTCGAATACTTTTAACCCGAGTAACTTTTATTCTAATAATTTTTATTTTAATTAATTTTATTCGAATAATTTTTTCTTCGAATATTTTTTGCATGAATAAATTTTGTTCGAATTGTTTTATTCGTATATTTTTTATTGAAAAACTTTTTATTCAAATCATTTTTGTTCATATATTTATCCAAATATCCAATGATTTTATTCGACTACTTTTATCAATTTTTATTTGGATAGTTTGGTCAATAAGAATAAGTTTGAATAAGGTTTGGTCAAATAATTTTATTCGAATAATTTTATCTGAATAAATTTAGTTGAAATATTTTTGTCCTAATCGTTTTTATTCGAAATTTTTTATAAAAATAACTTCTATTCAAACTATTTTATTTGGTTAATTTCTATTCGCTAGCTTTTGGAGCTGTTAAGGTTAAAGGTGTTGATGTAAATCAGTGATAGTTGACAACGCTGGGAATGGTAATTAGGCTTCTGATCTTGCGTCAATTGCAGCTTGTAAGCATGTTAATAAAATTTTTTTTTTCAAAATTCGCATTAATAACGAGCCTGAGATGTTGAATTGTTGGGCGCGACCACAAGTCGGTTTGACGGCCGTTCTACCACACTATTACAAACAACAGCAATGCCTTCTAGAGTACGAACTAGCCGAGCATGCACAGGTGTTTTCACATGACACACGCGATATACTGAAACTTGCGCATAGTTCTCCCGATTATAGTCACATTTGGTTGGTTATGCTGACCCAAAAAAAAAAAAAACTCGATAGGTTTTTTCACTTGAACGACCATTTTCGTACAAGACCACAATACTTTTAACGCGCTGCTCAATAGTATACCTATCCCTGCTTGAATTTGTCAAACCGCGAAACGGAGAAATATTGAGGTTAAAAAGATTTAAACAAAGAAAACTACGACTTATTTAATATACATACTCACAATTAACATTTTACATTATGGTTGGACCATCCTTTACCTGTGTAATCCTTGATGAGCACATACATTATTTTTACAGACAATATTAATTATTATTCATGTTTTAATTGTCTGCTTTAATCATTCATTTGTTTGTTTTTATTGCTATGAAAACGAAAAAGTAATTGACATTCCACTACCTTAGGGCATCATAAAATAAAAAAGAAACAATTGCATACTTTTAGGGAGCATAAAAGAAAATAAAGAGAAAATTAAAAAGTATATAAATTTAATAGTTTTAAACACAACATAAACATTCAGTCGTTTTATAAAATTTACACTTACAATCAAACATAAACGTTTCAATGTACAATTTTGCTGCAACTCAAGGCCAAACAATGCAGTGAAATTAAAGCTTTTGAAATCATTTTGTAATTTGTATTGATGGCTTGGGAAATTGATTTTGCTTAGTTCAATTTAAAAAACAAAAAAACTTTTATTGAAGTTTTTATTGTAGTTGTCATAAACTCTTATTTCCTGTATCAAATTGTTGTAGTTTATAACAATTCTTTTTTTTCCAGAAAATATGTCAACTTAAATATTATTTAGTTTCTATTGTGTGGTCATGGTTTTTATTTTTAGTTTGTTTCCTTTTAAGGCAAATGCAGTTTTTTTTTAATTTATAGCTTCCGGTTTATGGTAGAATTTATGAAAATAGAAGATACAACAAATTTTCTTATAACTAAAACTTATTCTCAGATATTTTTTTTTTAAGTTTTTTAATCCTGGGATTTGTAAAAGTTATTACAGTAAAACTTTCATAAAACGAAACTGAAGAGGATCCAAAAATACTTCGTATTGATTCCTTAATATTTGTGAAGATAAGCAAAAATTGTATAACCCTATAACCCTTTTTGTTTGTTTTCAATGGCAGTAGCCGGTGATTATACTGCGGCATAATTAATTGCCATATGAAGATCGCAAAATATAAATTGTTTTTATTGTCATTTCTTTGCTGGCCTTAACATATTTCATTTTTAACTTCTCCGCAAAAATGTTATAGCCTCTATATATTTTTTATTTTTTTATTTATTCGTTTATTTGTCTATGGAAATATTCCTTACAGACATTAATAATATGTTAATATATACGTGTGTATATAAATATTAAAATATGTAACAGACAAAATTATTAACAGGTATAAACAACAAAGAGAAAAGTTATGAATTTAAATAGACAATAATTGAATTCTTTACAACATTTAGATTTAGAATTAAAGAAAAATCAATTAGTCCAAACAGTTGGTTGAACTGCATACACACTCTCCTGAGAGGGTTAGCATCAACGTCATTAACTCTGGAAAATTCAACAAATAACGGAAAGAAATACCGGGATGAGCGTTGAGGAATGTTAAATGAAAGTTCATTAACCAAAAATCCAGAGCAGATATTACCATTAATCAGCTTCAGAGCAAAAGAAACGTTGAGCATAGTTCTACGGCAGCTTGATGAGAGCCAGACGAGCCGTATACGAAGGCAAATTTTGAGGGTTGTAGCGTAATCCTCGAAGGCAAAATAACAAAAATTGCTTTTGCACTGACTCAATTGCCTTTGAATGAATCTGATAGATAGGGTCCCAAATAATCGATCCATATTCTAATATAGGATGAACCAGTGCAGTATATAACGTTTTCGCAATGTACGGATCTGCGAACTCTTTGGACCAACGTTTTATAAAACCCAATGTACCCCTGGCCTCATTTATTGTAGCTGTGATATGCGGAATACAACTTATTTTTGTATCAAATAAAACACCTAAATCTTGAGACCCTGTCACTTATAGACATTGCTTTTAATTTTTCACTAAGAAGGCAGGCATTTTTACACTTCTTTAAATTTTAACGAGACAAATTTTTCTTGATCTTTTTTGTGTGCTTGTTCTACTACTTCTCTCAGCAAAATTTAGTTTTTTATTTTTGCACCAAGAAGGCAGCCATTTTTACAATTGTATAAATTTTAACAAGACAAATTTTTCTTGATCTTTTTTGTGAGCTTCTTCTACTACTTCACTCAGCAAAATTTTCACTGAACTTACAAAATTTAGCGCTAAAAACACAATCGGTTTGACAAAACATCAACATGATTGCGCGAAAATCAAAAATTTTTGCTTTTCATGCAAACATGCTTGAAATAGTTGTTCAAACGGGCCAACACTCTCACAAACAATGCAAGCTGTTTGTACAAACGTAAAATTGTTAATCATTTTGTGCACTTTATTTCGGCCTTTATTACATATAATACTAATTTTAAGCAAGGAAGTTTGTTTGAATTGGTTTTTTACTTCAGAGTTTGGTTTTTATCTTTTGTTAGAAAGCCCTCCTTTTGTAATAATTAATAAACGTTATTTTTGCGTTTAGAAAAAAAAAAAAACATTTCAAGATATTTTTTCCTAAAATTAAGATTTTATATTTGACAAATTAGGATTTTCAACAAAAATTTCTATCACAACTTAAGTCCAGATAGGTAGTAAATTTGATTGTTTGGAAATTCAGTTTATGGATTTCTTTTGAAGATAAATTCCTGGAAAAAAAATAGTCGAATAAATATAAATATAATTGGCCAGCTTTATTTTTGATTAATGGAATTAATGGCCAGAATCTTACAATTCGCTTCAGGAATTAAGAATTTGAGATTTTCGTTTTCGAGAAAATTCGTTGTATAGAATTTCTTTAGCGAATGAATTACAGAAGAAACATAAAAGATGCTTAAAAAAAGTTATTGAAATTTTTAAATATTAATTTAATTGTTTTTTTGCTGAACTTAATAATTTTTTTTAAATTAAAATTTTGGTTTTTGTACATTTGCACATTATAGTTCAAGTTTTTCCTTAAGAAGGATTTTTTACAATAGAAATTTGCTGTGATCAATAATTTTTGATTAAGGAAGACAAGAAAAATAGTAATCAATCCTTTAGCTGGGGGACAACCAGCTGTTTCGTAGTCGCTACACGACTTATCAACACCCATTTTCGCATTTGAATGCGTGTCATGTCGTATCATGAACGGCTGGCTTAACCACTCAACTTAATTTTTATTTTAAGAGTCTCTTAAAAGGGGAGAATGAAAATTCTTTAGATCATGGATTTGAACAGTTTTTATCCAACCCGCTGTAAATGCCCAAAGTTCCATTTGTAGTATCCATATTTCTAGTATGAGAAACTATGTATTAGAACATCAACTGAGCTCTCTTAACGAAATTGGTGTGTGTCTATGGTAACAAATTTCAAAATTATCTTCAAAAGCATCTACAAAGATATGCTGCAGAAATGTGATCTGAAGAATCTTGCGACACACTGTCTTTAGGGATACGTTTTTGTTTTGTAAAATATACACTGTATGTTTGTTTGTATGTTTGCAACACTCGAAAACTATGCCATCCATATAAGTGATTATTACATACATACATATATAAATGTATTTTGCAAAAAATTATATATGGAGCAGAAGTGAAGAAGGAGTTGAAATGGTTCAACTAGCATTATTTCTTACGTTCTTAATGAATTTCTAAACGTTTTTACTAGGCCCGCTAGCAATATGAAATTTGGTACGAAGATGTTACTCGTGAAGGAACGTTACTCGCCTGAGTATCCTGGCATACGAAATCTTTGATCTTTTTTAACACGCTTATGTATCGGGTGGCGCAAAAGTAATCCTCCTATAAGACATTTCTGTTTTGACATTTATGTAGTAAACACATGTGAAATACACTTTAATAAACAATGTTACGCTACACTGCTCCTGAACGCAGAATATTGGACCTATTTATTTGACCAATAATCGGTCAATAAATAATCATGAGTGATGAGGCTCATTTCCATCTTAGCGGGTACGTACAAAATTTACGCTTCTGGGGCACTGAAAATCCGCGTGTAACCCACGAAGAGCCATTACACCCGCTCAAAGTCACTATATGGTGTGCTGTTTTCACTGAAGGAGTCATCGGATCTTTTTTCTTCGAAGACGTCGCGGGCGAAACGGTTACTGTGAATGGTGAGCGCTACAGAGCAATGATCAACGAGTTTTTTTTTGACGCAACTTGATGAATTGGGGTTAGAAAACATGTGGTTCCAAAAGGACGATACTACGGAACACACTGCTCCAATATGCTGAAGGATGGAAGGTTATTTTTGCGCCACCCGTTATATTACGAGTAGTTTCACTTGTATGTTTGTTGGCATGTTTGCAACACTCGAAATCTACGATATATGAGTGATTATTACGTATGTAGGTATAAAAAACTGTATATATAGTGCTGCCGCTTTAGTGAGAAAGTTGAAGTTGCCGTATG
The DNA here is from genome assembly GCA_914767995.1 of Thecocarcelia acutangulata. Classification (NCBI taxonomy): domain Eukaryota; kingdom Metazoa; phylum Arthropoda; class Insecta; order Diptera; family Tachinidae; genus Thecocarcelia; species Thecocarcelia acutangulata. The sequence continues at coordinate 15,381,955 of OU612098.1, forward strand.
GATCCGGGGAAGTGGAGGGATTTTGGGGATTCACGAAGGCGATTTTGGAAATGCGCAAAAATAAAAAAAAAATAAAAATCGGAAACACATCGCAAACCAATTTTTCATATTATCAGCGCATTTTTGCCGTGGAACATGCATTTTGAAGTTTCCTGAAGCCGACTTTGGGAATTCTCAAAAAGTTCGGAATCGCTATGCTAACCAAATCAGAACCGGGTTTCCATATTCAGTGCGCCTTTTTGCCGTGGAACGTGTATCTGAACTACTAACGGCCATTTGTTTTAGTGCGAAAATTGAAGTTGTCATAATGTTTCTGGGGAAATGGGGGATTTTGGTGATTCTTGAAGACAAAATTGGGAATTCCAAATTAAAAATTGTAACGCGTTATACGAATAATCATATAGTTATGTGGAAATTTGATAATGAAGCGTGTTTTTTGGTTTTTTGAACTATATTTATTAAACTTGCTAACAGCAGAAGGTCACGTTTTATAAAACATCAGCCAATCGTATTGTTTGCAAGTTCTTTTTTGTAAAATGTTAGCACCATTAAAAATCACATATTTGCTTTTAAAATAAGAAACGTCATTGTTTCATTATTCCCGTTGACGTACATTTGTTGCAATTCTAACCTTTGATCTCTTATTTCTTAGTACAACACAAACAAATAACACAACTTTATATTGTTAACTTTGTTTTTTCCCCCGAAAACAAATGTCATTGTAAAATAGAATGTTAGAACTAATAAACATTTCAACGTTAAAGTTTAAAGGACACTAGTTTTAGGGTGCTCCATTTTTCCAAATATTTTTTATTGTCAAAATATGAAAAGCGCTGTTGTTTTTTTGTCGAATTCTTTTCTCTTGTTAGGCTCACGATAGTTTACATAACAGCTGTATATTTAAATATGTTTGCTAAAGGAAATTAGAACAGCAAATCTTATCCGTTTTATTTTATCATCAGTTTCATGCTACAATAACTGCAAGGAAAAAAAAATTCAACAAAATATAAAACTCAATAGCGTTGCTACTTTATTGTGAAAAAATAAAAAGTAAATAAATACTACATATGTATGTATAAATAGATAAGGATCAAGTTTTACACACGGTTGAATACAATTAACCCTTTAAGAAATATTTTTAATGGAAAATTTCTCGACAGACAAAATTTTCTATAAAATATTTTCTAACGAAAAATCAATTTAACAAATGGATTTTGATTGTTAAATAAAATATTTTACATAAAATTTTTTTCCTGTGAACATTTTTTGGGAAAAAATTTTCATAAATTTTTTTTTATAAACAGCTTGTTTTCTATATTTTCCAGCTGTCTATATGTTGACATTTCATAGGAGAATATCTTTCAAACATTTCCAAAGTCTACTGATGATTAGGGTAGCTCCTATGAAATGATGACATATAGACAGCTGGGAAACATAAAAACAATTTTTTATAATTTTTTTCTTGGTATCAATATTAGAAGCTAATAAAGTGAATAAAACTCAATTGTTTGTAACGAGTGATTTTTTTGCTATTATCTTTTTGGCAACACTAGTTTTGACAGCTCACGCACGTTTTGTATCTTGTGTCACTGTCAAACATCTTCAGTTTGGTCTATAATTTAATCATGAATCGTCTTACAAACGAACAACGCTTGCAAATTATTGAATTTTATTACCAAAATGCGTGCTCTGTTAAGAAAGTTCATCGCGCGCTTCTTCCATTTTATGGTCAGTTTAATCGACCTACTGAGGCTTCTATTCGGGCTATTGTAAAAAAATTTCGCACCAAATTTACATTGTTGGACATTAAACCACCAACGCGCTTACGTAGAGTGCGAACTGAAGAAAATATCGCAGCCGTATCGGCCAGTGTTGGTGATGACCGTGAATTATCGATTCGGCGCCGTTCGCAGCAATTGGGCCTCCGTTACTCCACTACGTGGAAAATTTTGCGGAAGGATTTGGGTGTGAAGCCTTATAAGATACAGCTGGTGCAAGAATTGAAGCCAAACGACCTACCACAACGCCAAATTTTTGGTGAATGGGCTCTTAAAAAGTTAGATGAAGATCCACTTTTTTATCGAAGAATTGTGTTCAGCGACGAGGCTCATTTCTGGTTGAATGGATACGTGAACAAGCAAAACTGCCGTATTTGGAGTGAAGAGCAGCCAGAAGCATTGCAAGAGCTACCAATGCATCCACAAAAAACAACCGTTTGGTGCGGATTATGGGCTGGTGGCATCATTGGGCCGTATTTCTTCAAAGATGATGCGAATCACAACGTTACTGTGAATGGTGAGCGCTACCGTGCGATGATAACAAAATTTTTTTTGCCCAAAATGGGAGAGCTTGAGTTGCATGACATGTGGTTTCAACAAGACGGTGCCACATGCCACACAGCACGCGAAACAATGGACCAATTGAGAGGCGAGTTCGGTGAACAGTTTATTTCACGCTTGGGACCAGTCAATTGGCCGCCCAGATCGTGCGATTTAACGCCTCTAGACTATTTTTTGTGGGGCTATGTTAAGGCTAATGTCTATAGCGACAAGCCCGCTTCGATTGACGCACTGGAAGCCAACATTGCCAACATTATTCGTGAGATACCGGCCGAAATGTTGGAAAGAGTATGCCAAAATTGGACTAAGCGGATTTGAAGCGCAGCCGCGGCCAACATTTGCATAAAATAATCTTCAAACATTAAATTATATCGACCCAACTATCGATCCAAATAAATATTTCATGCATTTTTCTGAATTTTATGTGTTTTTTTTTAATTTCCGATAGTTCTTATAAAATCACCCATTATTTCAAAATAATTAATTTAACAAAATTTTCTATAGAGATGTTTCTAAAATACTCGTACTACAGTTTTTGTGGAAAATATATTTTTGAGCCTTAAAAATATTTGGAGGTTAAAAATTGATAATTAAGTACAGAGTTTTCCGGATTTAATTGCAACATGGTTGGGATGGGCGATATCATGATGAATACCTAGTCCTGTGTAAAAAGGTATGTGTGAAGAAATGTCGCGGGAAAAACATTGTAAGTGGATTGAATATGTTTTGATTGGTTTTTATTTGTAAATTGTGTTGTGAGATTATTATTATTTTTTTAATCTACGAAGCACCCAGTGGGAAAGGGTTGGAATCCACTGAGATCTTCTTGAGCTGGCTGGAGGTCCTACTGGTCTCTTCGCTCGTAACATTAAAAACTACAAAATTTTTTAAAATATTGAAAAAATATATAAACAATAATTAAACATTTTGGTGGATGAACGTTAAAACAATCAAAAATGAGAATTACTTTTCTCAAAGGATTAAGCCTGCATTTTGCAAGTTTTAAGCTTTTTATTTCCTGGCACAATTCATTCATTAAATCATTGAGTTTATTTGTTTTTACTCTGCTCTTTCATATAAAAGATTAAAAATGTTTGACCTGATTTTTTTTTCTTTTTTTCTTGATTATTTGGTGGATTTGGTTCCATTCCGGCAGTCAGTCATTCATTCATTTAGTTATTTATTTAACTATATGCCGCCCAGATAACATGTCACTTAGATACACGGAATGGGTCCTGTTACACAAGTGTTTATTTTCAATTATGTTTATAAGGAGAAATAAGTATTTTGAAACTCAGTGGGTATAAGTATTTATAAAAATAAGTTGCACTTGATATAGTGTATAAAGAAGCAGTGCGTTTGTTGACATAAAAATTTACCATTTTCTAGTAACTATTAAAACCATTCAGTTGTCAGTTTTGTTTCGTTTTTTCTTTGTTGCAAATTTTATAGTTATTTAAATAAAAAATCCCGCTGTTTTCATTTTGTTACTTTTTTATACAACTTCTTCCATCCTCCCTTCTTTTTAATGCCAAGAACCAGACTTAAAATTGTATTCTCATGAAAAATATTTACAAAACAGTATGCCAACGCTCCGGGTTATGGAAATAGACAAGAGAACAAGGATTTAAAACTATTATAAGCAAACAGAAGTCTTTAAAAAACAGTCATTGAACTAATACATTTACGAAAGATGTTACGGAATTTTAGGTTGATTATAAAAATAAATCTTTGTATAATATTTTTCGCTTGAAAATTTTTTGTCTTGATTTGACAATTCTCTATGGAATATTTTCTCTAGAAAATATTTTTCTTTTGAAAAGTGTTTGTCAAAAAAAAAAAAAAAATATTTTCTATCGAAAATTTTTTGTACAAAAACAAAATATTTTTTAAAAAAATTTTTATCCAAAAACAAAATATTTTCTATAGAAATTTTTTTGTCCCAAAGCAAAACATTTTCTATATAAATTATTTTGTCCCAAAACAAAATATTTTATATAGAAAATTTTTTGTCCAAAAACAAAATATTTTATATAGAAAATGCTTTGTCCAAAAACAAAATATTTTCTATAGAAAATTTTTTGTCCAAAAACGAAATATTTCCTATAGACAATTTTTTGTCCAAAACAAAAAATTTTCTAAAAAAAATTTTTTGTCCAAAAACAAAATATTTCCTATAGTAAATTTTTTGTCCAAAAACAAAATATTTTATATAGAAAATTTTTTGTCCAAAAACAAAATATTTTATATAGAAAATTTTTTGTCCAAAAACAAAATATTTTATATAGAAAATTTTTTGTCCAAAAACAAAATATTTTCTATAGAAAATTTTTTGTTCCAAAGCAAAATATTTTCTATATACATTTTTTTGCCCCAAAGCAAAATATTTTCTATAGAAAATATTTTCTATAGAAAATTTTTTGTCCAAAAGAAAAATGTTTTCTATAGAAAATCTTTTTTCCAAAAACAATATAGCTTCTATAGAAAATTTTTTGTCCAAAAGAAAAATGTTTTCTATAGAAAATCTTTTGTCCAAAAACAATATAGTTTCTATAGAAAATTTTTTGTCCAAAAACAAAATATTTTCTATAGAAAATTTTTTGTCCAAAAACAAAATATTTTCTATAGAAAATTTTTTGTCCAAAAACAAAATATTTTCTATAGAAAATTTTTTGTCCAAAAACAAAATATTTTCTATAGAAAGTTTTTTGTTCAAAAACAAAATATTTTCTATAGAAAATTTTTTGTCCAAAAACAAAATATTTTCTATAGGAAATTTTTTGTTCAAAAACAAAATATTTTCTATAGAATATTTTTTGTCCAAAAACAAAATAATTTCTATAGAAAATATTTTGTCCAAAAACAAAATATTTTCTATAAAAATTTTTTTTGTCCAAAAACAATATAGTTTCTATAGAAAATTTTTTGTCCAAAAGAAAAATGTTTTCTATAGAAAATCTTTTGTCCAAAAACAATATAGTTTCAATAGAAAATTTATTGTCCAAAAACAAAATATTTTCTATATGAAATATTTTGCTCAAAACTAAATATTTTCACTAGCAAATATTTTGCTCAAAAACAAATAACTTTATCTAGCAAATTTTTTGCTCAAAAACAAAATATTTTCTGTATAAAATTGTGTGCTTACAAACAAAATATTTAATATAGAAAATTTTTAGTCTAAAAGGAAATTATTTGCTATAGAAAATTTGTTGTATAAAAAATTTTTTGCAGACAAAATGTTTTGTTGCAAAAAAAAAAAAAAAAAAAATCCTACGAAAATATTTAATATATGAAGTTTTTAGTTTCAAAGCAAAATATTTTCAATAGAAAATTTGTTTGTCTAAAAAATTTTTGTTAAAGAAAATTTTCTGTCTAAAAACATAATTTTTTTAAAGAAAACTTTTTGTCTAAAAAACTTGTTTTATGAAAACAAAGTATTTTTTTAGAAACACTTTTGTTTCAACACGAAAATATTTTAGATAGGAAGTTCGTTACTCATTAGATTTCATTTCATTAAATTGTGGACAATATTTTGTCTAGACCAAAAAATAATTCTGGTAGAAGTGCTTGCATGTTCTATAAAATATTTTCTGCTCACACAGGAAATATATTCCTAAAAAAGTTTTCCATTTAGTCTCAAAATATTTTCTGTAGATTAAAACTTTTTATCCATTTGCGTTGAAAATTTTGTTGTTCAGGTAGAAAATATTTTTGATTAGACAATTTTCTGTCTAGACAGAAAATATGTTCGTCAAAAAGGTTTTTATTGGGACTCAAAATAATTCCATTAGTCGAAGATCCTCCAGATGTCAAAAAAAAAAATTCTCTTGGAAAATTGTTTGCATAGACACAAAATATGTTCTACCATAGATGTATACACAATATTTTGTCTAGACAAAACTACATATCTCCTCTAGGAAATTTTCTTGTCGAGAAAAGTTTGAATAAGGTTTTTAAGAAATTAGACATTTTTTCTAAGTTTGGATGGAATTTTATCTTAACATTTTAGTGACTCAGGATTTGTGATATTGTTGGGAAAAAAAAAGAATAACATATACAAAAGATAGTACAAAACAAAACTAAGACAATGAACGAACCAGACAGTTAAATGAAAAAAGCACAAAGCTTTACATTCACAATTTTTTCACCAATCAGTTACTAGCAGATTTTGAAAAGAAATGGAATCAAGTCAAAAAAGAATTGAGAAAAGGACTAAAAGTAATCGATTTAATTACACCATTTACAGTTTGCAGAATGAAAAGTTTCCGGTTCTAGATTCCAGTTGGGTACTTCAAAATTCAATTTAAAGTTTATAATTACTTATAAAGAAGCAGGAGTTTGCTTTAGTTAAGGATTCTTATTTTGTATTTGGTAGCAAGGAAATAGTGTTCTTTATTTTTTACAATTTACTATTTACTTCTTGTCTCATTTATTCTTTCATATTTTCCTTTATATAAATGTATTTTATATTATAATGTATTTAAAACAAAAACAAAAGGAATAACACAAGCAAATCTTTTTCATTTAAAATTCCATTCAACTTGTAGTTAAAGAAGCATTATTTCCTTGTCATGTTGTTTTGTTTCCATAAGTGAATGTGTATTTGTTTTTCCTTTTAAATGTTGTTTTGTAAACATTTCCAAAGAACTCATTTACTTAATTCGAATTCTGCTTTTTTTACAAATACTTGTAGCGTAGAGCTAAACGGTTTATTTTACATAAAATTTAGAACATTTCATATTTTATGTTTTATTTAAGAGAAATTAATGGAATGTTTACAATTTCAGAGAAGTAGACTCATATGACTATAAGCTTAAAATTTTTAAGTATAACTTATTTAAAATTTCCTTCGCTGTATAGGAGAAAAATCGGTGGAAATTAAATCGTTATGTTACCAGAAAGCCCTTAAGTTATGCTATAGAATTAATTATAATTAAATCCTTGAGTTATGCTATAAAATTTATTATAATAAAAACCTTAATTTATGCTATAAAATTCATTATAATTAAACCCCTAACTTATGTTACACAATTTTGAAGTTGGAGGATTTTCTAAGAGAGAAGTTACATTAATTATGTGTCGTCTATTTAATCTGCCAAACCAATTCAACTATAGATGGAATTGGTATACAATTAAATAATGTCGATTTTTAGCTCGAAAATGCATTTATTTTAATAACAAAATGAATTGATAAGTTAGGCATTACGTTTTCTCATCTTTCTGATAGCATATGTCAAAAGAACAGCTCCGCTTTTGTGCTAAAGAATGAATCAAGCCAATTTCTGATACCCTGTTCTGAAGTGAAGCGTATTTCAGTAAGAGCGTGCTGCATCAATCGAAACAAATTGTAGTCAGAAGAGACAAAGTACGGCCAGTAATGCTTGTGAGCTAAACCTGCTTTCCAAATAGTTTTCAACCAGTCTTGCGTTGTCATGATGGAAGATTATGGCATCGTCGTGTCTGTTCGAATATTCTGGTAGTTTTTCATAGATTGCGCTATTTAAGCAAATCAATTGTTGCCGCTACAGCTTCTCTGTGATTGTCTGATCCGACTTCAATAGCCCATAATACTAAATAGACTTCTGTTCCCGCCAAATACAACGTCGTTGATATTCGTATTGGTGTCATGGATATTCGGCTTCAGCGTTGACTCGGCTGGTTGGCAGGACTCTACATATGACTTTATGCACTTGACGTGCTCGTAATGTATCCGTTTTTCAGCACCAATGCTTTCTTTTTGTAGCGTTCAAGTATAATTTCCGACATGCACAATTTCAATGTTTCTCGGCTTCAATTTACAATAAACATGATTTTCTGCCTTTTAAATGAACCCCAATGCTTTTAAATATAGAAAATGGCTCGTTGTGTGATTCTCAATGATAATGCATGTTTTTCTTGTGTTTAACAACAATCTGTGTCGAGTAATGCTTCCAATTCCAAACTTTTTTGGCTGACCAGGCCTCTGCTTCTCTTCTGTATCAAAATCATATCTTTCGAATCGCACAAACCATCGTTCACAAATTTTTTGAGTTGTCGCATGTCGATCGTAAGCTTTTACCAATAATCGATAACTTTCAGCAGCGTTTTCTTCAGATGAAAGAAGGTTATGAGACTTACACGAAAACACAAAGTTCGATATTATTATAGCGATTGAAAAATACTATAGTCTCTATTGAATACTGATTTATAACGAGAGATGTTCGCTCTTCAAAAATTTTTTTAAGTATTGACTCAAACCATACGGGATAGAAATGTTCACTCTCCAAATTTGTTTAGTATAGACACAAACCACAAGAGATAGTTATGCCATATGTTGCCCAAATTGACATTATTATATTCACCGTAAAAAGCGTGGTAAGATTGATGTTGTTGCTGGTAATCATGCTGCACGTCTCTAACTGAATTCTACACGATAAAATCTCTAATTGTCAGAGAGTGTAAGTACAAGGTGTCAAGGTTGAACTGGGTTTACATAACATGCTTGCGTCCCTTCTCACAGAAGCTGCTAATGAATATGTAGATGAGCATGTATCCATATCATAATCAGTCAGAACTCCGAAAGTGATATCCTTAGACTCTTTCTTCAGAAGGCTACAAGCAGATGATGAAACCTGGACAAATGCCGAGGTGCACATTTATAGTGGCCCGGCTTTGGTACAAAATTAACTAGGCAACTGATAATCCATAGCAGGAGGTGTATATCAAGTTTACTGGCAGTAATAATTAGACATTGTGTGCTAACGAGACATGCAAGTTGACTTGTTGGTAATAATGTGGCAATGAATTTTGTCATAGTTGCAAGGATAGTAGGCAGAAAGAATCGATCTTCCATATCTTCTATGAACGCCCAGGTTGGCTAAAGTATCCGCAACTATGCCAAAGATATTTTTCCGGGCTCGCGCAGTTGAAAGAGTTTTGGCCGAGCTCGATATTAATAAGGCTCCTGGACCGGTTAGCATTCCAGCACTGGTCCTGCAGCAGTGTTCTGCTACGTTTGCGCGTCCATTAGCACGCCTCTTCCGCACACTTTACCATGTTGCTGAGTTCCCATCACGCTGGAAGATTGCTAATGTAACGCCAATTCCCAAAAAGTGTTGTGGTAGTGAACACTTTGTCTATCTAGAGTCACATAAACTACTTTATGATCGTCAATATGGATTTCGTAAGGGTCGCTCTACTGGCGATCTTTTGGAATATCTCTTGGAGAAATGGTGCCACACAATACATCATTTCCGTGAAAGTAAAGCGGTGGCTCTGGATATCTCTAAAGCATTTGATAGAGTGTGGTATGTTGCACTACTGGCAAATCTTACTGCTTTTGGTGTCGGTGATGACTTTTCTGGGTTTATATCGAGACTGCACTATACGAGTTGCTATATATGGTGTCTCATCCAACGAGTTGAAAATTAATTCAGGTGTACCGCAAGGCTCCGTTCTTTTTTTATTTCTTATTTTTCTCAAACTTCCAAACCTATCCATTCTTTCGTGGATGGCAGCAGCAAATGCCATTCGTGGGCCAAGATAAAAAATTCAAGAATACAAAATTTTTATCTTTTTTGATCCAGAGTTTTAGATCACGGCACTTATTGTTATAATAAATAATAACAAAATCCTTCTTGACTAAAGCTGGAATTGAACTTTAACCAGACAAATAACATCATGAAGTATTAGAAATATATATAAAACATTTTTGTTGGTGTTATTATTGACAGAAACCATATTTGATACTTATGCCATATCGCTCCTTTATTTCCACATAGTCATATCTCAAAAAATTAGCTTTTTGATTTAACAATGCAGAGTTGTTAACAATACTACCTTTTATATTGTGCCAAAAATTTATTCAAATTACTTTTAAAGTGTTTCCTTTAGGAGACATTTTCTAAAAATTTTATCAAAGACTTGTATGGAAACTAAAAATTTGAAATGCGTTTTTCTCGAAACAAGCTTTGTTTAGTTATGACTATGTTGCAATAAAGGAGCAATATGTTGTCGAAATCGACAATCTGGTTGGCAAAAAAATGATTTTTTTTTTTATTAAAACTGGGAATATAGCAGGTAGCTAATGGTAGACTCTTAGAAAATCCCCCTGAGCTAAAGAAACTTTTACTTATTGTGACAAAACTGTTTGCAGGAAATTACTTCATTTCGTAATTCATTTAACGTAAAACAATACAAATTTATTGTTTAAATGCTGTATTTTCATTTAAAATTATCCCTCCAAATAATTTTACTTTAATTGTTTACCAAGTAGATAAATTACAAATGCATTAGATGTTGACAGTGAATAATGACTTGACATGTTTTGAGCCATAAATAAATGTAAAAATGTGACTAGATCTCAATATATCATTATAATTCATATTGATGAAAAATCAACATTTAATGAGAAAAAATAAAAATATTGTAATTAAAACGCAATAATGATATTCTTAACGTACCGATAAACCATCGCTATTGACGAAAAGACAGCAATCTAATTAAAATTATTCTCTTCAATAACCTGATAGTCATCACACACATTGACGTTTATTAAAATTACACTAAAAATACCCAGGACATTTATGGAAAGAAGCTCATAAGCGTTTGAGCTGTGCATGTGTTAGTGTAATTATAAATGTTAATATTCTTGCTTGAGCATTCAAAAATGAATGTGGCTTCTAACCACTAAACCATAAGAGATATGCGGCTTTAAGTTGAGCAGCCAAAAGGCACATAAAACAAGTAAAAGTATAGAATATTCGGTTGGAATGAATCTAAAATACCCTTCACGATAGTCAAATAAATATATAGTATAAATTTTGACTACATATGCTCGGATATATGTATTATTTGTAATAGCCATGCCAAAAAGTTAATCTTTCAAGGAAATTTTCACGGAACAATCGCTTTAGGCTATATCTCGTTTATATATGGATCGATATCGGCAATTATCATTTTCTGTATTTTAATAACTTCCTTTTATAACCAGAACTGCTTTTAAGCAAAAAAAAAATTGTTTTATGAAAAAATCGGTTTCGACTATATGTCAGGTATATATAGACCGATATCGAGATTGATCATTTTATGTATTTTTTAGCCTCCTTTTTAGTAACCTCCATTTATAATCAGAACTGCTTTTAATCAAAAAAATTTTTTCACGGAAAAATCGGTTTAGACTATATCTCGAGTATATATGGACCAATATTAAAAATGCTGATTTTCTGTATTTCCGTTTATAATCAGAACTGCTTTTAAGCAAAAAAAAAAATTTTTTTCATGAAAAATCGGTTTAGACTATATCTCGGGTATATATGGACCAATAACGGAAATGCTAATTTTCTGTATTTTAGTAACCTCCTTTTACAATCAGAACTGCATTTAAACAAAAAAAAAAAAAAATTTTTTTGACGGAAAAATCGGTTTAGGGTATATATGGACCGATATAATATTCATTTTCTGTATTTTAGTAACTTTCTTTTATAACCAGAACTGCGTTTTCGCAAAAAAAGGTTGTTTAAGTTCGCTTTCATTAAAAAATCACTTTAGGTTATATCTCGGGTATATGTGGACCTATGTCCGAAATTTTCATTTTCTGTATTTTAGTAAACTCCTTTTATAATCAGATTTTCTTTTAAGTAAAAATAATTATTTTCACGGAAAAATCGGGTTAGGTTATATCTCAGGTGTATATGGACCGATATAATGTCAATTTTCTGTATTTTGGTAACCTTCTTTTATAGCTAGAACTGCTTTTAAGCAAAAAAAAAAAAAAAAAATCGGTTTAGACTATATCTCGGGTATATATGTAGGGACCGATGTCGGAAATTTACATTTTCTGTATTTTAATAAACTCCTTTTATAATCAGATTTGCTTTTAAGCAAAAAACAATTATCCTGTTCATTTGCTGTATTTTATAACCGGAACTGCTTTTAAGCAAAAAAAAAAAAATTGTTTAATGAAAAAACCGGTTTAAACTATATCTCGGGTATATGTGGACCGATATCGGAATTTTTCATGTTCAGTATTTCAGTAACCTCTTTTTATAATCAGAACTATTTTTAGGCAAACAAAATTTTTTCTTGGAAAAATAGGTTTAGGCTATATCTTGGGTATATGTATATGGACCGACATAGGAAGTTTTCATTTTCTGTATTTGGTAACCTGCTTATGTTACCAGAACTTGTTTTAAGCAAAAACAGTTTCTTAAGTCCGCTTACGCGACATTTTCATAAGAAACTTGGTTGTCACGCAAGCAAACTTAAACGATTTTTTCTCAAAAGCAGTTTTGGTTATAAAAGGAGGTTAAAATACAGGAAATGAAAAATTCCGATATCGGTCTATACATACCCGATATAAAGTCTAAACCGATTTTTTCATGAAACAATCTTTATTTTACCTAAAAGTAGTTGTGATAATAAAATGAGGTTATTTAAGTAGAGAAAATGAAAATGTCTTATAGCGGTCCATATATACCCGAGATATAGCCTAAACTGATATTTCAATGAATAATTTCCTAGAATGAGTATTTTTTTGGCATTGCGATTACAAGGCAAAACAACTTTTTTCCTGATATCGATCCGTATATATCCGAGAAATTTGTAATATATACTACATATATATTCACGTAACTATCGTAAAGGGTATTTTAGATTCGGCCCTGCCGAATATGTCATTACTTCTTAAAAAGAATCAAGATAATTTAATCTAAATACTTTAACTAGACAAATATTTTCACGGAAAGTTTTTTGAATAAAAAAATAATGCTCCAAAAAATCGATTCGTAATAGTTTTATTCTTCCTTAAAATTGGTCGAACAGTTTTTGGAGAATATTTTTGTGCAATTATTGGTTAATTAATTTTTCTACAACAAGTAAAATTAGTTTTGTTCTAAACTATTCTACTGCAATATTTAAAATTCTTGCTCATTTTGTAAAAAAACAACTGTAATAAATATCAAGAGAATCTTCTGTTCCGTAAAACTGAAACTGCAAACTGTTGGCAAATGCCATTTATAATTTAAAATTGTTGGTATAATATTTTTTCTTTGAGCGTAAAAATGAATGTCCCTGACTTTTTCACTGTCAAGGCGAATATTCACTAATGCTGCGGATTCTCGTATATTCTGCCCTTAAAAATTAATCACCAGTCTGTTAAATGGCAGAAAAGAAAACCGCGCCAACAGGTGTTGCAAATTAACGACCGTAAACTTGAGCTGACAAAATTTAAAAATAAACATGCAAGTAAAACGATGCTGACAACAGTGGTAAGGACTTTGTGAAATATTCGGACATTAAAATTAAAATGAATTAAGAAAACCATTTTATTTAGATTTTTTTTTTTTTGATTTTATGACCAGAGTACTTGAAGGATATTTTGAAAAAAATTATTTTTTTGCCACGAGTTCACCAAGAGTTGAAGGAAAACGTTTGTTCCACAGTTAAACGTTTGTGACATTTTTACTTTTTAAATCAATTTTAAAGAAAGCACTATTAAGGTAAGGCAAAACTGCATATTGTTACTAAGAAACCTATAACATACATATATAATCATTGTTAGAGTTCAATAGCAACATATATAAAAATGACAGCGTAATCCTACCTCATAAAACAGCTGTCACTTACACTAAACTGGCTGGCTATGTGGCAAGTGGCACCATTCTGTTGGAAGCAAATATCGTTCAGGTCCATTTGCCACATTTCTGGCTAGAAAATGTCTGTTGTTGTCTCATTGTAGCAAACACCATTCATGGCAGCTACCAAGCCGGCTTCATTTTTGAAGAAGACCAAGACGCTGCCTTTCCATAAACCGCAGCTAATATTTTCTCCTTGTTGTTGCACCTGTTTTTCAATAATCACTCGTAGATTTTCGTTTACCCAAATGCTGTAATCCTGCTTGTTAACGTGCCTCTTCGTGGAAAATAATTTTATTCACTACTGTCTGTTCAACCTCCTGCAGGGGGGCAGGTATAACAAACCGGGCACTTTGCTTTCTGGGGCATAGTGAAAAATAAGTCTTTCGTTTGTTGTAGCTAAAAAAACTCTAGGAAATCGCATGACTTATGTCGTGTTAGACTTTCGAAATCCTTACCAAAGTCTAATTGGCAGAACTGTGGCCAACAAAGTCCTCGGGAGGTGCTGTCTGCAGAAAATTCCGGGTATAATTATGACTGAAATGTTCTGGATGTGGTTTAAATCTAAAATCGCAGGAAAGGGAATTAATCTTCCCTACATGCTGGTTTTTCGGGGCACCTCGACTTGCTGTTGCCTTGCAACAGATATCTGTCCTGTAAGGAATCAAGGGTGATGGATAGACGCTTGGCTTGCTTAAGAGTTGATGCTCTTAATGGCTAACTCATTAATCATTGTCTTCCATTGACTGCTGGGAAACTGCATACGGGAACTCTTAAGCAAGGCGTTTGTCTATAGGACTAAAAACTTATGGCAAAAAGTTTCGACCTGTCCTTCCACGGACAGCATGTCTTGCCTTGGTGTATGACTAATCAGGATATGCTGCTTTCTAAGGTATAGACGGGTAGTAGTCCTTTATTTGTTATAGCAAATAAAACTAGGAAGCCGCATGACTTTTGTTGTGTTGGATACCTCAAGCGTTAATTGGTAAAACGAGCATAGTCAAAGCCCCCGGGAGGTTCTGCTTGCAGACTACCATGACGTTCTGACTGTGGTTTAAACCTACTCGCAAATCGCAGGGAGGGGAATTAGTTTCCGTGATAATTATGGTACAATGACGACTTTCGGAGGCTAAACAACCCCCGAGGTGCTGTTGTCTTCCAGTGGGTACCTGTAATGTAAGAAACTAATAGTAATTGTTAGACGGCCAAGGATTGATCTTGATCTAAATCATTGATCTTTGCTTTTCATTAAATATATGGGAAATTGCATACAGGAGAGATTATGAGGTCCGAGCTCTACAGCAAGGGGTTTGATCTTATGACTACAAATTTATGCCGGAAGCTGTAATCTGTATGAGCCTTGTAAGTTATGTAATCAGGGATGGTATAAATATTTAGGAATCGGATGCTCTCGATGTTCTTGTAATGAAGATACAGTGTGATGGTCGCTGAACTGTACACATTTTTCATGTCTCTAAAGAAGCATTCAAGTGCCTCGGGTTTTTGAAACGGTGTAACATTTACTTCATTCCATACGATCTCCGTACTATTTATACCACCTACATCGGACGAAAAATGGAATACAACTCTCAAGTTTGGGCCGGTGCCTCAAAGTCTATTTTGGAGCTACTCGGCCGTGAGCAGGTCAGGGAAGAAGCTTATCGGTGACCAACTCTATTGACTCACTGGAGCATTGTCGCAGTGTAGGGCGCGTTACTTTCTTCTAACGTTACTACAATGGATTTTGCTTTGAGGAGACTAGGGATTTTGTTCCCGAAACTCACACATTTATACGTAACATGCGCTCATCATCCAGAGCTCATCCATTTGTGGTTGATTGCCCGGGGTATCGTACTAGGTTTTATAGAGACAATTAATTTTTCAGCCGTACGCTTCACCTGTGGAATAAGTTGCCTGTAGACGTATTTCCTATCTGCTATAACGTTGGAATGGTTAAGTCAATTGTTAACAAAAACTACTCTCTCTTTCCCTCTCCTAACAACCTATTTTTTCTAGTTCTGGTACAATACACTGCATATATAGGGGTCACCCCCTGAGTACTGGTCAAAGTTAAAAAAAATCACATGTGAGCGCTGGTGACTCATTGAGTAACTCACCCTGAGGAGTTGTTCCATCATCAGATAACGCTGACATGGCAGGTGGTGATGTAAAGCAAGGATATATTCTCTTTTTTGGCTTCTTTCATCAGACAAAACTGTGCTGATATTAAATAAGTGTAAATAAATAAATCCGAGAAACGTTTACAATAAAAAAATCGCTAAAACGTTTTCAAAAGGTAAAAAAATAACAATATTTTCCCTTTTTAGTCTGTTATTGGGTAGCAAATTTATTTATATCTACTAAAGAGATTTGCCATTTCTTCAGCTTTTAATCAACCCAATGTCCTTATCAAATGTCCTTATTACTTCAACGCGTGGTTGCCACTAACCATCAATTTAATTTAGCAAAGTTTTTTGTTTGGCAATTTAAGAAATTAAAAAAAAATCTGCTGAATCAATGATATTTCTTCCTTTAATTTCAGTAATTTTGTTAACGTTTGAGTTTTCATCCTTTATTTCCATTTTTAATTTTCTAATTGGTTTCATACAATTTCCATGCGGTTATTCTAACAACTTACAAACGTTTTTCTATTATCTTCAATTCAAAAGAAATTGTGCATTAAAGCTGTTTGTGCAATTGTTGTCTTCCAGCGAAAATGGCGAAAGGAATAGATATAATTTTGTTATCTATCGCAAACACAAATACAACTATTGCCAGCCAGTAATATTTTTAGAAAACTATTGTTTTTTTCCACTCAAAAGTTTCTTCCAATAAGATTTCTTATTATTTATTTGTTTTCTGATTGACTTTTAGTTTGTGGAAATGTATTTTAACCACTTGATGCGAGAAGTTATTATTTTTTCTTTCTTTTTTTATATCAATTAAAACTTAAAAAACATTATTGTATACCTGCTTTCAGCTTAAAACAGATCTGCCAAATTATATAACGTCCCGCTGGCATTTATTTAGAAGTTAACTGCAAAGCAAAAGACTTAAGGCTTCATACCGATATTGTATATGGCTGTCAGATTAGACTGACTATCGGCAAAATATGTTTAAAAATGTCTGGCAAAATGTGTTTAAAAATGTCTGTATTGGATCTTACACATATATGCATGTCTTAGTTGTCAGAAAAATTATTGTCAGTCCATTGTAAGTCAACTGTAATGTAAGCCATCTGAGATGGCTCAGTTTACTTTCACACTTTAAAGTTTCCTCATAAAAAATTTTCCAAGCAATATATTTTTAGCTAGCTTAAGCTACGTACACACGGTTGCCAGATCTTACAATATTGCCAGTAAAATTGTCTGAAAATGTATAACAATCGTGTGAACTGCCAATTATTAACTTACAACGTTGTCAGAAAAACAATTGTCAATCAATTGTAAGACGACAATGTTGTCAGACATCTGACAATCGTGAGAACACTCTTCGTCGGCATTGCCAGATAATTGGCTGATATTGTAAGCTCAGTTTTAATTGTCAGATGCATAAAATTAATGCACCTGACAATGGCATCATTGTCAGAAAAAAGTTTGATGGGCAACACTGCCAAACAGATGGTTGTTGATATACATAATTGGCAATGCCTTACAGCATGTCTGGCAATTTTTTTCTTCTAACAATCTGACAACCGTGTGAACTGACAATTTCTGTTGTCAGATGAACTATTTGTTAGAACACAGTCTGACAATGAAATTGTAAGATTTTCTTACGATCGTCTGAACACACAGTTTACTTCTGCGGGACAACTTTTCATTGTCACTACATTGTCAGCATGTTGCCAGATCTTACAATATTGTAACATCTGACAACCGTGTGTACATAGCTTTATATTAGTTTCACTTGTATTTTACCACTGTAAAATACAGTCCTTATCTTTAAGGAATTTGATATTCCGCTATAGAAAGGGTGTTGTCACTTTAGTGTGAAAATTAAAGTTGTTGCTTCCAGGCTTATTTTAAGGAATTGAGGGGATTTCGGGGATTGGTGAAGACGATTTTGCGAATTGCCAATAAACTTGGAATCGGTTCGATAACCGGGTTTTCATATTCAGTGCGCGTTTTTGTAGTAAAACATGTATTTGAACTTGTAGACGTCACTTTGGACTCGGGTATGTGCGTGATTATCCGGCTTTTGTGGGTTTTTATAATTTTTTTGCGAACATGTTGGATTTACCGATTTTTTATGGGTTTGAGGTAATTTTTACCGGGGTTTTTTTTTACCGGTTTCTTTCTCGGTTTTTGGCACTTTTTACCAATTTTTTTTTTATAATTTGATTTTCGAGTTTGTGTCCTGTTGGTGCTGCGTAGTATTACTTTTCAACATTTCCTGCTGGTTTTTAGTGGCTGAAGAGCTGATATCTACACGAAAGGTGCGTATATTATATATTAGTGAAACTTGTATGTATACTCTCGCAATCTCGGTCGTATGAGGGAGAGGTTAGAACATTGCTATCCCAGAGCTGGGTAAGAGAGGGATGGCCAACGAACACATCCGTGGAAATGAATGTTGAGTGTGTGTGTGTGTGTTGTTTACTGTTTTATGCATCCTTGTGTATTTTATATTGCGGGAGTATGCAGTGTTTCGTTTGTTTCCGTTGCTGCTGTTGTTGCTGACGTTCCTGCTGTTCCGGTTGTTGCTTTTATGTTGTTGTTGCTATGTTTCTAGTTGCAGTTTTTTGTGGATGTAGGTGTTGCGGGGGATCACCAGTCCCCAAGACGTTTGTGGCACTGCCGGTTTTAGTTCTTGGGCTACGAAGTCTTACTGGAGACTTAAATCTGGTATCATGGGAACTCGGAGTACCAGGAACTTGTTCCTGTCCGGCTGTGGTGTAGCACTTATAGGAGTATCGTGGTTGTGGCTTACAGCCCAATCGTGGGGAGAGTTAAATTGAACTCAGTTTGGCGTTGCATTGCAATCGCGTATCGTGACCCAAAGATTGGTAGGAGTATTAGAAAACCTCCGCTTCAAACCAAGGGGAAGATCATCTACGAACAAGATGAGTTGGTAATCATGCATGCCAGTTGTCATATATCCACCAAGACGAATTGTATTTTACCTGGTGATAAGATCACCGTGCGTTAAGGCCACATACAAATTATTTTTACGGCTGTCGTTTGAATGATTATTGTAGAGAGAGAGAGAGAGAGAGAGAGAGAGAAATAAGAACATTTCCACTCGTACACACTTTCATAGCACATAAAACTAAAAACTAAAAAAGTGAAGCAACTTCTAATAATAAACTTTTTCAAAATCTATTTTGAACTTAATGGAGTTTTTGTAAATACAACTCTACACATTGTTGTCACATCTCTCTGATAATATTTGAATTAACGGATTTATATTGCATTGTTGTCATACTTGATATGTTTTGTTATAGACCATTTACACCTAAGCAAAATCTAGTATTTTCGGGATTTCGAATCAAATTTAGTTGATTTTGACGGGATTTCCCATACAAAATGAAATCTAGATTACGACTAGATTTTGACGAAATCAAGTAGATTTTTGAAGGTACTCTATTACACAACTGTGATTTTGTTCACAATAATACTTTAAAATACTACGCTGCAATAAAAAAAAAACTATAATTTTACATGACGAATTCATTGTGATATAGCTATTGCTGTCAAACCATTGGCAAAAACAGATTTTATGAAAATGAAATCTTATTAGATGTCAAAAATGGAAGTGTAAACAGATTGTCATTCAAATCTACTAGATTTTGGGTAGATGTAAATGTCCTATTAAACTTTTCTCATACTACTTTTGTGTACAACTATGTTCTAAATTAGTATATAAGCAGCATGAATTGTTTGAATAAACACACTTAGAATTCTGATTTTAAACAATTAACAGCATTAGTTCAGCATTAAGTTTCCGGACGTGGTGAAAATTGTTGAAGTTATGGTGTTTTCTTTTCTGATAAAAATGTTACACCTATGCTACATATAGTGGTTCAACACGTTCTTTTCTAAAAAATTTGAACCACTTTTAAACGGTATGATGTTCTTTTCAAAACATGTTGCACTTAAAACTGGCAAAACATGTAGCATGTCCTACAGTGTACTTCGAGTAAGGTGGAGATACTGCCCTTTTTTACATCTTTGTTTCATACCTGTTTATGCAAATATGAAATTCTTTTGTTATTGTAGATGAGTTAACGGTGCTGCTGATGATAGCTTTTATAAGATAAAAATAGTGATTAAAAAGTTGGTATATTAAAAATTGTCATGATATATTTGAAACGCTAAATGTTATTATTAAATGGCACTTTTTTAGCATTCTTTGTTCTTTTGTGCTAATAACACATGTACAACTTTTTAAGGGTGATAGTAATCGGAAAAAAATTATAAACATTTAAAGGGCAGCATTTGTTATCAGAAAAGAAAACACCATTAGTAAACAGCAGTAATATAAGAATAGAATTCTGAGTTTCCGATGTTCATCCAATGAACAAAATTTATAATCTTAGAAACAAGATTGCTTTAAAAGTAAATATAGTTGAAAAAAACATGTTTCGATATCGATGTGAAAAGTAAGAAATCGTCTTAAAAATAAACAAAAATGCGATTATAATTGTGAAAAAATTGTCCGATGCTTGTTATAAGAAAAATATGGCGCAAAGCGCCCCACGCTATTTTCACAATAATACTAGTATTTTTCGTTCACTATTGGTTTAAGCTAATTTTCACACTTATTTCTTATATTTTAGTTCGATATAAAACCATATGTTTTAGTTTTTTCTAACTACATATATTTATTCAAAAAAAAATTTTGTTTGTACAACTTTTGCTTTAAAAAAATTTTCTATTGAACATTTTTCACAGAAAAATTTTTTGTTGGAAATTTGATTAGACATTTTTTTTTTGCTAAAACCACTATTGTTACTTTCGTTCCAAGACTGCCATAAAAAATATGTAATATTGAAAAATAGTATATCTGACGGCAAGGAAAAATGTCCTTGTTAAAAGTTGGTTTTGCATTTCTTATCCTTTGCTTTTCCTTTCGATTCTCATTTTTAATTGTTAAGTTATTGTTTCAAGTCGATGATAATGATGTTTTTGCTGTTAACTTTAGTCGATAGTTTGGCACCGCAAAAAGTAAACATGATTTATGTGTATGTAGTTTATTTAGGTTACACATCGTATATAGCCCAGCAAACATTTTAACTCTTAAAACTATTATTTGTATATAAAAATTAGACAAATATAATATACATTTGTTTAATTTTCATGAGGTGAATGAGTTCTGTGAATTTTAATTCTGATGAAAATTTAATGCACATTTGAAGTAGCCGAACTAGTTAGTAGAGGCATTTAAGGATACCGTTTTTGTAGAAGTAATAACTCAAGCATGAAATTACTAAAAATAATGTTTGCTATGTTATCTGCATCTAAAATATTTTTTCCGTTCTTTTCTGCATTTTGTTTTATTTCAAATGTTAAGCCAAAGGATTGCTTTGCTCAAACAAATCTAGAAAATCACATTAAGTTTATGTAAATGATAACTTTGTAGACTTTGTGCTTTATTTGTAAAGCAATTTTTTTTAGATTTTCTGTGTAAAAGAGAAGTATAAAACGAAAAAAAAAATATATTAATGAAGGTTAGTTGAGTTAAGTAACCAGAAATTCAAAGAAATTTTACTTTTATTTATCAAATTTAATTGGAATAAATGCCATGTTTTCGGAAGGTCAACGCTAATGTGTGTGATTAATTGATTTATGTTTAGAAAAAAAATCCCAAAAAAAAAAAAAAAAAATAATTTAATTCTTTATTATCAGACAAATCAAGGCAGCTTTACCAGTAGTGTTTTTACAGTAAATACAACATCAAAATATAGCAGACGTATTTTGTTGGCAGGTGTGAAATTAACTTATGTCATCAGCTGTCGTAACGCCTAGTCTAATGTGGATCAATTTCACAACGTAAACTAGTTCATGACTCACCAGCGCCCTCATATGAATTGCAGGGTTCATACAGGTGGCAACTTTTTGTCATATGTTAGTAACTCTTGCTGAAGAGTTTGGGCCTGCTAAATTACACCTGTATGTAATTCCCCAGACTGCCAGAGGAAGGCTAGCCTACGCAAGTTGGTGGTCCTACAACCAAAAAGAGCATCAACCTCTAAATAACTCACCTGTCCCTCCACCACTTCTGGTTTCTTACATAGCAAGTATCTGTTGCAAGACAGCAGCACCTCGGAAGTATAAATACTTCACCAAAAAAACCACATGGACTATGTCAATCAGGCAACATTATTTGCAGGCAACATTTTGCAGGTCTAAACCACAGCCAGAAAGTTTCACTTAAGATTAAGGCACCTCTTGTACAATTGGTGGTGGGTTGGTCTGCAAAACCGCACCACCGGACCCTTTTTCTACCCTAATTAACCCTTAGTGATGGGTTCTGAAAGTCCGAGCGCTACATAAGTTTTATTATATTATATATTCCTAGAGTTTTTTTTTTGCTGCAATAAATGAAATACTCTTGCCCCTCTATATCTTAAAAATCAGAGTGCCCAAGTTAAGAATACGCAAGGTAAAACCTGTTCCCAGGGTGGTGCCTTGTTGGTAGTTGCATAGAAAAAAAAATGTATGGCTAATATGACAATATTTTAAAAGCAACATAATATTGCTGAATTACATAGTGGTTGCTTATATGTTGATAATATAATATTATTGTATCTAGAATATCATTGTTATGACTCACTATAGTTTTATAAAAATATGTTAACAATAACTATAGTATATTTCAATTCAACAATGTTACACTGCCACCCACACTATTTGTCAAATTTTTCCAACCATATTATTATGTTAACCAACAAAACTTTTCTAAAAATAACTATATTACTATTATAAAATAAACTAGTACAATGTTATTATTGTCTTAGAATCACCATTTTGTCAATTTATTAAACAAAATAGTAATATTAGATATATTATTTATTTGTAACTAGTCAGATAATAGACATACATAAAGGGTGTTTTTAAAGAGGTATGCGATTTTAAGTTGGAAACACTTTTTTTTAAATTTCAAATATGCCTTTACATATTTAAAAATATGCATTAAAAAACTAAAATTAAAAATTAAAGATGAGACTCGTTTTAAAGGACAATTAAAAGAAAGCTCTTCTTCGACTGTAGGCGGGTCAAGTCTGGTCAATACAAGTCTATATATTTCAAATCTAGTCAAGTCAAGTCTTAAGCGGCCCTTACACGTTTCAATTCTATTGTGAACTGAGTCCTCAAGTCAACTGAATTGATTATTGCCCACGCACTTCATAGACTTAATTGAAAGATTTTCATTCAACTATTAAATTCAATGAAATTATAGACAATTTTAAAAATATATAACGTTCTCTTTGCAAAAACACTACAAATATAAATTTTGAGACCTGATCAAGAGACTCGAACACACACAATACAATCGAATTGAAAAACTTGCTAGTCAACTTGAAAAAATCAAAACATATTAATTTTTCTTCAACCAACTCGACAACTGCGAAACTAATCAACTCACATAGCCATACACGATTTGATTTGGACAACAACCGATTCAGTTGCCAACTGAGTTGAAACGTGTATGGGGTGCTTTAGTAGATTTAGTCAAACTTAAGTCGCAATTTCCATTATGCAAGTGCTATTTACGTCATGAGATAATATACTTCACCCCGTTCTCTAAAAGTTAATCAGCTCAGCGAATAAGACTTGCTTAGTGGAAGTTGTGACTAAACACGTGAGCACAAATCTAGTGCAGTCAAACTTAGTCAATATAATTCTGGTTAATTCCAGCTAAGTTTAGTGAAGCCAAGAAAAGTCGGGTCTTGGCTAATCAAGTCAAGTCAATTTCAGGCAAGCCAAGCTTAAAAAAATTCAGTCTAATTAACTGTCTGGCTAACGATGTCGTTTCGTTAATTAGACTGGATTTTTAAATGTTTTGGAGTTTACTCTTTCATATAGAGCTTGTGGGCACCACTGTGTTAGTGGCAGCAATATTTTCCTCCGGAACAGTTTCGATTGTAAGGTCTTCTAATGACTGTCCCAAGCTCTGCAAAATTATTCACTAGTCTCATAATGGTCCATCTACTCGGAGGATCAACGCCAAATGTGCGACTATATTCCATTTGAACCAAAACTATAGACCCCAATGCGTGATAGCGGCGGACATTCTAAATTATATTGTCAGTGCCCAAGTTTCAATTCATTTTTATTAGATCTAAGGATCAATCAGCAAAACCAAAGAATTCCCCGAAAAGCAGATTTAGACTTGGCCAAGGCACTCTGCTTTCTGGGGCATAGAGGAATAGGAGTTCTGCATTTGTTACAAATAAAAGTCTAAGAACACGCATTACTTATGTTGTGCTGGACTTCCGAAACCCTTACCTACTAAAAGTTAAAATTGGCAAAACGCGGATCAGTTAAGACCCAGATTCTCGGCAAGCAGATTCTTGCAGACTATCTCGGCGCTGATTATGGTTGAGGATCCTACTTCTGGACTTAATCATTCTAGCCATGGTTTAAGACTTAAATCGTGAGGAGGAGAATTAGTCTTCTTTGATAACTGGTGCATGCTGGTTTTTGAGGTCTAATAACCCTCAAGCTGTCGATGTTTTGCAACAGATACCTATAATGTAAAGAACCAGTAGTAATGGTTAGGCGGGTGAGTTAGTTAAGAACTGATGCTCTTAATGGGCTTCAGCCCAGCAACTAATTATGCTTTGTCTTCTATTAAGTATTTGAGAAATTGCATTCATAAGGGTTTGTAAGGCCTGAGCTCTTATGGCTTAAGCTGCGACCTATGTGAACCTTGCAAACCACATGATGGCGTTGCTGAATCGTAAATAATTTACTGCGTGGGGTTGGTCAATTGTTAGACAAGGCTGATGAAATCAACAACGCATTATTTAGACAGAAAAGAGTTGTCAAGTTTATTTCTTTTAGTAGCTCTTTTCATTAGTCACCCTGAACTAATATTGCTATTTTTCTGCGTGCAATGTCAAAACGTGTGATCTCTTTTATTTGCAAAAGCAACATAGTGTATTTTCACAGCATTACATAGCTTGTTAACAAAATGTTGACAATTTTCTGGTACCAAAACAAAAGACAGCTTCACTAGTGAGATAATGCTTGCTAAAGCTACCTTGCTACAAAGAAAAACGCAAAACTATTTACAGAGAAAACTTAAACAACAAAATTTTTTTAATAAAATGTGTTTATATAAGAAACATAAAAAAACAAATATTTTCCCCGTAACGCTTTCTTGTGTTAACATGCCAGCATATTCTCATCTGCTGCAGGAATTTACTGAAAATTCTTCTAAACATGTTCAACAAATATTTGTTATTTCAAGCTCTTATCATTTTTTGTTTTAAAACCCAAATGAATTTTTAATGTCGCAGGATTAAATATAATTCAAGGGAAAAACGCTGAAAATATTTTTTTTAAATAAAAAAAGATGGGCAAAAGTATATTTGAACCTCACAGTAATACACTAAAATGTGTCACAAATATTTTAGAGGCCACAAAACATCATGGATAATAACAAAAATACCCCCTTAAAGTTGTAAATTCAAAAGACATATCGAAATTCGTTTTTAAATATTTGATAAACTGCACTTTTCTTAAAGCAAGAACTGGAAAATGTGAGACAATTTTAGGTATGACTTTAAAAAACAAAATATAAATTATATAAATTCTTGATTTGACTTGACCAGGCAATTCAGAGCTTGCTCTGACTAGGTTTTCCTAAACTTACCAATACTTGATTATATTAGCCAGACTGGACTCTACTTGGCTGCGTTTAAGTGTAAGATGAAACAGCGCAATCTTAATTGATTTACTTTTTATGAATTTTTTAACTTGCATTTATGTTCATACGCGGAAACCTTTTTTCGACAGTTTTGGTATTTTCTCTAGTTTTACTTTACAATTTGAAGATATACATTCATACATGAGAGAAGAGTTTTAAATTGTTGTAATTTGTGTACCTTTACGATCACAATTTAGCAGTGAACAGGTGAACTAAAAGGCTGTTGTCTCGACTATGTTAGAGCGTTGAATACCCATTTGGTAGTTATCTATCCTAAGTTTGTTTTTGGTAAGTTGTTGTCTTGACTTGGCGCTTTAGAGATCTCTGCATGATCCAAATAAAGCGTAGGAATAGAAAACCTGGTGCTGGCAGCACTGTTTTATTATTATGGATAACAACTCCCCATAGTAAACATTAGCATTGATAACTACCGACCATACTACATTCACCACTCTAAACTAGTCGAGACAACAACTCACCACATTTAAACGTTTCATAGGTAAATTTATTAAATACATATCCACTACACTAAAATTAGTCTAGGTACCAACCTTATAGTACGTCTACTCGATAAGGGCGCTGGGTCATGATCCCATTTTTCTATGGGAAATTGTGATCGCGAAGCTACACAAACTAACTACTATTATCCTCTCCGACATACGTCAACTTCACGATCTAAAAAATAATCAAGTCAGCCAATAAGACATGCTTAATGGATATTACTACTTAGGTTTGACTAGACCCCCCAAGACTGGATTTGACTAAATTTGAAATGGCTAGACTTGAATTGACAAGACGTGTCCAACTGCAGTTGTAGAAGAACTTTCTTTTAATTATCCTTCAAAATGAGTCTCATTTTTAGTTTTTGAGATATATTTTTAAATATTAATAAGCATATTTTAAGTTTAAGACAAACGATTATTTTACCTCAAAGATAGTTGATGTGTCACAAATTAAAGGGTATTCTAAAATTAAGTTGAGATTTGAATATGTTCCCATTTGAGCGGTATGGTTTTGGCAGCCTTAAAATTAAATATAACAGTTGTCAGTTTAGGGAGAATTATTTGATAGAACAACGTGACTTGAATGGATTAGTGAACATCAAAAAATTTATGTTGTTTATTCGAGCAACACCAATTTAAGCGATGAAGGCTATTTTCACCTTGATGTTTTTGCTAATCGCCAATACTGCCGAAAAAAATAGGTCTTCAAAACGTCACAGGTTGGTAAGGTTTTTGGGTTGGAGGCATAATTGGACCTTAATTTTTGGAAAATGAGCCTCAGTAGTTATTTCTTTTACTCGATAATGCGATTCTTTCTGCTGAAATTTGATAATATAGATGTGGCCAATACCAGTTCATATGCCAAACAGCCCGTGAAGCCATTTAATTACTGCATGCGTTATTTCCAGAACGCTAGATCATGTACTTTAACTTCATTAGCTTTTTCTTTGTGGGGTTATTTGAAATCAGACTGCACCCAGGCCTCAAATGAGGAGATTCTGAAGCAACAAAATTCAGTCATATGTTTGCAAAATGGTCATGGAAAATTTCGATAAACAAGTGCGTGTCTGCATGCAAAGCCGTGAAGGCCATTTGCCCAATGTGTATTTCCACAAGTAACTCCATACTATGTAATTTATGATTCAATAACCAACCTACAAGTTAAATGTAGTGTTTTGGACAACATGTGATATATCTATCACATATGGTTTCTGTCTTTACTAAATAATATATATTTCTGCAGGGTAACCAACTCTTACTATAAATCAGTATTCGATGTATGCCAAAGTGTAAACACACATATTTTTCAATCGATATAATAATGCCTAATTATGTGCTCAAAAAATATGATTTGCGGGGAAGTCTGATAAACTTCTTTTATTTAAAGAAAACAGCTGCAAAAAGCTATCGACTATTGGTAAAAGCTGACTATCAACATGCACCATGTGAAAATACTGGTGAACTATGGTTTGCGTGATTCAAGAGTGGTGATTCCGACACAGAAGAAAAGGAGAGGCCTGGTAAGCCAACAAAAATCAAAATGAGCATTTGAAAGCATTGCTGGACGAATATTGTTTTCAAATGCTAGAAGAACTTGCATTGTTGTTGGGTCACACAAAAAGCTACTTCTTTACATTTAAAGGCATTGGAATTCATTAAAAAGCAAGGAAATTGGAACCCATATGAATTGAAGCCGAAAAACGTTGAAACGCAATTTTGCAAGTGGATTTTCCCACATGACAGAACGCCACAAAGAGAAGTCATTTTTGCATTGTATTGTAACTGGTGATCAAAATGGTTACATTACGATCATCCCAGATTCAAAAAGTCATATATAAAGTCCGACCCATGAGTCAAATCAACGCTGAAGTCGAATTTCTATGACACCGAGATGTTGCTCCGTATTTGGTGAAATCAGAAGACTGTTTGGTATTATGGGACTGTTTGGTATCAGAAAACTGTTTGGTATCAGAAGACTGTTTTGGCGTTATGAAATCGCATCAGACGATCACAGATGAGTTATACCGACGATAATTGATTAGTTTAAAAAGAGCAATCAACAAAAAAACAACACAATATTCGACCAGATATGAGGCCATAATCATCCGTAATGACAAGGCTCGATCTCATATTGCAAGAGCGGTCAAAAACTATTTGGAAAACAGTGGATGCCTTGCAGAAATCAAGACTACTCCTTACATGCGTGTAAGGAGTACTCCACAAGGGACCAGGACTAGTCCAAAAGTAATTCAAATATATGAGAAAAACATACTCAATTTTATATTACAATGTCCTGGGAGAGGTCCATGTAATCCAAAATAATATTACATCAGAGTAATCTAAAAACTAGTCCAAGTAGCTATTCCGCAAATTATTAACACAGGGTTAGTCTTGATATTACGTCATGTCACTACTGCATGGATTACCACAGAAAACTTGTTTAGAAACCATTTTAAAATTACTCTGATGTGAATACTCCATCATCACCGCAGAATCTGCAAATATCTGTGTTGGAAATTCCCATCCTGTGCAGGTGCTTGTAGCAGTTATTATGACCTGTAAGTGGACCTGTCAATGTTCTGAGACTTTTCCTGTCCAGTTTTAGAGCACGTTCGGCCCTCTTTTTATCAAAGTTCAGAAATTTTTTGGAGTGTTCAAGACCAGCTGTCTCGTTCCAATGTTGTTCGACGATGGACACCGTCCATTTTTTTATCCCCTCATTCAGGAGACCCTTATTGAAGCCAAAAGTTGGAGTGGGTCCAACAAAAGTGTCCCCTCTGCTCCTTTCTTGGCATAAATGCCAGCCATTTCATTGCCGTGATGCCCTTCATGTCCTGGCACCCAGATCAATGTTACCATAATTGTATTTTTTGTACTCGTAATAAAGTGTTGCGAGTATTGTCAAATATCTTTTTTTTAGTCATCATGATCCATGTTTGCATTACATCGGACTATATTGTAACTACTTCGTTTTATTTAAAATGGATCATGTACTCCAATAATTTCTGCAGGATGGGAAGTTCCGGCTTAACGATTTTATAGTTTTCATTGCGACTATCATTTGTTTAGATCGATGTACAACGCCCTTACTGGAATACCTTTCGCTTCAGAACGGTGTACCAGAAATTGGTTTGATTCATACTTTACTTTTGTTTTTAATTCAAATCTTGCGTTAATTTTGGGATACCCTCTACTAGAAATATTGTTAACATTTATTAGTTTGTGTGATATTTGTGAAGCAAATAAATTTGAGTCTCTTTAAGTTTCATCATACTCTAGGAAACATTCTACACTTTTTCGCTGCAGCATTTAAATTTATTATGACTGAATTCCTTATAAAGGAAGCAGCCTATTTTCCATCAACAACATGAGTATTATATGTAATTTTACTGCGCTTTTGTTTGTGCAATAAAACAAAACAGGAATTTTTTAAAAAAATGTTTACAACAAGAAAAAAAAAATTAGAGAAATATGACTGTAAATGTACGAGTATGAAGAAAAAACAAACTAAACGAATTCAGCAATTTCTGGCTGGGAGCTCTGTTTGATGAAAAATTTGTTAGCTGTTGGTTTAAAAAATTCCAAGCCCCTTTTGAATGGTATGCATGTACTCGTATAGCGAGTGAGTGAGTAAGCTTGTTTTTTTGCGAACATTATCAAAAATTAAGCCTTGGGAAAATATACGTTAAAACAAATAAAAAACGGAAACATTAAGTAGTTGCAGTTGCTGCAGCAAAAAACGAAATTGTAGAAAAAAAGTAAGAAAAACAAGGAATTATTTTGGTTGAACAACAGCAAATGGTAGCAGGAAAAATAAGCAGTTAAGGTCTGGGCAAGATAAAAACACTCGAAAATAAAAATTGCATAAAAATATATGTAATAAGAAAAATCCGGCATATAAAAGAAGTTTCATAACTCGTAGTTCTTTTTTTGGTGCAAAAAAATAATATTGAGCTAAAAAAAAAAAATTGTATAGTGCACAGCTGAGTGTAGCACAGCGCAGGCGGATATCGCCTCAATATTGAGGTCAGCTAACTGGTTAAGGTACTACTGGATATACGGGGATGATATCCGGATTTTGTACTGATAGAAAGTCTGTGTTGTATGCACTAGCTGGGGTCTACATTACGTTCAGATTGGTTCTTGAATGCCAGAACGCTGGAACCTGGAGCTTTTCTGAATACGAGGGCTCAGTGTAGTGCCCGGAAATACTACAGCAAATGAGTTGGTAAAGGCCGGTATTCACTTAACACAAAATGATATAGATGAGATCGTTGGAATCTGTGTAAAAAAGCAACAACATGGGGCATATAACTAAAAGGAGTTCAGAGGGTCTATGAAATTATTATAAAAACGATAACTATCTATGGAGTAGCAGTTTGGGGGAAATCACCGGACTCCGCTACAAACATACTGAAAATTGAAAAAATCAGTCGATCAATATTGACCACAGGGGTTATGAGGACAACACCAATTAAAGCACTTCTTGCACTTATGAGCTTACAAGCCAGGCAGATAGCACTAAAAACATGACCAGGTTGAACGCGAAATGAGGATGGAACCACATGGAGACACGCAAACATACTTAAGACTAAAAATAACCTAGTCCAAGATCTAATTGACTACTGCAATCCAAAACAATTTCTCTCAAGAAGCTTTGGCTATCAAATCGAGGCATCTTTCTTAGAATCTGGATCCTTCTATAGGTTGGGGGAGGCGTATACATAGAAGAATTTAATACTATAATATCTACTACCAGACGGATGTAGTCTTCTTCAAGCTAAAATATCGGTTTTAAACAAAAAGGCTAGATGGCTGACGTTTAACAAAATATTCGGTCGAGATATCATGATAATAACTTACAGCAAAGCCGCCATTAACACTCTGATTGGAATATACACTAATTCCAGCCTAGTCCAGGAATGCTGGACATCTTTAAACAAGATGGCGAGATATCCTAATCTAACCCTAAAGTGGGTACGCGGACACGGTTGCAATAACGGCCACAACTTCGCTGATGACTTAGTCAAAAAAGGCAGAACCCTAAAAATAGGAATATCGATTTATTTTGTGGACATCCCTTATCAGCGTGCTGGAAGAATATAAAGCTCCACACACTGGTATACACAAGAAAAATAGCTACAGAGCCTTAAATCAAGGAATTTGTGGCCACATATCAGCTTAAAGAGAGGAAAAAAGCTCTTAAAATTACCTAGATCTCACTTGAGAGTTGCAGTAGCAGTCATCTCTGGAAATTTCCGTTTTGGGAACTATGCCGGGAAACTGGGTTACCCTATAATGATTTATGCAGAAGTTATCAAGACGAAGACGTGGAGGAGACGATCTTTCACCTTCTCGGAACATGTCCGCTACTGGAGCACCACTGCCTAAGGTATCTAAGCTGGCGGAGATGCAATAGCCTATCATGTCTGATCTCGGTCTAAGTCTTATAACCGCGCTAGCCTTATTCATAAGAGGTAGTGGATGGCTAGTCCATGAAACGCCAGAACAGTTTCCCACCTTTTCCCCTCCTAACTATATCCCTATACCACTATATCCCCTAGCTTCTCTTTTCACTTCTATCCTTCCACTTTTGGATATTACAGGCAAGCACAAAGGGAAAAAATTTAGAACCCAAGTGAGCTGGAGAACCTAGGACATAGTGGGGATTCAGTGGCCTGCCTTCCTAGCCTAACCATCATCGTTTTCAGAGAAGTATTTACCAATGTTTTCACTAGCCGACTAGGCATAGGTCAGTTTTTCTGATAGTAACGATGTCTCAACATGCACTTGGGGATTATCGTTACGGCAATTTCGTTTATTGCGGGTTTCATGCAAATAAATTTAAGCTTGATCGCTTAACGATGTAGTGGGCGATACGTACGAACATAACTTTGACTTTTTAAAGAAGAAGCCTTGTTCATGCGTCAGGCTATTCATATTGAATTGCCTAATCAAACTAAACATCAGTTGTAAAGCAGCTGTGGGCTGGAGAACAGCTTTCGCGTCATCGTAATTATTGCTTAAGTATGGTCAGGCTTGTTGTTTGGTCTGGTTAACTGTTGGCTTGGTTAACTGTTTGCCTCAACTAACTGTATTAGCTTACAGTTTTTTTTTTAATATTTCTTTGTTAACCACGTGGCGACTTCCTATGTGAAGTTAGTCTCAGCGCCGCTACAAATTACTGTCAATACCATCGTGGGCATTAGATCTTCGTTACTCCGCCCTTGCTGTGCATCGTATACTTTGCAAATTTATTTGCGACTGTGTAGTTAAATAAATAAACTTAACTAAACATATAACGCTTAACAGCTGACAAAAAAGCCGCCAGTTAAAGTGTTGCCAACTTAGAGTGGAAACCTCTATTAAAACCTCTTTTATGGGTGTATGTACAGGGTTCAATCAAAACACGCGGTGTTAATTTGTAAATAAAATAAAATGGTTTTAGAGAAATATTTTAAACATTTTCATTATTGACAGAAGGAAACTTAAGGAAATTTCCTGTTTAATCCTGTACAAAACAACATAAATTCCATAACGAATTTTCTTGATGTTGATTTTTCATTAAACCAATTAAAATTATATTTTCAAGCCACTAGAATACTTCTTAAAAAAATTTTCTCATAAATTGCAAATTTTACCTTTTTTTTCTTTGAGTGTACATGCATGTAAAATATACTTGAGTTGCATCTGTAGTTACGTTCTTGATAGTTTAAAAATAAATATTTATTTAAAGACTTGTTTTTGTTAACCAAACAACCGTTTGCATGTATGTATGTAAATATTTTTACAGTTAACATGTTTTAAAAAGGTAAATCTACAAAGTTTTTATTTGAAAGAAAATACGCTGTAATAAAAAATTTATTAAACATTGCAAACCCTTATAAATATTGGGTATACAAGTTAATAATATCGATTTGGACAACATGTGGCATAACTATCTTATACTCGTATGGTTTGTGTCAATAATGACAAATTATTGTTATTATAATTCATAAATACACATTTTTTAAATCGCTATAATAATGTCGAATTTTGTGCCTAAAAAAGATGAATCTGATAACATTCTTTCATTTGAAGAAAACGGTTGCTGAAAGTTATCGATTGTTGGCAAAAGCTTGCAGTCAATATGTACCAGCTCAAAAAACTTGTAAACGATGATATTTTTCATTTTTTTTATCTTTGACCAGTACTCAGGGGGAAATTGGGAAAACAATGGTTTGCGTTACATTTAAAAGTATTGGGAATTCTTCAAAAGTAAGGCAATCGGGTCTCATATGAATTGAAGCCGAGAGATGTTAAAAGGCGATTTTGCATGCAGGAAATGATGTTTGGATGTCACTAGAAGTAACTTTTGCATCCTATTGTTACTCTTGATAAAAAATGGGTACATTTCTATTACCATAAGAAAAGAGCAATCAATGAAAAACGACCAGAATATTCGACCAGCAATGAGGCTATTATCTTCCATCAAGACAATGCTCGGCCACATGTTGTAAGATCGATCAAAGACTATTTGGAAAATAGAGGATGGGATGTTTTAGCTCATCCGACTTAAAGCCCAGACCATGCTCCTTCCGACTACCGTTTTTTTTCAATCGATGCAGAACGCTGTTACTGGAATATGCTTCACTTCAGAATCCGGTATCCAAGATTGGCGTGATACATTCTTAACCCCAAAATAGGTGCAGTTTATTTGGTGCGGCTAACGATGGACAATACTTTGAATAATGTATCAACTGATTTCATTATTACAATAAATTTAGTTTTCAAGCCAAAAACCGAAATTTTTGTACAATTGGTAGCCACAGATATACAGTATAATAGCCGTGATATAAAGAATTGGCCAACCAAAAACGCACGATGTTTTTTGCGAAAAAGGGAATTTAGAGAAATTTGTTTCCATGATAAAAAGATTTATGGTAATTATGTGTGAAACAAAATATCGTGGCATACCTCTAGTCGATGCTTTTCAACGACTTTGAGATATAACTGATGTACAACGTCGTTAGTGTTTCGAATTATCTTATCCTTTAGCTCTTCCGCCCCCAGAACTGGTTTTGCTTTGGAGTACCCGTAACCAGAGTATTTTGCTTTCTGAAGAAACTAAGAAACCGCATGACTAACGTGATAAGGGCCTTCATCGACAGAGGTTGCGTTCTACTATGGTGGTCCTGAAGTGACATTGTCATAGGTACGCGTAAGGGGAGATTAAATCTTCAATATAATGATTTCTGTAGAAGCTGTAGAGATGAACATGAAGTTGAACGTCGTTGGCCGCTCTTTCTTATAAAACGACTTTATATCTAAGCAGACCTATGCTGCTATGGTGGATGTAAGTCTTTTATTCGATCCTCGGGTTGGTTCTGAGCTAGACTTCTGATATGTAGATCTACTGACCAATACAATGGGATCAAATTGGATCTAATCTAACCTATGCTGTATTAAACTTCCGGAACCCTTACCAAGGCTTAATATTGGCAGAACGGAGATCAGCAAACTGGAAGGTACTGCCATGCAGACCATCTCCCACCTTGGCTGAAACGTTCTGGCTGTAGGGTGTAACCCTAAAACCACAGGGAGGGGAATTAGTCAGCCTTGATAACTATGGTTCATGCCAGTTTTGTTGGGGCTAATAACACCCGTTTTACTGTTGCCTTGCAGCAGGTACTTGGAAAGGCACCTTTATATGATAATACAAATATTTAGATCTGTCAAAAATGTGTGCAGAATAAAGGAAATCTTACTGTGTAAAAACAAAATGTATTCAGTTAGAGGAGAGAAACCCAAATGCAAAAATTGATAAGCGGTCGGTAAATCTTCATTTGCTACACCATTTCAGAAAACTCTGTATTCTCATCACACCACAAGTGTATTTTTAAATTTGCACCACTTCGAGTGTTTATTGAAGATTGGTACAACATTTAGAAACCCGAAACAATTGCAGTTCAAGGATATTGCCTGCTGTTTTTGTAAATGCTGTAGAATTTTATCCATCAGTTTATTAGACTTTTATAAGAATACTTTGATTATACCTATCCCCCAAGTGTAAACGTAAAAAAACACAACACATCTTTGTTCACTTTTTTTAAGTATAGAGAAAATTTCGTAATATTTTGCTCCCACAAAATCTAAATAACTTGTATTACCATGTAAACGTGCCTTAATGTAAAGAAGCAGTAGTGATGGGTGCACAGGTGAGTTGGTTAAAGACAGATACTCTTAATGGACTTCGGCCCAGCAACTCCTAGGCATTGTCTACCACTGTCTGCCTGGGAAATTGCATACAAGAGCGATTAGCAATCCCGGCCTACTGAGCAAGGGGCTTGTCCCCTTGCTCAATAGGCCGGCAAAAATTGAGACCTTGCAAGACACATGGAGCCGCTGGTGATAAGTCACCAAGTGGAGTTGGTCCATCATCAGATAAGGTCATCCAGGCAGATGGCCGATGTAAATCCATGACACATTCCTTTAGCTCTTGAAGTGCTCTTGGTTTATTACATTTTTTCTTTTTTTCAAATGGTGGCTGTGGCCAATTAACGGCGCCACAATATGAGATAACGTAGCTATTGAAATTCTCGCACAAAATACCTATTATTTTGTTGGTTGTTTGGTAAATGGTACCATTCTGTTGGAATCACATGTCTACAAAGTCCATATCCTCAATTTCTGGCTAGGAAAAGTACGTTATCATCTCGCCATAGCGAACACCATGGGTGTTCGGTCATGTGACCGATCTCATTTTCGAAGAAGTACGAGCCCATAAATTTCTTACTCTTTGTGGTTGCATTGGCTTTTTAGGAATCACTTGTGGATTGTAATATGCCCAAACACGGCAACTCTGTTTATTAATGAATTCACATGTGGACGATTTTGCAGACCAGAAACTCAGTTTGGTTCACAATACGACATAAGCTGTATGATAAAAGGCCATATATGTAAACGAATGGTTTACGTTGCTTTCTAAGCTCAATTGCTGTAGACGTTTTTTTTAAATAAAGGATATATTTACATATATATAAGCATGTATGTAACTCGGAAAAATATAGTTAAAAAAGCTTGCACGTTTTTGGTGCACAAAACAATATAGGCCTGACATTTCATGGCACACAGCATGAGTAT
Organism: Thecocarcelia acutangulata; assembly: GCA_914767995.1. Lineage (NCBI taxonomy): Eukaryota > Metazoa > Arthropoda > Insecta > Diptera > Tachinidae > Thecocarcelia > Thecocarcelia acutangulata. The sequence goes on from OU612098.1 coordinate 15,418,411, forward strand.
GTAATTACACATACTCGTACAGAAATTAATCATACATACTTTTTAACATCCACCTTAAAAATCTGTTTTCATGATAATTTCAACTACACGTAAAGCCGCCACAATCATCATTAATCTGTTGAAAAATTTTCCATTCTTCATTTCATAAATAATTGATCAAGGCTGCAATGCTTTACCGTAATGATTTGTATTCAAGCTGGTTAAATACTACTTAACCGATGCCCTTATTTTCACTTCAACCGGATATTTACACACGCAAGTATTAAAAAAATAAACAGTTTAATGTCTGCTTTTGATACAAAAAAGTGAGATGTTATAAAAACTAACAAAATTAACATTAAAATTACAACATTGTCTTCTTGTCATGCCAAATAAATTAATTAAAAGAACAAGACACAAACATGACATGCATATATAATTGCAATACTGCTAAAAAATAATATACAACCATATCACAGAGGGCAATTTCATTCGAAAATGGAATTCAATTCGTTTTTTGGTTCTTCCTTCAGAAAACGAAAAATATTTTCAAAATGAAATCATTATTAATTTTAACAATAAAATTAATCATATCTGTCAAAAATTATTACATTCGTTGTTAATAATTTCAATAAAGATATTAATCATTTCTGTTCCGAAACCTTTCAATCCGAAAAATCAGTATTTTTGTCTTAATGTTTCTTATTAGTTATGATTTCGACAAGTTAAATTCGGTATGAAATACTAAATTCATCTAATTCACACAACAGATTTTAAAATTACATGTGGTATGGAATCATGCGATTTGAATTTGTGATTTGAAACCCATATAATTAGAAATCATGTGATTTCGAACTATGTGATTTGAAATCTTGTGATTTGTAACCCATATAATTAGAAATCAAGTGATTTGGAACTACCGGAGAAAAATTACGAATGTAATTCTAAAATCACATGTGATGCGAAATCTTGTGAGTTGAAATCATTTGATTTTTTTGGTTGCGTAATAGATATTAGATAATTAATATTTTTCTAATAATTCTAGTACACATTTTTATGATTTTCAGATTGCGTTCCAATTAATTAATACTAGTTTCTTATCAATTCAATTATTTCGACTTAATGGTTTCAATTAGTTATGATTTCGCCAAGTTAAATTCGGTGGGAAAAGCCAAACTCATGTGATTCACAGAAAAGATTTAAATATGTGATCTTAAAATCACATGTGATTTTTATATTTGTGTAATGTATTTCAGATGTTTAATTTTTTTTAATAATTTCAGTTGAAATTTTTTTATAATTTTTATTTTGCTTTCTAATTAATTAATAATGTCAGTTCTTTTCCATGAAGTTTCAGCTCAATTATAAAGGAAAATTCTGTGGAATTTTTTTCCATTTTTCCTATTCTTCTAATTATGAACAAAATCTAAGTGTGATGTTATTTTACGTTTTTGTTTTCCCATTCACTGTAACCACTAAAGGAATATCAATTTTTCAATTCCTAGGTTCAAGTTAAAAAAAAAAAATTTGAATTGAAAAAGTACTTTACGTGGAAAATAAATTCCGTGAGAATATTCATAATTCTGTTGTTTATGTTTCAAAAACATTATGAATTTTGGATGGATTTTTTTGCTTTGTTTTCAATTAGCTATGATTTCGACAAGCAATTCACACAACAGAAAAAACACATATATTTGATTTTAATATTATAAGTGATATGAAATCGTGTGATTTTGAATTATGTGATTTGAAACCCATGTGATTTGGAAACATGTGATTTAGGACTATGTGATTTGAAATTATGTGATCTGAAACCCATATAATTAGAAATCATGTGATTTCGAACTATGTGATTTGAAATTATGTGATTTGGAACTATATGATTTTAAGTCACGGGAACTGAAATCATGTGTACGAGGAAGAAATTCATGCATCGTATTTTTAAATCACATTTGAAATCATGTTATCCGAAATTATGTGATTTGATATAATTTTGTAATTTGAAATAATTATGTATGCAATTTAGCAATTTTAAAACATGTGATTTAATATTATGTAATTTAAAACAATGTGTGCGATTTGAAATCATGTAATAAGAAGCTATGCGATTTGAAATCATACGATTCAACAGTATTTGACTTGATGTTATGTGGTTTTCAGAACACACCTATTAATAACAAAAATATTAATGTAAAATATCAGAATATTGTTAACGAAGACAAATATAAGATATTCTCAAAAATCGGCATTATCAGGGCTGTTCTGCAAATCACTTTTTGTGAAAGTGATTAGAAATCACAAAAAAGGTGTTCTGCACACAAAATATTTTTGATTTTTGTGATTTTAAATCGGTTAGCTAACTTGCAATCAATTTGAAATCACATCCCAATTTTTGCACGCACTTTATGATGAATTTTATAATTTATTACATTAATAAATAACTTAATGTGTTTTCTATTGATTATTTAAGTAAAATCATTTATTTTATACGAAATAATTCATTAAATTAAGAAAAAACTAGATACGCTCATTTTGTTGCAAAATTTGTTGTATTATTTTGTGATTTGCTTTATTGGTTTATTTTATTTTACTTTTTATATTTATTAGCAGGAATTAACCTTATTATGCAAATAATTCCGCGAATAAAAAAACTCAACCTGAAAAAAATATCAGTAAATTGGACCAAAAAACAGCATTTTTTTGTGCTTTAGAAGAGAGTAAATGACATCGAAAATCACAAAAAGTTGTGATTTGCAGAGCGGGCACAAATCACATTGATTTTTAGAACAGGCCTGTATTACTATCCATATTAACTTTTTTGGTGCTAAAAACCACTGTGCAAATATATTTTTTATTTAATTTGAGTGTACTTTAACGTAATCTCCATTACACTCTAAATCTTTTTAACTAGATTTTTTCCATCTATTTACTTTCATTTAAACTCATTCATGTTCATTAATTTAATTTGCGTTTTTTCGATGCAGCCTTCTATTATTTTTATAGAAATTTTATTTAGTGCCTTTATTTTTCCCTACTATTTTTGTATATTGCTGCCTTATTTATTTCCGCCTAAACGGTCAACTAAATGAAAAGTGTATTGAGACATAAACCGTATTCGGTAAAAGAAAATAATAAAAACTAAGAAAAGGACACAGTTCATGCATTTGCAGTCTTAGGAATTCATTTTGTAGGAAACAAAAAGCAAAGAAAGGACAATTAAGAGATTTTTTACTAAATACAATTTAAATAAAATTAAAATACAGTTGAGAATTTTATGAATAAATTAAATATTCAGAAAAAATTAGTTGTGAAATTTTAAAAGAAATAAGGGCCAAAATTATGAACAGGACTAAAAGGATTAATATAAAAATGAGTAAAGCTGGCCACAGTCGGATGGATAGTGAAACTAAAATTCAAATTATTTGTATTTAAAAACAAATCAAACTATATAATAGCTAAAAGTTAATTTTATAAAAGAGCTATAAGCGCATTTTTCATACTCTAAAACAAGTACATCTTAATATTACAAAGAAAAGCTTATAAAAAGGACATCGTGAACAAAGGTCATATCTTATTGAAGCGCTTTGCGAAGTAAAATTTTCTCAATTCTTCGCTTCAAAACATACTGCAACCGAAGCACTAAATTTTCTGAGATATTTTCGTTTAACTTTGAAAAAGGATTATGCTTTCTCTTAAAAAAAGGATATGTGAGTGGGCCACATATCCTCCTACACAAATGAACTGAAATAGATTGCTTAGCTTTCTATTATTATTTTACAAACTGTTAGGAACTTCTTGCTACTTATTGAGAATTATTTAAACTATTTACTACATATCTTTGTTCTTTATGTTTTGAAAAAAACTAAATCGTGCTGATGAAAATTAAATTTTATATTAAATTGAAATTTAATGCGTTTAATCTTGCAAGTGACAACTTTAAAGCTTTCATCTTAGTTTTGTTTTGCTTTTGTACGAACTTATAAAAGATGGTCCAACTCTAATGTATGATGTTAATTGAGGGTCGCACTTTAACGTTAACCTTTTTGTCCAACTTAATTTGATAATTCTTTGCTTCAATACTTGTATTTGACAAATTCAACTATGGAGAGGTATACAGTCCGTCAATACGACGACTGCATATGTAATTGTTTTACATCTGCACCTTCCTTGACGGCCTTATCTAATGGTGGAACAACACCACGGGGTGAACTATTCACGATTCAACAGCACCCCCGTGTGGCTTGCTAGGATCACACAGGTTGCAACTTTTTGCTATATGTTTGTAGCCCTACACACGAGCCTCTTGTTTAAGAGTTTTTAATCTCTTCTGTATGCAATTTCCTAATAGTCAATGGAATATAAGGCTTAATAAGTTGGTAAGTCGGAGCTCATCATCCCTTAAACAAACTCACCCGTACAACCATCACTGCTGATTCCTTAAAGTATAGGTATCTGTTGGAAGACAAAAGCATCTTGGGGGTTGCTAGCCCCGCAAAACTGGCATGAACCACAATTATCAGATAAATTAAGGAAAAAAGGAGTCCTTCCCCTCCATTTCCCAGAAAACAGAGGGCCTTGGTTCGATCTTCGCCAAGACAAAACCTGTTCTCCGGGAGGTCCTGGAATAGACAACTGTGAAATTGAGTTATATCAGCACCTGTCTTGACGGTCTAATCTGATGATGGACCAACTCCACGGGTTGAATTATTCACCAGCGCCTCGTGGCTTACTAGGCTCACACAGGTTGCAACTTTTCACTATAAGTTTGTAGCCCTATAGACGAACCCCTCTTATGGGTTCGAGCCTTCCAATCCCTCCTGTATTCAATTTCCCAACAGTCAATGGAAGACAAGGCTTAATGAGTCAGTAAGCCGAAGCCCTTTAAGAGTATCAGAATTCACCTGCCATGTGGCTTGTAAGGCTTACACAGGTAGCAGCTTTCAGCAGTCATAAGTTTGTAGCCATATGCACAAACCCCTTGCTGAAGAGTTCAGGGCCTCCAATGTCTCCTGTAATATCCCAGGCAGTCAATAAAAGAAAGCTTAATTAAGAGCATCATCCCATAACCAGCTCACCCGTCTAACCTTCACTTCTTGTTCCTTACAGTACAGGAATCTGTTGTAAGACAATATCAGGGAAACTAATTCCTCTTCCTGCGATGTTAGGTTTAAACCACAGCCAGCACGTTTCATGTGAGATTTATGCACATCAACCATGATCAACGCCACAATGTTCTGCAAGCAGAACCTCCCGGTGGCTTTGCCGATCCCTGTTATGTCAATTAACCCTTGGCGAGCGCTTAGGAAGCCCACCATAACATAAGTCATGTGGCTCCCTAGAGGTTTATCTGCTGCAGCAAACGAGGAACTGCCTTTTTGTCCCGCAGCGCAAAGTCCCCAAGTTTGGTATACACCAAAACAAAATCTGCTGCCTTGAGTGGCTTTACAAAGAAGATCATCTGCAGTGACGAGGCACACTTTCAGTTCAGTGGATTTGTTAAAAAGCTGAATTGCCGCATTTGAAAAAATGAGAGTTCACAAGTGATCGTTAAAAAGCCAATACATCCACAAAGAGTTGACGAGCTAGCGGCGTCATCGGGCCGTAATTTTTCAAAAATGAGTTGGGTCAAACAGACGGAAGTATTTGGTGGCTTTACAAAGAAAATCATTGTCAGTGACGTGGCACACTTTCAGCTCAGTGGATTTGTTAACAAGCAGAATTGCCGCATTTGAGCAAATGAGAGTCCGCAAGTGATCGTTGAAAGGCAATACATCCACAAAGCATCATCGGGTAATAGTTTTTAGAAAATGTGTTCGGTCAAACAGTTGACGTAAATGGTGTTCGCTATCGCGGACTTTTTCTGTCCAAAAATTAAAGATGTGGACTTGGACGATAATTGGTTTGGACGTGAAACACAATGACCGTATTATCTCACGTCGTGGCCCTGTTAATTGGCTATCATGATCATATGATATGACACCGTGGGAATGCTATCTTTGGGGATATTTAAAAAGTGTACGTCAATAAGCCAAGAATAATTTAATTCAAGAACTAGAAAATGGGATCATTCGGCATATTAATGTCGATGAAGTTATGTCTCAAAGTCAATGAAAACATGGACTACGAGTATCGGATAGAGGCATGATATTGAAGCCAATGTGAGCATATGTCCGATATATTATTTCACACATAATTGTCATAGGTTCTTATATCATTATGTAAAATATTAAGATTATTCTCTTAAAATTTTTTGTTTTATTTGTAATTAAGACCAAGTGTTTGGTTGGACTACCCTTTATTATCACCTTTTGACAAATCGTTGCCAAAACTGATGATGCAAATTCTTGCAACTTAACCTTAATGCTTCTAATAGCGAATCAAATAGTAGCTTTATGTACACGTGTGTGTGTGTAAAAGTGCTTGTAATAGCAAATTCATAGCAGTGCATTTGATTGTATGTAGGTAATGCATGTGTTTGTATACGAGAAGTATTAGCATTGTTGTCGCCAAAACGGAAACAGCTTGCTAAATTGCCATTTTGATTAATACTTCTTGTTGTATAGCCATCAACAGCCTCGTTTACGAGTATGTATGTATGTTGTTGTTGTTGTACGCTAAAAAGTCATTTAAATTAAAGCCCATTGTACTGTATCACAATGTGATGCAAATAACAAACCAGACTTTGGACAAACAAATTCATTTTGATAGCAATTTTTTATTTTTTGCCAGGACATTTGTTTTTGGAGTCTAAGCATAGTTTATTTTTCTTTGTTAAATGACAATTTTCATCAAAAGTTTAAGGATTGAAAATACAAAAATACAAAAAAAGCAAGAAAAAAAATACTGATAATTTCCATTTGATTGTGATAATTGATGTGATATTGCTTTTGGATTTAGAGGCTTATGTGCTAAACTCATCCAAAAAAAAAAAAAAATTCATTGTGGCCTATAACTTGCTGGAAAAACAATCCAATGACAGTGACCGAATTCACAAGCTTAATTGTACGAGTATTATGTATAGTTGTAACTAGATATCAATTTAAAATTTGTACTCTGTTTTAAGAAGTTGTGTTTGAAATAGCTTTTCGAGATACTACTTTTGAGGGTACAGGACAAAAAAATTGTAATATGAATTTACTTGACGACATAAGAATGTCATTAGTAGCTACCTGAGGAAACTAATCAATAATCTACATACATATGTATTTGAATTTGTGAATTAGTTATAACTATATTGGATGGTGGACGGCGTGTTGGAAAAGTTTTATCGTTGATATAGAATTGAAAAATCAGGCAGCCTATTTTCTCGAGTATAGAGGGCTAAAAATCCCTCATTTTTGCTAGCAAATAAAGCTGTAGAAAGTTCTAGCTTGACTTAGATTGTGTTGGGGCTTTCGAAACTCACACCAAGACTGAACGGAAACTAGCAAAGCCCCAGGAGGTTATGTTTTACAGACCAAATTGATGCTAATCATGGTGTATGGTATAGTATAGTATATAGTAGACGGCGACTAGGAATTTTATCGTTGATTAATTATATAAAATTAAGATATCAGGGGGGTTACTCTCTATTGCGATGCAAATGAAAAATCGAAGAATTAGTACCCTGTATTGCGTTTTCATATTTTTCGTTAGCATTTAATTTTTTCCTTTCGCACATTTTATTTTATAATTCTTCGCTATTGTTTATTTTGTAGTACCAGTGTTGCTTCATTTTTAAAGTATTTCGCGAAAAAGTTTGTGCAAACGGTACAGACTGCCAAATTATACTCTTATCGTATTTACCTTTCGCATCGAACTTACTTTCACATCGCCATAGAGAGTACCCCTCAGGTCACCCTGCTTTACGGAGTATAGAGCAAGGATGGGGTCCCTTGGTTTAATTAGCAAATAAAACTATAAAAAATTCCAACCTGTCTGGTTGCCCTTTTGGCTTCCGGACCCCCCGGCTAATTGGCAGAACGGGGATCAGCAAGCTTCAGGAGGTTCTGTCTTACAGACCACTGTGACGCTAATCATGCTGAAACGGTCTACTTGTTGTTCAAACCTTAAACTGCAGAGTGAGATTACTAATACTCTTCGATAACTATGCTTGGATGGGCTGTTGTCTTGAAATAGATAACTGTAATGTTAGGAACCACTAGTGATGGTTAGAAGGATGAGTTGGTTAAGGGCTGATGCGTTTAATGGACTTCGGTGCACTACTTCATTAAGACTTATCTTCCATTAACTATCTGGGTAATTGCGTACAGAAGATTTTAGAAAGGTCCAGCATTTCAGCAAGGGATTTGTCCATATGGCTACAATCTAATTACAAAAGTTGCGACCTGCGCCTGCAAGCCACACGGGGAATCGTGAATAATTCATCTCAAGGAGTTGGTCTATCATCAGATATGGTGTTTGATGTGATATTGCTTTTGGATTTAGAGGCTCATGTGCTAAACTCATCTTTCAGGGCAGGTATTGATGTGATTTAATTCCATCTTCTGTTCCCTAATAGCTTTAGCGCATGCTGATTTTCAGGCCATAAGTGCTGTTATCTATCAGAACAGATATCTGTAGCGTAAGTTGGTTAAGGGATGATGTTTTGGGCTTTGGCTTAATAACTCTTTAAGTTTTGTCTTTCATTGACATGCGATTGCATACAGGAGGTATTAGAAGCCCTGACCTCCTGAATAAGAGGTTGCTTTCTCCTCTCTTTCGTGCAGTGTACGAATCCCGTGCCACCTTTTTTAAAGATCCACAAATCGATCCAATTTTTTACTTCTTCATAAGACCGGAAATGCTAGTCAGCCAGGCCGTTTGCCATTGATCGAAACAAGTGGTAGTTCAAAAGAGCAACGTCTGGAGAGTAAGGCGTAGGACTTTCCATTCCAATGTTTCCAAGTATGTCTTGAGTACTTTCGCAATATGGAGTCAAGCATTGCCAAGCTGTAAAATTACTTTATCATGTCTCTCGTTGTATTGCGGCCGTTTGTTTTTTAATGCTCATTTCAAATGCATTAGTTGCAGTTGATAACGGTCGCCAGCGATTGTTTCAGTCGGTTTTAATAACTAACTCGTTTAATACAGAGTGCCGAGTTGGTCCTAGTACTGAGCATGACCTCGGAACCCTAAATATTCAGTTGCCCAGGATATTTCCATGCTTTGCTGCGCTTGGAATTATCATAATGAGTCCATCTCTCATCCCCAGTTACAGTGCAATGCAGAAATCTCTTCCATCTTTGACTTCAAAGCAGCTGTTCACGAGCAAACAAACGCCGTTCAACATCCTTGGGCTGCAATTCATACGGCAGCCAATTTCCTTGAATCAGTCCCATGGGTTTTAGGCATGAAATGGCTTGCTGAGTCACTCCCAATGATCCTGCCAATTCTTGTTGCGTTTGATACGAATCTTGATCAGGTAATATCTTCAATTCTGCATCTTCTCTCTTCCACCGCCATGCTGGTTTTTGACGTCAAAATCACCGTTCTGGAAGTGTTAAAACCACTCTCGGGATGTTCTTTCACTACTCGTAATAGCAGCCATAGTTATTTGAGAGCATTCGTTGAGTCTCAGATGCAAATTTCTTCATATTAGAGTAGAAAAATAAAACCTCCACGCAAAGGACGAGAATTTGGCTCGTAAGCTGACACACGTAAATGAGAATAGCAGAATATGATGCAGACACAAATCGACTAATATTTCGGTTTAGCATTACCGAATCTTGTTTTATGACATCAGCGATCTGTTTATATCGACTAAAAATTGCCGCTACAGCCATCTATTGCAAAGTGGCGGAATCATAGTTGTACACCTAATCTTATAATAAATGGATTTTTTAAGCAAAAAAATCGACAACCGCTTAATGGCTTTTCATTCTTAAAGTATAAATATGTATGTACGAGTATGATAAAGAAATAATCACAACTTTTATGCTGCTTGAAAAAATTGTTTAAAAATAATTTCCTGTTTTAGAAGCAGCTACTTAAAGTGTTGCTATTTAAAAGAATGATGTTCATAGTTTTTCCAATTTAAGTTTTATTCAGCAGCTGGTTTCTATTATGGGGGCTTTGTGTTATTACATGTTTTTTTAACATATTTTAAATCTAACTTATTTTAAAAGCAAACGAGAGTTGGCAAATTTGATCAGTTTTTTTATAAGTTTAAGTTTTTAGTTTAAACTTATATTTTAGTAGCTTTGCGGCACTCATTTTCCAACATTTGTGAATGTCAAACTTTGCACTAAACTAAAAATAATGTAGAAAAAAAACTAAACTTTCGAAGAAATACACATAAAATGGGATACTATATGTATATATCGTTGCTCTCATGTAAAAAAGCCCTAACAAACATAACAGCAATTCTACACGAGAAGAAAAAATCGTAATGGAAACTCTATAAATAGGTACATGTAAAAGTAACTTTTCTTTCACAATTGCTTGTAAGAGCGATATGTATGAAATTATATAATTAAATCTTTGTGACACTGTGTACTTGTGTGAAACGTAGTAGAATCCCTAAGAGCTCAATTCAGGGAAAATGCGAGTTAGGGCCTTCTACGTGAGACTAACGATATGTTTCTACGGCTGTGTGAGTGTGTGTGTTATATATATGTGATAACATACCGGATATTTAAAATTGAATACACATTTAGTGTGCAAACGAATGTGTACAATTTTGGCGCCATATCAAGCGAGCAATATAAAATGCAAATAAGCCGCATTAATGCAAAATATATATAGTGAAAAATAAAATCTGGAAATACACAAATTATGGCACGCATTTAATATTGTTTTTCGTTGGCAAGTTATTTAAAGCACTCGTATATAAATTCAACAATAAATAAAACACAACTTGCAAATTCAAATATTTACACTGGAGATGATTTTGTGGGAATGTAACTGGAAAAATTAAAGTAAAACATTTCTCTTGTTCAATTGAAGGCATTAAATAGCTGTTAAAATTAACATGTCGTAAAGGTCATCACCTGGTGCGCGTCGGTATCCACATATAGCGTATGCCGACTAAAAAACTAGTTTTTCCAAATCTAAGGCAGAAAATCCACTCTGGAACTGCCTGTGTATTACTTGAGGTGGTCACTTTCTGTGGCACGCCACGTAAGCCTGAGCTAAATGCATATACCGTTGGTCTCATGCAGAAAGGCCCTAACAAACATTTTTTTTTTGTAGCGTTTTTTATTTATTGAATCTTCAAAATGAACTAACAATAAGTATTCAAATCTTAATACCAAATTTAAAAATTAAAAAATGTGATTCTTAAGTCCAGCCAATGCTAGACAAAAAGTTTTATTATGCGGGAGCTTTTTCGGTAAAATCACCTATTGAGCAATCTGATGGTGGCAGCGGTATCCCTTCTTTTAAGCCGAGTGTGGCCGCCAAAATTAAGTATATTGCGCGCAAGAGGGTTTGGATGAAGTTCCAGTTTACTGATATACCTTGTCGCGTACTTAGAAAATTCCTCTTTTACCAGCGGAACACTCAGATCGTTATGAATTCGTAAATTTTTTACGTACCACGCAGCTGCAGTAATCGTTCGAAGGATTTGTTTTGTCACCTTTGAATATTTTCAATGTTTGACATTGAGGCGGTGACTCATAATTGAATTCCGTAGCACCATAAGCACGCAGAGAAAAACTAGTTTGGAATATTGTTGTGACAACATGAGTATTTACTCTCTTTCTTAATTTGTACTGTTGCCACTAGCAGCATGTTATCGCTTTTAACATAGTTTAATCCTCTATAGTAGTAGATGTGTTGAAGTTTCCACAATTCTATTGTTATATTTCTATAGTTTTAAAACATGGTTGAATACAATATTATTGTTTAAAAAATAATTTGAACACAACAATAGAATTTGTTATGTACAACTGTATACAGATCAGATCCAGAGAGGAAGCATTCAGTAATTGGCGTTTAAACAAAAACCCAGACACTGATTTGCTACGCAAAAAAGCAAAGACTTCGTGTGCCAAGGTACTTAGGTGTGAAAAGTTTCTCAACGAACAGCGTCTTCGTGCCAAGGTCCTTACAGCTCCCCGGGGCAGTAAGATCTTTTGGTCATTCGTTAAAAGAGTAAAGAACAATGCTAGTTCATCAATTCCAACTCTCTTAATGAATGACCAAGTATTCACCGACCCGGTTGACAAGGCTGACCAGTTGTAGCAATTCTTACTTGCCGGAAAGCAGTCAACCACTCCCTGAGCTCGAAAGAGTATCTGTAACTATGCCAAAGATATTCTTCCGGGCTCGAGCAGTTAAAAGGGTTTCGACAGACCTCGACATAAATAATTTTTTTTTTTTAACTTTATTATTTTATTTATTGAATCTACATAAGAAATGTAATGACAATAAGTATTCAAGTCTTAATACTAAAAAAAAAAAAAATTGTGATTAAAGTCCTGCCAGTGCTGGACAAAAATTTATTTTTATGCGAATATTATTTCAGAATTCAGTCATCTGTTTAGAGCTCTAATGGTAGCCAAAATATCCCTCCTTCTCAGACGGGTATGACCACTCTTCGTTGCATATCTGCAATCTTAGCAGACATAGCATGATTTTTTGCTACAAAGCGTGAGAGTCTTTTACAAGTGTTTAGCAAATTAGTTATAACAGCTGATTTTAGAGTAAGGAGAAAAAATTTATATTTTTCGATTGCAAATTGTGAAGGAAGCTTAGAAAAGAAATTGCAAAAATTTCATGATTCAGATTTTGTTTTAAAATTTTATCAAACTGAGTGTAATGCCAATAGAATAAAACAAAAATAAAAATATAAATTTATTGAATTTTTGATGAACTTTTATAATTTTTTAAACTAAATTTTTTTTTATAATTAATAATTAAATGCTCGGTGGCTTAGTGGTTAAAGCAGTAGATCATGATACGTCATGTCCCGAGTTCAAATCCCAGTGGGTGCTGATGAGTAGTGTAGCGACTACGAAACACCTAGTTGTCCCCCAGCTAAAGATTTGATTATTATTTTTCTTGTCTCCTTCAATCAAAATTATTGATCACAGCAGATTTGTATTGTAAAAAATCTTTCTTAAGAAACAAACTTAAGAAAGAAAAAACCTGAACTATAACCCGTTGTACAAATGTACAAACCAAAAATTTAATTTACAAAATTATAAATATTTTGATTCAAAATGCTGTTGATTAAAATGAATTTGTAGAATTTACTAGTCATAAGTAAATCATAAGTATTCCTACACCGGAGACTAATATTTTGTTTACACAGATTCAAGTTAAGGTGAACTGGTGGAGAACATTTTAGATGATAGATACTGTTGACGATATAATCTTTATTGTGCCATACCGTCGTGGCTTTTGGAATTTGGTTCTTAAATCGAAGACATGATCCTTGAACATACCTACGCAGTTATATAACAACAGACTTTTGCAAATGTTTTATGTAAATCGTGTATTTACAAGAAAATTTTGTGTATTTACAAGTTTTGATTGTAAAAATAATCGACAAACGCAGCTATTTTAGTATTAAGAACATTTGCAAGTATGAATCTGCAATGGCTTTCGGTTATGCATAATTGTTCAAGTGTAGCAAATCTCAGTTTCATATATTTTATTGTTGTAGTCTTGCAAACTATAGCACGAATGCTACGTTAGCAATATCTGCAAGATGTTCAAGGGTAGTTTGCAACGAAGAGTGATTTCCGCTTATATTTATTAGTCTAGTTTTTGATAGCAAATGTTTCCTGGACACATAAGTATAATATTTTTGAGAAAATATTGGAAAGCAAATTTTCACCTATTTCTTGTAGGAAAGTCTTTTTTTTTTGCAGCTATTAAAATAATTCAAACAATTAAGTTTTTTATTCGCTATTTAAGCTTTTAACATTTATACCAGTAAAAAATTATAAATAGCTTGTTTTCTATGTTTCCCAGCTATCTATATATCGACATTTCATAGGAACTACCCTAATCATCAGTAGACTTTGGAAATTTTTGAAAGATATTCTCAAACATTCAACTTTATATCCCAACAATCCAAATAAATTGCTGAGAATTTAAAAAGAAAAATGCTCTAATACGTTAGAAGCTTAAATAGCGAATAAAAAACTTAATTGTTTAAATTTTTGTTCTCTGCTTTTCGATACTTTCCAAAAACAAATCGTAGCAACCAACGGTTGTTCATTTGTTTGAAAGGTGTAAAGAAATGTTAGAGACGTTTATAAATAGAAAAGCTTGTTTTTTGTGTTTTGACGGATATTATTAGAGCATTTTTCTTTTTAAATTCTCAGCAATTTATTTGGATTGTTGGGATATAAAGTTGAATGTTTGAGAATATCTTTCAAAAATTTCCAAAGTCTACTGAGGATTAGGGTAGTTCCTATGAAATGTCGACATATAGATAGCTGGGAAACATAGAAAACAAGCTATGTATAGTTTTTTACTTTTAAAATAATTATTTATGTGTGAAATTTTTTATTAGAAAAATTGTTAGAAGAGTTCTTTTGTGCAACTGAAGTTTATGCCTAATGTTTCGTGATAGGCAATTAGGCAATTGCTTAAAGCTTGTTATCGCTTGTGTATAATAAGCTAAAAATGCGGAAGAAAAGAAAAGTCTTCTAAGATTTTTTAATATGACTCTTCATTTCTTCTGCGTCTATTTGTTTAATCTTACATATTTGCATAATTTTGTTCTTTATTGGATGTTTCCAACTTTTTCCTCCTTAAACAGTTCAACTTTTCCACAATCCTTTATGATTTGTTGTTGTTTTTTATTGTTGTCTCAAAAATTCTTTTGCTAACAAAATAACAACATCATAGCTCTGTCCGCCCTGCCCTATTGTTAAAGAAAATTGAGTGTAATTGAATGTCTGCTTGTCGTTTAACATTTTAAATCTGCAATAAAAATGTGCAAAATATTTGTTAAGTTTTTTTTTTTTGCTTTTGATTGGCAGTAGAACAAGCTCGTTTTCGTCTTATAAATATATATTTTTCATCATTATGACATAAAACAGGAAATGAGAAAAACATTTTTATAAAATGCAATAGAAATTTTGTATACCCTTCGCCATGTTTGATAAGCGTGAATATTGCGAATGTGTTGAATGAAATATTTATGCAATATGTTGTTTTTTTTTGTTCTATATTAAAATGCAAACATTTTATGCACCCTGGGGCTGCTGAAAGCCGTTTTATGCTTATTTGTATATAATTTAGCATAAAATAATGAATTTAATTAATGTATGGAGAAAAATTTGTTTGTGTTTTTTTTATAATTACATATATAATTATTTTTTTACAATTATTTTTTTTTATTTATATTTTACATATATAAATAATTTTTATATAATCGATCATTTTGTAGTAACAAATAAGAGAAATTTGTAATTTTTAACATAAAGTTTTATAATGTTGATTATTTTTGTAATGCACTATGGGACAGGATTGCAAATGATTTTTTTTTTAATTAGTCTCTTAAAAACTTTAAAGTAAAATGTACAAAAACAAGTTTTTTATATGCTTTTGGGTTATAATTATTTAGTGGGATATTATTTTGAAATTTCATTTTTAGTTTCATATAAATAGCAAAGTGGGTCCTGTAATTTTTAACTAAAAAATTTATAATCTTAATTGAATTCACTATAGGACAGCACAGAATATTAAAATTATACAAATTAGTTAAGACTTTAAGGTAGATATAAATGTAAATGCATTGAAAAATGAAGTAAATTGTATAAAAACTGTAATTAAAAAAAATAAAAAATTTATAACGCAACAAATTGCTTTTTTTTGTTTGCACTATGGGGTGGTATTTAATTCGTATTTTTCAATTATTCCTATAAATATAGATTTTGCAAACAATTCTGCATGGAAAAATAAAATTAAGCTCATGCAAAAAACTTTGTTTTATATTCTAGGGTTATTACTATTTCTGCACAATGGGTCCATTTATGTTTTATAAGGAGATAATGCTCTATTTACAAAAAATGCAGTTTTGTACTTTTTAGCGAAAATATCTACACAAAAAGTTTTTGCGTGCACTATGGGACAAAATTGAATTTTTTTAAGTAGTCTGGAAATTAATAATTTTAAGAAAGCTTCATATGTAAATAAATTGAAAAATATAATAAAACGTATAAAAAAGGTTTTTCACATATTCTTAGATCATATTTATTTCTGCACAGTGGGCCAGATTTTTTATAATTTAATTTACTTTTTTATTAATCGTAACGTGAATTCTATAATTTTTAACCAAACGTTTAAGAATTAAATGATTATATTGTTTGCACTATGGGGCAGCTTTAATTTTTTTTTGGTTATCCAGTTTAACCCATAAATATAAATTTGTGGGAAAATCGAACTATAATTACATAAAAATTAAATAAACCGTTTGAATTTTGTTTTTGTGTTTTTTGATCATAATTGATCGAAACAAAATTCTAAAATATTAAAAATTTATTTGTTTTGCTTGCTTTATGGGCCAACAAATTTTTAATTACTCTCATAAAATGTACATTTATCGATGTAAATACGTAAAAAATAATTAAGCGCAACAAAAATGTTTTGGGTCAATTTTTTTTTTGCACAATGGAAAATGTTTTTAGAACCTGCACTATGGGGTAGGTTGAAATGTATATAAGTACTATAAATATAGATTTGAAAACCAAAATACGTGTAAATATATAATACTTAAATATGAAAGGTTTTTTTGTGTTCCTAGATCATTATCTACATTGGAGCAATTTTTTAACACGCTTATATCAGTTTTACTTGTATGTTTGTATGTTTGGAACACTCGAAACCCATGCCATATGAGTGATTATTACATATGTAGGCATATAAAACTGTATATACAGTGCGAAAATTGGAGTTGCCATATTGGTTCCCGGGGGGGATTTTGGGGATTCATGAAATTGATTTTGGGAGTTCCCAAATAAATTCGGTACCACATTTGCTAACCAGTTTGTTCATGTGTCTGAACTAAAACGGTTATTCACTTTACTACGAAAACTGAACTTGCCTTATTGCTTCTGGGGAAGTGGGAGGATTTTGACGTTTTCTAAAACCGACTTTGGGAATACTCAAAAAACCAGAAACCTCTTCGCTAACCGTATCGGAACCGGTTCGCGTTTTGGCCATGGAACGTGTATCTGAATTATTAACTGCCATTCGACTTAGGGCGAAAATTGAAGTTGCCATATTGTTTATGGGGAAGTGGGGCATTTTAGCGATTCCTGAAGGCGATTTTGGGAATTCCAGACGATTTTTTTTTTGTGAAACGCGTTATATGTATAATTGTTTGGTTAGATGAATAATTAGATTGATATCAAAGCGTGTAATTTAATCGTTATTTCCTTATTTACAATTAGCCGAGGTTTATAATTTTTAAACAAAAGTTTTAAAATGTTAAAAAATTATATTTTGGTTTACACTATGGGCCAACACAAATTTTTGACTACTCTCATAAAATGTAGATTAACAGATATAAATACATGAAAATTGTTTCTTGCGTTTAGAGTCAAAATTCTTTTTAATATGTTTTTAGTTAGTTTTTTTATATATAGTTTAGCAAATTCTTTAGTGTTCAAATAGAATGCAAAATTTTTTTTGTAGGCCTCATAGTGCATCAATTCATCGCATGAAGTAGTGTGTTGTCTTCCGTCTTGTGTACACTTGTTTTTTTTTTATATAAGAATGTTCATTATTTTCTTTTGTATGTTCTTGCTATGTACGGAATAAGTGTAAATATGTTTAAAAAAAAAAAAAAAAAAATTCCTAATATTTCCTACATAAATCTGTTTTTGGAGAATGTCTAACTTCCAAAGCATTTAAGTGAGAAACTTATGTTGAAAAATCTCGGCTAAATGCGTAATTGGCGTATTTAATCTTAATGTGGGTTTCTTCAATCATTGTGTTACCAATGCATTTTACTTGTTTTTGTGAAAAGATTTTAAAAGAAAACTTTTACTGAGGAACATGTATATATGGCAATTATTATTGAAACTTCTTAATAACAACAAATGTTGCCAATTTTCGTTTATGTCAGCAGGTATGCCTGTCATAAAGTTTTATTGGCAGATGCTTGAAACTTTATTCAGGCACTTAACGAAGAAAATTTGTTTGATATTTTATTTTATTTTTATTAAAAGTGTGACTCATTTATGACTGTAATACAGTTAAGTGGGATGCATTTGAGATAAAAATATATAAATGAATCAATAAAAATATTTTATTTTAGAAATTCTTAATCTTGAAATTTTCTTAAGTACGATGCACTTATCCGTGGATAATTGCAATATAAATTTAATGCCAAGTAAAATTTTATTTGTTAAATTATATATTGCTACTTAAATTTTGGATAGTACGGAGAGAGAATTTTCCTGCTTTTTCCAAGTTATATCTTTCTTTGCACTATGGCGCAGCATTAACATAGATACATTTGTATTCGTATATATAAATTTTTTACGAAATCATGGTCACTTACATTAACTAATGAAATGCTCTCATAAATCGCACTTTTATATTTAACAAACCAGACTATAGTAGTTGTAGCATTGCCTTTCAAAGTGTCCTCTGTTTCCTTTTGGCTTCAAAGACATCATTGTTATGTCTGTATTCATGTTTGTTTTTGGGTTAAAAGAATAATGGATTTTGTTATTGTTTGAATTTACACAAATCTCCTCTTTTTATTGTTCATACTCGTATACACTAATTTTTTTCTTGTCAATTTTATTTTTATTTCTTTGTCAAGGTCAAGGATATAACGCGTAACATAAGAAAGGCTGTTGTGGCTGGCTCTTTGGAAGAGATACGCTCTAAAGTGGCTGAAAGGTTTGAAAAGTTTAATCAAATACCTACAATACACTTAGATTCCGATGGAACGGAAATTGATGATGAAGAATATTTTCGTACCTTAGAATCGAATACTGAACTGATTGTGGTGTTTCCGGGTGAACATTGGATTGATGTAAGTCTTACATTAAATCAATTAATTATCATAATTTTTCTGTGTGATTAAAAATTATCAATATGTGTTTTTTGTTTATGACTCTTTATTTCTTTTATTAACAAAAATATGCAAATAGTGCAATAAATTTGTTATAACAAACTTAGCTTAAAAAAAAGCTTATTGTGAGTCATCTGATTGATAAATATTTTTTAAATTAAATTGTGTTGGTACCGCATCAAACGCTTCAACTTTTAAGTTTGTAGGAGAAATGGGAAAGAAGAGTATTAGTTGGTGTGGAGTTGCTTGTAGTGGGAAACTATGTACATATACATGAAGTTAGCTGCAGATTAATATATGTGACATTTCTCTTTATACTTTCGCTTAAAATAAGATTACATTTTGAGATAAAGTATAATATACATAATATGTTAAAAACAAACTGTTTCTGGTGTTTTGACCTTGAAACTATGTACATATACATGAAGTTAGCTGCAGATTAATATATGTGACATTTCTCTTTATTCTTTCGTTCAAAATAAGATTAAATTTTGTGGTAAAATATAATATACATATGTTAAAAACAAACTGTTTCACCCGACTTTATACAGACAATAAAGCACGAAACTTCTTCAAATTTGGTGGCTGTTGTTTTGACCCATATCGCTGCTTACATTTTAGGAGTTTACCACGCTAAACTTCACCGCGATAGCATAATTTGATAAACCACCCCTGCTGTCTATATGTCAAAATTTCAAATCTGTCACTCTAATCATCAGTAGACTTTGAAAAATATTTTCAAAAATTTCACTATATCGCACCCAAAATACAAAAGCGTCACAACTCAAAATTTTCCAAAACTGACTTTATTCCATAAAAGTCAGTTTTTTATGGTTTCGCAAGCATAATAACCCTATTCACAATCTGGTGCAAATGGTCTTGCATCATTGCATTTGCAAAATAGTGGAGTATATTTTTTTACTTTACACTAGCAAAATACACCCAAAAATGTCACTTTTGCAATTGCGGAAATATGTAACCTCAAATGCAAAGATTGTGTATCGACTTCATATAAAATTGAAAAAAGTATAGCAGAACCTTCAACAATGTTGAAGTTTTTCATAATACAACAATATGTTCTTTAAATGTTACAATCAATTTTACATAAGCAGTTTTTTGTGTCTCCTGAAAATGTTTGATTTAGAGGTGCGACCTTTTTGTATTTAGGGCGCGATATATTTCATTATTTTAAATAAAATAATAAGAATTTTAAAAGAAAAAAGTTTTTATGTTTTTAAAAGGTTTTCATATCTATTGATGATTACGGTAGCACCTATGAAATGCCGCCATATCGACAGCTAGGAAACATACAAAATCAGCTGTATATATATTTTGCTTCGTTTAAATATTAGTGGCTTTCATAAACTACTCAACAAACGGCCTTTTAGTAATAGTGGTATGATAAGTTTTCTCTTTATTTTGCAAACGCCTTATATCATACCATATTGCAAAAGCAAATATTATCTTTTGCTACTATTTTTTGTTTGTGTTCAGATTTTTTTTTTCGTTTAATTTAAATTGATGATGAACTCATTTTGCATGAACATCTGTCACAAGAATATACAAATGGATTTTTTTTTTTGATTCCCTCTTTCCCTTAATCACTTACTAGTTCGCTAACACGTCAACATCAATTTTCGTTAGAGTGGAAATTTATATTGTTGCATACGTGATGTATACAAAGTCATTTTTATTTTTGTTCGTCATATGAAATTTCTTTAATACGGCGCAAGTTATAGTTTATTGCCACGAGAAACATTTGCTATTTGTAATGGCAATACCATTATGCAAAGGATGTAAAAAATTCACCTGTTTTTAATATTTTAAAAAATTGTTTTTATAGGTAAAACTATGAACGATTTATCTTTTGCCTCAAAATAGGCATCAGTTTCAATCAAAACAATGGCAAAACTACTTGAATTGAACTTCGACTTGCTTCCGCATCCACCGTATTCACCAGAGTTTTCTCCTAGCGATTACTAGCTGTTCGCAGATCTGAAGTAAATTTCGTACGCATAAAGAGGTTATCGCTGAAACTGAGGCCCATTTTGAGGCAACAGAAAAATCGTTCATGGAAATGTTAGAGCGGAGCTGGAATGATTGCGTTGCTCTTGATGGAGATTACGCTGATGTATAAAGCTAATTTTGAACCAAAAAAAAAAAAATATATTTTCTTTGCTTGACTCGGGACTTTTCATTCCATGAAAACTTAGAGATTTACTGCCTTCTTCATTAAAAAATGTTTATACAAAATTTGTCTGACAGGAGCTTATTAAAAATGACATTTCTTTTTACAGTAAACCCCGCTTAATTACTTCACTCAAGTTGCTGTAATTTTTGGGCAATTAGGGGAGTAAGGTATTAAAGTGTAGACGTTTAATTGCCTCATAGAGGTAATTATGCGAATACGCTTAAATACCTCTACAAAGGTATTTATCCAAATAGACTTAAATCAAAGACATTACATACAAACGCCAAAATAAAATGTCAACTCAAAAGAAGTTTTCAAAATAAAATAAAAAAAAAAACAAATTCATATCACAAAAATTATATATACACACATATATGTACATATATAGAAAAAAATAACAGGAGTACATGCAAGTATGTATATAATAAAAGCGTATCAGAACGTTAAAAAACAAATTAGCTGAATTCACAAAAACTTATGTTTAACAACTGACAAATTTGTCAACAGAGTTGAGTAAATTAGTAGGCAGTGTTCGGTAAATAAATAAAGGACTTTTTGAATTTGGTATACAATATTTTGGGTAATTACCCAAAATGGGCAATTAAAAGAAAGTTAATTAACCATACATTTTTGTATGAAAATAAGTGAGAAACCCCGGAGTAGAATATAAGGGGTGAATAAACGGACAAGGCATTTAAACGATGGGTAAATACAGGGGGTATACTGTATAAATAATAATTTTTATATTTTTCTCTTACTTTAAAAACATATTTTCTCTAATAAATCTTAGTGAAACGTTTTTGTTGTTTATACAATTTTTCCAGTTTTTAAAACTGTCAAGAGTTGTGATTAAAACAGCAATCATGTTCAGGCATGCTTCAAAGATTTACAGTGCCGGAATGATGCAAGAAAACAGTCAAGACATTAATTATTTCCTTTTCAATTAATCGCAGACATTGACACTTTAATTTTTGCACTTTGCTATTGTTTGTCATTACTTAAAACTTTAAAAAAGAGAGAAACAGAAGGCTGAATAAAAAGTTGTGGAAAATTTCCATTTTCAGTTCAAGAGTAAACATGTCTACCATTAAATTTATTCTTGCTTTTTGTTTTTGTTTTTGTTTTATCAAATGTGTTTCCCTGTTTAGATTGCCGGCACGTGTGTTCTTTAATAAATATTCACCTTTCGTAAGCATTACAACATGGGATTCTTCTTCATTGAGCAGGCCAATAAATTTCAATAAAGTTTTTTTTTCAAGTTTTCAAATGCATGTGTGTGTGTGTATGCATATACATGTGTTCACATATGTATACTATATGTATATAAACTCCAATGTTTGAATGCTATTGTATAAGTGTTTGTATCGTAGCAAAAGTTACCCGATAAAATGCAATACAAAACATCGAATTAAGTGATGAGTATTTGGAAATTTGTGAACTTTTTAAAGGTGCCTCTAAAGTATACAACACCAAAAACAATAAGTGCTTGAAACATGCAAATATGTTGTCATTTTTCAACCGAAAAACGAATGTGTATTGTTAACCGGCAACAGCAGCAGTCATAGCAACCTCCAGCTCAAGCACAAAAATCCACACAGCCACATCAATTAACAACAAAACCTTATACACAGGCATTCTGTTTTCTTCCTTTCTCACATACAAAGTATCCATTTTACGGCACTGACTGTAACAGGTATTAAAGGAATACATAAATAAACAAACAAGCAAACAAGAAAAACGTAACGAAAAAATTATACAACGAAAATACAAATACATACACACAAGAACAAGAACAAGTGACATGTTCATCTACAAATGTACTTCAACAGTACAAGCAACATTGAGAATTGCTCTTGAACAGTGCAACGAGCGGAAACGTAAAATTCTGAAATAAAAATAAAACATAAAATTTTTTTTTCCACAGCAGACTTTGAAAAAGCCAACATTCAGAAATGGTGTTTAAGAAAGTGTGTCTTTTAATAAAATTATACGTTGCAGAAAATTTTTAGAAAAAGAACTAGACAACTTTTATCTCATAGCAGCAGAGTTGCTAGCAGTAATGACAGCACACTGGGTGCTAGAAAGTCTTTCAACTTGGTCTTCCCTATAAGGAATTCTATCATCATTGAAATGATGAAGAGAAGGAAGAAACTATCTTCTCCTCTGTGAATAACCAGCTTTGTCAGTCAAGTTGAACACCTTTCTAAGGAACAATATATAAATAACTACCAGTCTTGGTAAACTATCCGGGTACAGGCTTAGTGCCAGTTTACACCCATCAAGTTTGACTCATCAAGTCTTGTGTTTGTAGAAGAACGGGGAAAAGAGAATAGAAATGGGTGCAGACAAATTTAAAATGAAATGCCAAAAAACATGAAAACTTGAAGGCAAAAAAACTTAAACTTGGTGACACAAAGCTTTTGTGTGTGAACATAAATGCAAGTTCAAAAGCAAATAGAAGCAGAATTGATCAAGAAAACCTGATGTGTATAAACTGAGACTTAATAACCTACAGGTTGAATCCAATACTTTGATCATTGCAATTTGAATGAGTTATGTCATATATCAAAATCCTCTCAACTTCATTTCACAGTTTGCACTGAAAAGTACATTAAAAGTACTTTTCAAATAAAGAAATATTTTTAAAAAAGAAAAATGCTTGTAATTTTTATAAAAAACACTTTTTAAGATAAGTGCTATTAAGAAAAATGTTTTAAAGAAAATTAATTTTAAGTACTATTTAAGAAAAGTATCATCCAAAAGAAGGAGTTTAAAGAAAAATACTTCTAAGAAAAGAGCTTTACGAATAGCGATTTTAAGAAAAGTTCTGAGTATTTTAAAAAAACGACTTAAAAAAAAAGTACTTTAGAAAAAACAAACAAAAAAATTTTGAAAAAAAAAACACCTTTAAGAAGAAAAAACACTAACAAATATTAAATAAAGCTCTTTTAAGTAAACAACTTTAAAGAGAAGTACTATTAAAAAAAGTGCTTTACAGAAAAGTAGTTTTAACTACTTTTGAACAAGAGCATCTTTCAAAACAAGTACTTTGAAGAAAGGTACTTTTAAGAAAAGGGCTTTAAGACAAGTAGTTTTAAGAAAAGTACTTTAAAGAAAAGTATTTAAAAAGAGTACTTTAAATAAAAGTACTTTAGAAAAAACACTTTGAAGAAAAGAGAAAATACAAAAAAGGATTAAAAAAAAGTACTTTATAGAAAAGTACTGTTAAGAAAAGTGCTTTAAAGCAAAGTAATTTTAACTACTTTTGTGGAAAAGTCTATATCATAAAAAAAAGAAAAAACACTTTAAGGAAAAGTACTTTTAAGAAAAGTAGTTTTAAGAAAAGTACTTCAAAGAAAATTTAAAAAAAAGTACTTTGAAGAAAGCTACTTTAGAGAAAATAGTTTAAAGTCAGCTAATTCGGAGAAATTTACTTTTAAGAAAAGTACTTTTTAATAATATCGAAGTTTAAAAAAAGTGTCTTTTAAGAAAATAATGTTTTAAGAAAATCAACGTTCAAGAAAAACAACTTCTGTTAAAAACTTATTTTTTAAGCAAATTCCTTTCTAAGAAAAAAGTCAAGAAAAAAATTTTAAAGAAAAATTACTTTTAAGAAAATTACGTTTTAATGAAAGAACCTTTTAAGAAGTGTATCTATTAAGAAAAGCACCTTCTAAGAAAAATTATAAGTTTTAAAGTTTTTTTTTTATTTATTCATTTACGTATTTATTATAATTGGAATTACAATAAATATTAAAGATAAAAGCATTAGCATCAATGGCTATCGACTTATTTTTAAAAATATTGTAAAAGCATTTTTTAAAAAACATTTCTTTTAAAAAAGTAAAGTTTTATAAAAGTACTTTTAGAAAAATTCGTTTTTAAAAAATCACCTCTCAAGAAAAATTCCTGCTAAGAAAAGTAATTTTGGAAAAACTTACCTTCTAGACTAGTATTTTTAACAGTACCCTTTTTAAAATAGCATCTTTCGGAAAAGTGCCCTAAAAAAAGTATCTTTTAAAATATATCGTTTAGAAAAAAGTACCCTATCAAAAAAATATCATATGGAAAAAATTTTTTTATGAAAGCTTCTTACTGAAATTTTTTTTTTTTAAGAAGTACTCATAGTGCCTATTTCACGATAACGAAGCTGTTCGTTTATTCGCACAATTACATTTAAAACAATAGCAAACAGGGCTGTTCTGCAAATCACTTTTTGTGAAAGTGATTTGAAATCACAAAAAAGGTGTTCTGCACACAAAATATTTTCGATTTTTGTGATTTTAAATCGGTTAGCTAACTTGCAATAAATTTGAAATCACATCCCAATTTTTGCACGCACTTTATGATGAATTTTATAATTTATTACATTTTAATAAATAACTTAATGTGTTTTCTATTGATTATTTAAGTAAAATCATTTATTTTATGCGAAATAGTTCACTAAATTAAGTAAAAACTAGATACGCTTATTTGGTTGCCAGATTTGTTGTATTATTTTGGTTTATTGGTTTATTTTAACTTCTATATTCGTTAGAAGAAATTAACCTTATTTTGCAAATAATACCGCGAATAAAAAAATTCAACCTGAAAATAAGAATATATAAGAATAAATTGAAGCAAAAAACAGCTGTTTTTTTTTGTGTTTCAGAAGAGCAGAAATCACATGGAAAGTCACAAAAAATTGTGATTTGCAGAACAGGCACAAATCACATTTGTGCTTTTGAAACGGCATGTGCTTTGAAATCATGTGATTTTTAGAACAGGCTTGATAGTAAAAATTTCTTTAAGAAAGCTTTTTACTAAAAGTACCTTTTAAAAAAAGTACTGGTAATTTTACAAGAGATTTCCTTGATATAAAATTTTGTCTAACTTTCTTTTTTATTTTGGCTTTAAAATTGCTTATTTGTCACACTGTTTTGTGTTTGTGCCCGCAGTTTTAAATATTTTTAACCGCAGGAAGGAAGTATCTAAACATTTATTATGTTAACCCTGGTTTTGCTTGTCTAAGGAGACGAGAAGAAAACACCCTTTTGAGGTTTTCTTTTTTTTTTGCTTCCTTAAATATTTACAACAAACATTTTAAGTGATGAAACTAACATTGAAATTCACTTTAAAGTTTTGAATATTTTATGCAATTTTATTTAAATTAATTTAAAACGTTTTCCTTTTCTTGACTTACAGCCCGGTCACTGTGTCACCATAACCACACCGCATGACCAAATCGATGCTGTCGACAAGGCGGAAAAGGCGGCTCGTATCAAGCAGTTGGTGGGCGAGCTACAAAGCAATCTGTGCAATGTTACGGTTATGAGTGATCCCGAGTTGGACTCATTGACAAATATGGATCCAAATTCGTTGGTGGATATAACCGGCAAAGATTTCATGGATCAGCTTAAGGATTCAGGCAGGTTAGGGGGAGAGGCCCAGATGTGGACGTGGTTAACATCCCCCGTTTTGTATAACTATCACACATCTTTGTCTCAATATTTTTTATTTTTTTAATCATTTACATATATTGTTGAGTTTTCATTGTTGTATTTAATTATTATACTCATTTTAGGAATTTAATTTTCAGGAAAATTTTTCATTACTTTATAAAGAAACTCGTAATGAAATAAACAGCTTTAAATATTAGGTGTACAAATTTGTTTCCGCCGTTTAGCACTAAATGGCTGTAGCCATCTAATTGTGTTTTAAATTTCATTAATCTTAATTCGATAGCTTAAGAAAAGCCGTTGTTTCTTTAGTAACTTCGTCCTAGGTATAAAGAAGTACAAAGACTGTGATTTGCAGACAAAGAACTTGTAGAGTTGAGGTGTTCTTCTTTATATAAATGGTCTGATAAAAAAATAACCATTATTTTAAAACTTCGTGAGTGACGTATGTTCGATTTTCGCATACTTTTCTGTTATGTTGGTACACATCAGAGATCTGCAACGGTGCACCGCAACCATATGTACACCGGCTGTTTACCCAATCATTATCACATCCAAGTAATTTAAACACTCCTATAAATGGATGTGGTGGGATTTATACCTGTCGTTCGTTTGTGAAATCTTGATACATCACAAAAGTATCCAATCACTTTCGTATCTTGTCTTATTGAGCTAAAAGAAGACTATGTTAAGAAATAAGTGGTTTTTGAAAAAAAATATATTTTTTTTCTACTTAGGTACCCTCAATATCAATCTGTCCTCATATGTTTTCGTATCAGGTTCATCTTGTTCAAGCATTGAAGCCGAGAGACTACAAACCATGTCTTAATTACGACAATTCATTCCGACAAAAAGCAAAAGAAGACCGCAATTTGATTCATAATTTGGTAATTGGCGACGAAGCCTACTTCCAATTGAATGGTTTTGTAAACGAGAAAAATTGCAGGATATTGGCTACGGAAAATCCAAGTATAGTTCATCAGAACCAATTAAATTCAGTTAAATATACTATTTGGAGTGGTGTATCATCGGAAGTGCTCATGGGTCCATATTTATTTAAAAGTGCACATGGCGCCTCAGTTACCGTTAGTGCTGGAAGGTTTTTTGAGACCAAATATAGAAAACCATCCACTATTAATGTTTCAACAAGATGTATCTCCAGCCCACACTGCAAGAGATTTAATGGCTCTGTTACGAGACCTCTTTAGCAAATGCTTTATTTTACGCAGAAGCAGTTTTTTTCCTTGGAGTTATTTGAGAGAAAGGGTATACGTGAATCAGCCAGCTACCATATCACAACTAAACCAAAAAATACGCCATGAAATTCAAACTATTATGCCGGAAATTTTACGTAAAGTTATAGAAAATATGTTGGAAAGGGCATGAGTGTGCGAAGCTGAAAATGGCCACCACTGGCGGGATATAATTTGTAATATCAAGGCTAAAAATAATATCCACTAACTAATAATAATTAAGAACTAAATAAAAATATTGTTAACCATATACACCTTAAAGGTAGTTTTGAGACACCCAGTACATTTTGTGGAACAATTTTTAAAAAGCAGGGTAGTGAGGGGGGGGGGAGATGTAGGCAGTTTCTTATTAGCCATGATAGCAAAATTCTCGATTTGTGCTTGCAATCCATAAGAATTCGTACTTTGTAACCAATTATCGTTCAAAATTTTTTTGTATTTTTGTATATTTTGCCTTTAATGAAAATAATATTACCAACTCTAGACACAACCTTGCCAGTCCAAACTATTACACTTCCACATTGGCTTTAAGTGTTTGTTCTGAAACTCTGTATTGGCTTTATGCTCTTTACATTAACCATCCGATTAAAAAATATTAAAATTTCACTCGCCTGCATGGTATACTACAATAACTGTTGTCAAAAAGAGTTTCCTTTTGTAGATATTTCTCTGTCAACAATAGTTCCAATTTTATATAGTTAAAAAAATTCGTGTTGTATGTGCACGAAATAAGCTGTGAGTTAGCGCACCTTTAAAAAATTCTTATTTTTTAAAATTATATACTCGTATTTGTAATCCTAGAGTACTCTCCGAAAAAAAATATGCTTTAATTTTTGCTCATTTACTTTTTCTCCAGCAAGCACGTTCATTCGAATTGTAACGCTTTGTTTTAAAATGCTGTTTTTGCAAAATTAATTAAACATTTTCAATAAGCAAAAAAGTGAACTAATTGTTGCATATAGTCTATAAAATACAATTCCACTTGGTGCCGTTTGGCTCCTGAAAGTATACTATGCATCTCTTATGCACAAAGATCTCATGCGTAAAATGTGTTGACGATGGCAAAAATTATACGAAAAACAAAAACACATAAATATTTCATGACTGACTGAGTTGTTTGCTGTGCTCATAGGTCTGCTGTTACCATTTTAATTTTATAAACTAAAAAAGCAAAAAACGAAAGAAAAACATTTATAAAAAAAAGTGTGCGTTTTTCACCAGAAAGCAGTTGCAAACAAATTAATGGAATAATTATGTTTTTATGCCGAATAAATTGCAATGAAACAGTTAAATGTATCATTTCCGTTGCAAATAATTTAAACTATTATTTTAAACTCTTTTGTGAGGTATGCTACACTCGGCATAGACAACAAAATCTACAGGAAATTGATCAAAATCAGCCAAAGCGGTATAGGAGTACAAAGGACCTCCATTAGTATGAATAATTTCTTAGCTAAAAGCTGTTTTACAGAGCTATAAAAATGATTATTCTAACATGTACGAGAGTAGATTGATATTGGAATCACCTAGCGCTAGATGGTAGCACAAATACATTTTTTTTAATTGTGATCTGTCAAACATCAGCTGTTAAAATTTCCCCCAAATTCATCGATTAGTTTATTTGTTGTAGTCATTTGAAGTAAGCAACTTTTGTGTTTCTTGAAAAATGGACCAAAGTGAATTTCGTGCAGTGAGTAAACACTTCTACTTGAAAGAGAAAACGGCGAAAGAGACAAAAGAAACGCGAGTGTCTGCTCGCTCAGGTTACATGGAAAACTGCAGAAAATGTCAAGAAAATCCTCGATATCGTTGCGAACTATCGCCGAGTCAAGTAACATGAGATTATTGAAATGGTAAACATATCATATGAGTGTGTGTTCAACATTTTGCACAAACATTTGCATATGAAAAAGCTATCGGCAAGATGGATGCAGCGTTTGCTCAGTGTCAAACAAAAATGAGTTCGACAGACCACTTCACAGCGGTGTTTGGACATGATAAACCATAATCTTATTGTCAACTGTCGACTAATACCTGTTGATTAAACATGGGTCCACCACTACACACCTGAAACCAAAAGTCAATCGAAACAAAAGAGTTGGAAGCTGGTGAAAGTACTTCGAAGAAGGCGAAGCCGGTGAAATCGTCTGGCAAGTTTATGTCCACCGTATTTTGGGATGCACACAGAATATTACACATCGATTATCTTGGAAAAGCATCCATCCATGAGTTCCTTGGATGTCCATTTGCATTCCTTATCAAGCTCTTAAATTTATTTACCAAGACTTTATACTACGATCAGTCACCCAGTCCTTATATCTCATAAAAAATCCACGGCGTCAATGTTTGTGCCACGGTTGATTTATTTAAGCAAACAGTTGGTAGCCTCGTAGTTTCACATTTTGCAACCGTGAATACAATATCGTGCGATTGAATGCCGCCAGACTATTTTTTGTTAGCTATGTAAACTCGCTAGTCTATGGCGATAAGCGCGATATGAGTGACCACTTAGCTTGCATGACTGCATTCATGTTGTCTTCTTCCTTACTGTCTTCGGCATGTCCATGTAAATAACACTAATTCATTCACCCCTAATGTAGGGGTTACTCCTGAGTACTGGGAGAAGATAAAAATCAGCTTTGCTTTCTTCTATTCTATAGTTCTATACCTCTATAAAAACACTCTTTAGTCGAACCACCGTTTAATTAAATATTTGAGCATATTTGTCAAAGATTTCCAAATCTGCTCAACCTTAGGATAGCACCTATGAAATGTAGTTATATACAGAGCTAGGAAACACAAAAACATGCCTAATGCAGGGTATATCTCCTGAGTATTATTCAGGATAAAAATCATTTTTCTTCATTTTCTTCTTCTTGACTGAAGTTGGACTCGAACTCACAACTAATTAGTTAATATTGTACATATGTATATAACTAAAAGTTCACTTATTGAAAAAATATTTACATAAAAATCATTTTTGTTTTATTTCATTTCATAGTGTTATACCTGTATAAAAACACTCTATAGTCGAGCCGCCGTTTAGTTAAAGGTTTGCAAATAATTTTTAAAGGTTTCCAAATCTGCTGAAGCTTACGTGAGCACCTACGAAATGTAATTATATAGAGATGTAGGGAACACAAAAACCATCCCTAGTGTCGGGGTTATACCCTGAGTAGTGTTCTAAGATAAACATCTTTTTTGTTTTAGTTCTATACCTCCATAAAAAAAACTCTTAAGTCGAGCCGCCTTCTAGTTAAATGTTTGAAAATAATTTTTAAAGGTTTCCAAATCTGCTGAAGCTTAGGTGAGCACCTATTAAATGTCATAGTATAGAAAGCTAGGAAATACACAAAATAGACTGTGTAATTCTTTTTTTTTTTTTCTTCATAAGTTTAAAGCTTTTTATATCATATTTATTTATAATTTCAAATTAGTTTAATTAATATGTATTTTTCTTCCCCCCTCCTTTTTACGTTTTGCCTATTTTTTTCTTCTTCTGCCAAACCATTAGACCATTGTGTGCAAAAAGAACCGCTGAGGACAGAATTAACTTGCTAAAGCTTTTGAAAGATGGCGCCATATTTTGTTCTGAACAATATCCGGATGATGCCGAAGACATTGAAGCAGCTGACACGCGCAGGCAACTGAACGATCAACTACACAATTACAATAACATGCAACAACAACAACAAAAACAACAACAACAACAAACCAACAACTATACGAAGACAATCGAACAAGTGCAAATACACAACACCAGGATCAAACAACACCAGGATCATAAAACCATAAAACTTGTTGTCAACGAAACCAATTTACAAAATGACAACCAAACAGGAAGTACAGCAACCAGAACGGGAAATGCAAAAACCCCTGACATATGACTACCAATTTTTGCAAGTATCACACGAAATCTACAAAATAATACACATTTTTGTAAAGAAAAGGGTTAGAAATAAAACACCTACACAAACACAAATACAAGCACACTTTTTCTATTGTATTGGCTGGTGAAGTGATGGTAAAAGTCGAATAAAATTAGCGAATAAATATGTAAATTGAATTTGTGCAAGATAAAAGAAAAAAACAAGAAATACTAAAAAATATTAATTGTCTTTAGAAAATTATATAAAGAAATAAAAAAAAAATACATAAATGAATTTAGCACTTTTAATAAAATTGAAATAAAAAAAAAAATTAAAAGCAAAACTTAAAACTACAACAAACAAAATACCACTTAAATGTTTTACAAATTAAAACTAGTTTTAGCACTAAGAGATTTATAATATAAAAAGCTTAAATTGAGAAAATAAAGTTCTTTTTTTTTGGATTTTTATACCCAGTTTGATTGAAATATAATATATAAAAAGAAAACAGAGCAGGAACTAAAGCAGAAAAGTGGAATATTTTAAACATATTCAAAAGGTTACTAGTACTTTTGCCAAATGTTTTCTTAAGGCCTATGAAGTATGATGCTTCTTGCCAGGCTTCAAGTAGAGACTTGTGACTCTATTTTGAGAAAAAAAAAAAACGATTTTGTTATATATATAGATTCCACTAATTTTCTTAAAACTTTTGCTTTAACAGAAGACTGTGCATGTGTTTGTTTTGAACTTTATAACAAAATGCATTGAAATGATAAAGAATTTGAGTTAGAAAATAAACGAAATTTACAATTTTAATACCAAAGTCATTTAAGAGAAGAAAAACACAAGAAATTTGCATACAAGAGTATACTTTTAGGCATACAAAAACAAATCATGAATAAACATGAACAAGCATGCATGAACAAATTCATATATAAACGTAGTAAAACAGTTGAAGATCAATGGTAATAAAGTGAGAGCGAATTTAACTGCATCAAATAAATAAAACTAAACCTCTTGCAGCTGTTACGCTTAATCGAATCCATTGGCAGACACATACATATTTATCGTACATTTAAACACTAAATTAACAACATCTTAATATCATGCATACTCCTTTTAAAACAAATCTATCATAAATAAGTAACTTTCGAAATATAAACGAATACCAGCCATTTAATTTTAGCGCATAGTGGTCAATAAAGTAACAAATAAATCAAGTAGGGTTAAGGTATCTCTGTAAACGATGGTTAACGTAATGCTATGGAAAAAAAACAAACATAAATACATACATTTAATTCAAATAAAAAAGAAAGTAAAACTCGTTTAACATTATAACGAATTATTAAGAGAAAATAAACATGACTTCTAATTGATAGTAGCAATAACACAGTAAACTTAATTAAAATAATTAAAGCAAAAGTATACATGAGAAATTTTTCCAATAATACCATATACATACTTAATTAAATACATAATAAAAACTTTTATAAACAAATTAAAACATAAAACTAAATAAAAAAAAAATACGGATATTTAAAACTGGCCAAGGAAAGTAAGAAATGCAATACAAGGTTATGAAAAATATTTGACATAAAATAACAAAAAAGCTACTGCATTATCAATAATATAAACACTATAAGCTGCTAAAACTATAAAAAATATATTGTATATAAAATCTTTCAGCTTAGAACAAGAATTAATGCCTTCCTTATGGATGGCAACAATATTGCCGTTGTATTGCAAAATGATAATGCAGGCATGTAAAATGATAATACAGGTAAAAATATGCTATTAAATAAGAATTAATGGCTTGCTTATGGATGGCAACCATATTGCCGTTGTGTTGCAAAATGATAATGCAGGCCTATAAAATGATAATACAGGTAAAAATATGTTATTAAAGGTACGTTCACATAGGGAGAATATTTGCCCAAAAAAGCGTAACTACTACTTTCTTATTGAGCCCTATTTTCGGCAAACGCATGCATACAAACCACTAAAATACAAATTTGAATACTTTTTGTTTCATCATAACCTATTTTCTTAGTTCCAGTACAATGCACTGCATGTGTAGGAGTTGTCCCTTAAGTACTGGTCCAAGATAAAAAAAAACTTATCAAAAATTCGCTAAGAAAATTATACATAGATATACGTAAAGTAGCCATATTGAGAAAGTTAAAAGTAGTCCCTTCTTCATTTAATTTATGAATTCATTAAATGCTTTTTAGTTTACTCTTAAATGCTTTCTTTTGTGTAATTACAAAAAAATCGCTTATTTTCGCCTAGAAAATTATCTGCAGATAATTAGATCATTGTGGGCATTTAAAATATTAACTTAATTAGCTAAAAAAATACAACTTAACGAATTCATTTAAATATTTTTTTGCGCAATTACAAAAAAAACTTATTTATTTTCGCCTAGAAAATTATCCGCAGATGATTACATCGTTGTGGAAGTTTGAATTATTAACTTAATTACCTAAACAAAAAAAATAATTTAACGAATTCAT
Source organism: Thecocarcelia acutangulata (assembly GCA_914767995.1). Taxonomy (NCBI): domain Eukaryota; kingdom Metazoa; phylum Arthropoda; class Insecta; order Diptera; family Tachinidae; genus Thecocarcelia; species Thecocarcelia acutangulata. The sequence goes on from OU612098.1 coordinate 15,452,627, forward strand.
TTAAATGCTTTTTTTTGCGCAATTACAAAAAAATTGTTTATTTTCGCCTAGAAAATTATCCGTATCTGATTCCATCATTGTGGAAATTTAAAGTATAAACTTAATTACCTAAAAAGAAAGATCATTTAACGAATTCATTTAAATGCTTTTTAGTTTTTAAATGCTTTTTTTGTGTAATTACAAAAAAAAAAAAAAAAAAAAAAAAAAAAATCGCTTATTTTCGACTAGAAAATTATCCGCAGCTGATTACATCATTGTGGAAATTTAAAGTATAAACTTAATTACCTAAAAAGAAAGATCATTTACTGAATTCATTTAAATGCCTTTGCAGTTTTTCTTTAAATGCTTATTTTTGCGTAATTACAAAAAAAAAAAAAAAAAAAAAAAAAAAAATCGCTTATTTCCGCCTAGAAAATTATCCGCAGCTGATTACATCATTGTGGAAATTTGAAGTATAAACTTAATGACCTAAAAAGAAAGATCATTTACTGAATTCATTTAAATGCCTTTGCAGTTTTCCTTTAAATGCTTATTTTTGCGTAATTACCAAAAAATTAGCTTGTTTTCATCAACAAAGTTATCCGTAGATATGCCTGTAATTATCTCATTGCCGAAACTTAAAGTATTCGCTTAATTGCCTAATAAGAAAAGTTAATTCAACGAATTCATTTAAATGTTTTTTCAGTTTTCCTTCAAATATAATTACTATAAAATTCGCCTATTTTCGCTAAAAAAGTTATGAGTAGAGATACCTGTTTTTACCTCATTCCGGAAATCTAAAGTATTTGCTTAATTACCTCATAAGAAAAGATAATTTAACGAATTCGTTTAAATGCATTTTCAATTTTCCTTAAAATAATTATTTTTTAGGTAACTGACCAAATCTTTTTTATTTTCGCCATGAAAATTATCCGCGCATTTGCGTGTAATTGCGATATTGAGTAAATTAAAAAGTAGTTGCTTAATTACCTCATTATAAAAAATAATTTTGTATACACACGTATAGTCAAATTTATTTATGTAATATTTCATAAACTACATTTAAATTGTTTAAGCATAGAAATTTTTTTTTCGCCAGCTCACCTCAATAACGCCTAATGGCGCTTAGGCAAATCACCATATAAATGTATTTTGAAAATACTAAAAAAATTCATTTAAATGCTTTTTCGATTCTCATTTAAATACTTTTTATTGGGTAATTACCCAAAAACGAGGTTATTTTCGCCCATAGAAACGTACCTCGAATGGCATTATTGAGTAAATTAAAAGTAGTTGGTTAATTACCTCTTTATAAAAGATAGTTCAATGAAATCATTTAAATACTTATTTGGTTTTGGTTAGCTACCAAAAGAGCTATCCGCATAATTGCATTTTTGAGAAAATTAAAAGTAGTGGTTTAATTACCACATTATAAAAGATAGTTCAATGAATTCATTTAAATGCTTTATCAGTTTTCATTTAAATGCTTATTTTTTGTGCAATTACCCGAAAATTCGGTTATTTTCGCCAAGAAAACTATCTGCGGATTACTGTATGCAATTGATTATTCATTTTAATACTTAACTTTAATGTTATTACCTGAAAATTGGCCACTAGAACTATCCGTGTAATTGCATCATTGAGTAAATTAAGAGTAGTTGCTTAACTACCTCTTTGTAAGAGATAATACATTGAATTCATTTAAATGATTTTTCAGTTTTCATTTTAACGCGGTAATTCCATCATTGAGTAAATTAAAAGTAGTGGTTTAATTATCTCATTATAACAGTTAGTTCAAAGAATTTATTTACAGTTTTCAGTTAAGTGCTTATATTTTTGTGTAATTACCCGAAAACTCGGTTATTTTTGGCAAGAAAACTATCCGTAGATTACTGTATGCAATTGATATTCTTTATTACAATTTTGCATTCCTTACTTTCCTTGATATTAAACAATACAGACAGTACTACACATTCATATGGAAGTATCTCTGACAGATTGATGTGCTTGTGGAGCAGCCTTGACTCGTTTGAAGGAATAGTTCTACTTTAAAAGGTTACATGAAATATGTAATACTTTCCTAACACACACATTGAGTTAAGCATTAACATTAACAAACGGAAAACACCAACAAACAAACGAAAACCATTCATCAATCAACATCAACACAATTATCAATACGATTTTCACCATCCTTATTATACCCGAAATCAACGGCATGGAACTGAAACATTTTACTCAATAAAAGCCAATAATTTATGCTCGAATGTTTTGTTTAAACTAAAGTTAAGATGAACAATTTTAAAAGTAATTTTGTATGAGTTCAGTTATAAATAAAAATTGCGTAGGAATTTAATCACTTTTTCCTTTCCCTTATGAACAAAAATAAAGTATAAGGGTTTTCATTTTTTCTTCTCTCTATACGTTGAAAACATTAATGGGAGATCAACTCTTCAGTTCTTATGGACAAAAATTTTCTTCAATTTGAATTGAAAAAAGTACTTTTTGTGAGAAATAAATTCCGAGAGAAATAAATTCCGTGAGAATATTCATAATTGGGCTGTATAATTTTTTGAATATGTTCTTTTAATTTGGCCTCGACTGCTGCCTGAAGAATCAAAATTCATTTAAAAGCCTTAAAATATTTTCATTTAACATTTATTTGTTAAGCTAGCAAAATAATTTAATTACTTTACGGAAAAACAATTTGATTTAATTTTATCAGGAAGTTTTAAATGCATTTCAATCCTTTTTTTTTTTTTTGCTTTTACACATTCATACTTTTAAATTAAATTAAACAGCAAAAACAAATAGCGAATATTTTATTGATAGAAAAACAAAACATGAAAAAAAGATCCTAAAGACTGACAATTTAATTGATTTTATTTAAAAGCAAATATTAAATTAATTTCAAAACCGAATTCAGTTGAAGATATTAAATTTAAATGACTAAAAATAAGTTATCAAACTAAAAGCATTAAAAAATAAAACAGACAGACATTTCACTCATAATCAAACAACTCTTGAGAAAAGGTAAGAAAATTAAAATTTCATTAAAAACATGTTCTTTGGTTTGTCATCAAATAAAAAGAAAATCTTGTACTTGTTTGTTTGAAGAAAAAAGCGGGTGAATGTGGGTTTACTTACAAAACTAACTTGAGTTCAGCACGTAATTTTAAATAAAAAAAAAAATGTGAGGGGTATTAAGATTAAATTAATGGCAGGTTGCAAACTGTAGGCTTAATAAAGAACACAAAAAAAAAAAAAAAATAGCAAAAAAATAATATAAAATCACCAGCTATAATATTTAATAATTTTTTTAAAGAATCTTAAAGCCATCATATGGTAAGTTTCTATAAAAAATCTTTTTATTTGAGAAACTTTTTTGTTTGGGTAATAAATATTTTTTTACGTATATTTTTGGTTCGGGAATAAAATATTTTTTGTGGAAATTTTTTGGCCAATCAAAAAATTTTTATTGAAAATAAAAATTTTTTTTGCAGTTAGTTTTTTGTTCAAACATAAAATTGTTTCTTTGGAAATGTTGTTTCAAGCCATAAATTGTGCTTTACAGAACATATTTTTCAATGAAATTTGTTTTGTTTAAGCCAGGAGTACCCAAGCCCTATGCGCTTCGTGCTCATTTGTTTTTGTAAAAGCACTTAGCTATAGGCTGTGAGCTTTAATATATACATGTGTGTGTGTACAAACACCAGTGAAAAGCAACAAAACGTTCGTAAGCTCTGCTTATAAAATAAAATTAGTTTTTCCTTAAATGTATTGGTGCTTGCTCTACCAAATAGAACTTTTGGACACCCCTGCTTTAAACACAAAATAATTCTTGCACACAATTTTTCTTAAAACACTATATATTTTCTACAGATAAATTTTTGTTTAGAATTAATCTTTGTTTAGCAGAAAGTTAGGTTAGAAATTGTAGACATTTGGTTTTTGATCTACATAATTTTTTTTTTGTTTATAGACAATATATTATGTTTGGAAATTATTTTGTTCTAATGTTAGATGTAAAATATTTTCTAAGGAAAATTTTTTGTACCAATACAAAATTATAAATAGCTTGTTTTTTATGTTTCCCAGCTATCTATATGTCGACATTTCATAGGAACTACCCTAATCATCAGTAGACTTTGGAAATTTTTGAAAAATATATGTATTTTTTTTCTTTTTTTTTGTGTTTTGACAGGTATTATTAGAGCATTTTTCTTTTTAAATTCTCAGCAATTTATTTATGTTGTTGGGATATAAAGTTGGATGTTTGAGAATATCTTTCCAAAGTCTACTGATGATTACGGTAGTTCCTATGAAATGTCGACACATAGATAGCTGGGAAACATAGAAAACAAGCTATTTATAATTTTTTTTGCCACACCCATGGCATGGAATTATTATTACATATGCAGGTAAATAAAACTGCATAAACAGTGTTACTGCTTTGGTGCGAAAATTGTAGTTACCGTATTACTTCCGGGGAAGTAGGATATTTTGGGGATTCTCGAATATAGTTTCGGGAAACCTCGCTAAACGGTTTGGTAACGGGTTTTCATGTTCGGTGCGCCTTTTAGAACATGCATCAGAACTATAAACGGTCATTCGCTTTAGTGCGAAAATTGTAGTTGCCGTATTGCTTCTGAGGAAGTAGGTGGACGGTGGGTAGGGAGGGAGGGGGGTTGGTAGGATTTTGATTTTTCCTGAAGCTGATTTGTAACTTGAAACCGCTTCGGTGCACATTGTGGCCGAGTGTTAGTGCAAAAATTGTGATTTCTGAAGCCGATTTTGGGAATTCAAAAAAGATCGTTACGCGCTAGATTCTGAACACAATGTAACGATAATTTATACGATAATCATACGATTTTGAAGTAAAAAGCCGCAGTGCGGAAGGGCATAAAATTAAAATTTATTTTATATTCATTGCGAATTTTGTTATTTTGTAAATTTTTGACTCTCTTTCTCTTTCCAATGTTGCCATAGTTTTTAAATAACTAGCAATTTTCATAATATTATTGTAAACATAAAACATGATTTTGAAGTTAATAAATTTTTGTTATGATATACTTATAAAAAATTAAAAAAATATATTAACGGAAGAAGAAAAACTGGACATTAACAAAAGAATTATCGAAGAAGTTAGGAAGTATGACTGTCTTTACAATCGGCAGTCGGGCAGTTACAAATATTTCCAGTATAAAGAAGATTTGTAATATTGGTGGTTTTGCCAACTATGGCCTCCAAACGATGAGGAAGACCAGTTTTTAATGAAAAGAAGATGATATATGGGACCGATCGTTTATATTCGTATTAGCCACTTAGACTTCATGGAATTCATTCCATATTACTTCGCATGTTTCATAAATAACCTTCCCTCCGTAGAAACTCCTGTTTGGCCCCCTTTTATTCCTTATTTTCATAAACGATCTTACAAACGCTATTGAATTTGGAATTCTAATGTTTGCTGATGATGTAAAATTTTCCTCCAACATAACAAATGTAAGCGATGCCACTTTTCTACAACCTGATTTAAAAAGATTATTTAATTGGTGCAAAGTTAACCTCATGGAAATAAATTTAAGTAAATGCAAATCGATGACTTTCACACCGATATTCACCTCTTTCAACTAACTACTTCATTAACGGTACAGAACTTGCAACTGTTGACACTACTTTAGATCTTGGAGTCTACTTTGATAAAAAACTTAATTTTAACTCTCACGTCACTTTTGCTGTTAACAAAGCAAATAATATTTTATATTTTATTAAACGCTGGGCGAAGGAATTTAAAGATCCTTACATCACCAAAAATCTATTTACAACACTGGTGCGGTCCATTCTTGAATACTGCCCAGTAATTTGGGATCCGCAGTATAGCTTTTATATAAAAAAAGTGGAATCAGTCCAAAAACAATTCCTGCTGTTCTGTCTTAATCATCTCCACTGGAACCCAGCAGTAAATTTACCATCATACCGCAGCCGTCTAGCTCTTATTAACCTCCCTACATTGAAAAGCCGAAGAATTACATCAAATATATTATTCTTTTTAAAGTTATTACAAGGGGATACTGGTTCAATTCATCTTTGCGATAGATTAAAAATCAATATACCTAACAGACAGCTAAGATCATACGTTCCACTGTATCTTCAATTTCATCGATCAAACTTCTTAAGTTTCGATCCTTTCCGTAGACTTATCTGACAATATTCATGTTACTAAGAGAATACTTCTTTTGTATTTAAACTCTAGTAATTATATTTATAACTGTTTGTAGTCTTCTAATGAAATTTTTGTTATATTAATTCTATCTATTTCCTTGTTATACTGATTTCTCAGCTGTTATTAAGCATTTAGCTGAAATAAATAAATAAATATATGCTCAAGCCAAAATTAGCATCCGTAAGCAAGGTAGCTTAATGAAAAGTTATAAAAAATTAGGTTTGGGAATTCAATCATATTTCTAAATATACTGCAGACTTAACTTAGTAGAAGTGATAATTTATAATACATTATCACTTCTACTTACAGTAAAGTAAGTGATAATCGACATCCGGGCCTAAGCGGTTTTATAAATGAATGTTTTTCCAGCTTCAGTTTAAGTATGAAAAGGAGCACCTTGTGTTGAGAAATACTCATTCTTGTTGCTAGATGTAAATGCTCCTCATCTTGGCTTTCAATTTGCTGCAAGCTTGTTTTGAAAAGTCCATCCGAGTTCCCTGTTATTCTACGAATTCCTTTACAGGTCCGCATTTAAACAATTTACTAATTGTTTCAACGAATTTCGTTATTGAACACGAAAAATGTTTTTTCTGTGTAAATTAATAAAAATGTAAACTAACAATGACAAGTACTGCCTTCGCCGTCTTTCCTTGTAATACGTTTACTTTTCTCTCCCGCAAAGAGAAATCGCGCAGGACCGCAAGCATTGTGTTCACACTCTTATACGCATAATTATCTGATTATTAGTTTAATATCGAAGCGTGGTTTTTAGTTTTTTAAACTGTATTTATATTATAAATAAATTGTAGTTCAGTTATTTTATTGTTACATATTGTTTTTATAAATTTAATTGCTTATTTAACAGCATCAGTTTTAGACAACGAATAATATTTTAAAACCTTTTGGTTTTTGTTCTTTATTTAGCCTGCAGTTACGTAAAGTCATTTTTTGAAATAAAATTCTTAAACAAAAATTCTTAATTATTTACTGCCAACATAGATATTTGTTTAAAAATAAATGTTGTAGAAAATAAATAATAAAAATAAAAAAAATTATCAAACTAAATAGAAATAAACTTTAAATAAAATTATTGCCAAATATTTTAATATTAATTAATATTGTATTTAATATTTTAATAGTTTATAACAAAAACAATGAATTTTGCAATTTAGGCTTGAAGTAGACAATTTTTTTTTTAAATAATTTAAATTTAACAAACAGACCAAAGAAAGAAAACTAAACAAAACTTATAAAAGAAATTCTAAAAGTTCATGGTAACTGACATCCCATATACATGCAAGACAACAAATAAAATTTAATTTTTTTAAATAGTATTTAAAATTTAAAGAAAATCATTATTATTAGCTAAAATGGAAATAATTTTTTTTTATATAAAAACAATTTATATAAATTTAGAAAATATAATTAATGTTAGACCATTAAAATTAATAACACTCAATGGAGTAGCCTTATTCACAATCTTGTGCAAATGGTTTTGCATCATAGAAAAATTAGAACAAAAGAAAGCGCTCAACACTCTCTACTTCCTCCTCGTTTCATATAGCAATTTGCGAGACGAGTAGGAAGTAGAGAGTGTTAAGCACTTCCTTTGGCGATGTCCAGGGGGTTTACTCTCTATTGCGATGCGAAAGAAAAATCGAAGAATCGGTACTATGTACTGCGTTATGTATTTTCCTTTCGCTTTTAATTTTTCCCTTTCGCACATTTTATTTTATCATTCTTCGCTATTGTTTATTTTGTGGTACCAGCGTTGGTTCAGTTTCAAACTATTTCGCGAAAAAGTTTGCCCAAAGAGAACAGAGTACCAAATTATACTCTTATCGCATTTACCTTTTGCATCGAACTAACTTTCGCATCGCAATAAAGAGTAACCCCCCAGCTCTTTCCTACGTAAGGGCTTTGTATCTAGGCAAACCGATGCTGCACGATATGGTGGAGGTACCGGAATGTGATGTAAATGGATTGGACTCCATTATCCGATCCTCGGGTTGGTTATAAGACAGTAATATGTAGATTTGCTGGGATACGTATCACACCCAGGCAACACAACAGGACCAAATTGGACCCAAGTGGGCTGGCTTTTCAATGGCTAGCAGCCAGTTAAACTTAACCTAACCATATGCAAAGTGAAAGTGTATATATATTATTATTTTATAGCAACAAAACAGTAAGATATGCACTTGGACTTGTAAACATGCAAGACCAAAAGTGGTCAAAAGCTTTCTATTTCATTACAGGGTCAGGTATATTTTTATTTTCCTCTAGCAAAGTATAGAAAAATGCTCTTGCTATATAATTGCAAATATGCAAGACTAAAAGTAGTGGAATATAGTTAGCAAATGATGAGCTGGCTAGTAGAGAGCAGATCCTTGTATCGTCCCAAAGGCGGGCATATATGTCTTTACTTTCCGCTAATAAAAAATTTACGTAGATGCACTTGCTATATGATTGCAAATGTGCAAGACTAAAAGTAGTACACATATACTCTAGTACATAAGAAGATATGGAAAACATACAGCAAAGCCTTGTATCATGGTATATGTTTACTTTCCGGATATATGTTTACTTTCCGCTAATTAAAAATATACAGAGATGCGTTTGTGAATATGCAAGAGTAAAAGCAGTAGTATATATTATTGCAAATGAACAACAGGCAATTAGAAAGCAAAACTTTATATCATAATACTATATAATAATATATTTTCATTTTGCGCTAATAAAATATATACAGAAATGCATTTGCTATATACTTGCAAATATGCAAGACTAAAAGTAGTGTATATTTCCTCTATTGCATATGAACATCTTGAAAATAGAGAGCAAAGACTTATATGCTGGTATGGACGGATGCATTTTTATTTTCCACTAACAAAAAATATAAATATGCTCTTGCTATATAATTGCAAATGTGCAAGACTAAAAGTAGTAGTATATGATTACTCTATTGCAAATGAACAGCTGGCAATCAGAGAATAAATTCTTGTATCATAGTATAGATGGAATTATTTTTACTTTTCACTAAAAAAAATATACAGAGATCTATTTGCTATATGGTGGCAAATATGGAAGGCTGAAAGTAGTAGTATATATATACTTTAATGCAAATAATGCTGGCAATCAAAAAACAAAGCCCTATATAATCTCATAGGCGGGTATACTTTCACTTTCCGCTACTAAAAATATATAGAGATGCACTTGCTATATAATTGCAAATATGCAAACCTAAAAGTAGAAGTATATATTTACGAGTACTCTATTGCAAATAAACTGCTGATAATGAGAGAGCAATGTTAAGACGGATATGTTTTTACTTTCCACTAACAAAATATACAGAGAGATGCATTTGCTTTATAATTACAAGACTAAAAGTAGTAGTATATATGTCCTCTATTGCAAATAAACAGCTGGTAATCAGACAGCAAAGACTTGTGTCATAGTATGTACGGGTATATTTTTACATTTCTTTAACACTATTGCAAATTAATAGCTTACAGCAAGAAAGCTTTTAAAAATTCCTTAATGGGCTGAGGCTAAAATTAAAATTGTAAAATGAATTTTGTTCAAATAAAATAGCAGCTATATTGTATATAGTTGGAAAAAAGCAAAGCCGTTCATAAAAAAAAATCATTCAAAATCAACAGCCATAACTTGCAATTGCTTAAATTGCATGAGATTGTGAATAGCGCTAATATGTTTCTTTTTTATATCACTTAAGAATGAACACCTTCATAGTGATAAATTTTGTTAATGTTGTTAACAAAATAAAGTACTTACACAAATCCATTTGCTTTTTAAGCCTCTCACATAGTTGTTATACTTATTATTTGTGCAATTAAATTGAAAATTAAATATTGTAAGTGTGTCTTATTTAAAAAGTTGATATATTGAATTACTACAGAAGTTTAAAGCTTAATTTAGTAGTAGCAATAAAAGTATTTTCTTAAAAAAATCTCACATAATTGTATGTTTGCAAAAGTTTTAACACGTGAGAGTTATGTAATTTATGTTAATGAATCCCACACACTCACTCCTTCTTTTCCCAACCACTCACTTACTGTATGCACCACACAATCTCACTCAAAAACAAATCACAATTTTTCACCTCTTCCAATAAAATGACAACATTTAAAAACAACAACAATAAAGTGTTTTAAAAAAAAAATTATATAATATAGTTTTTAATGCAAAGATTGAAAATTTGAAAAAGGTGAGTGAGTTTTTAATATATTCGAGATATTTAAATTTCATAATAAAATTCAGTTGTATATGAGCAAATTTCCAAATATCATTTAGCAAAAATATCCCCACAAACATCTGGAAGTTAAAATTCGAATGGCCTAATCCAACATTTAATTTATTCAACACACATTTATGTGCTTCTGCCAAGAGCGAATTTTCTCTGCAATGTTTTTGTAATTCGCTGGGTAACCGACCATAAATGAATTAACTGTAGACGATGAAAGTATATTGTGTCAACATTTCAACAACATTTCAACATCTTTCCTTCAATTACGAGTATGAACAAAAATTAAGTAAGATGTTTTCATGTTTTTTTTCTTTTCTCCATTCACTGAAAACACTAAAGGAGGATCAAGTATTTAGTTCTTGCAATCAAGTTAACAAAAATTGTGTTTTTGAATTGAAAAAAGTACTTTACGTGAGAAATAAATTCCTCGGGAAATAAATTCCGTGAGAGTATTCATAATTTAGCTGACAGGTTTCGGGAACAAGAATCATAATCATAATCTCATCAGAGCAAAATCCAGTGTACCCAGCAGTCCACAAGTTATAACAATTTGCAAAGCATCCGATTGTAAGCGATTATGTCAACAGAAAAAATCAAAATAAACATGTTAAGCACAACAAACAACTAGCATCCGACACAGATTAGTCTTTTTCTACTCATATTGTTAAATTAAATGTATATAAGAAGCAAAGAAGAAAACAAATGCTAATAATATAGTTTTGAACTTATCCAATCTTCGCTTACAATGTATACAGTGTTGGATGCATCTTACGGCCTAGGCCATCTCTGTGTAAATGTAAGTAGGAATTGTATACAGACTTCGGATGGGTCACGCTTACATTGTCAATGGTCTTAGATCGAAGATGTATGTGACAAAAATTTCACTGGGTAGTAGCGATACAAGCAGGCGCCGAATTAACGAGTAAAACTGGTCGTAATTTTTTTTATTGGGATTACTGTAGTCGTTAACGAACCGTTACCATCGTAATTTCAGATTATAGCATACGATAAAGAGTGCAATCGAGTATCAACTGTTTAAATTACACTCGTTAGCTCTAAAGTGCACAAAAAGTAAAAAAGTGCATATTTGAAATTAAAAGCATATAATTAGTATAAAGAAAATATTTGTTGAACCATTTTAAAAAATATATGGCACAATATATGGTTGAACTTCCTAACTTGGCCAAAAACATATAGCACTTTGCCGTAACCCCATCACATTGTAATTTTCAAGCGTCTGATGAAAACTTCTAGAAGGGTATAGTTACTGCCAGTTGCAGCTTAGCAGGTAATAATGTATGTAAAACTCAGTTCACAAGGATGAAAATAAAAAGCACTTATTGAAAGCATAAACCGCTTAGTGATTCTTAAATACATATGTATATTAATTGTTAATTACTCGTACTAATGGAATCGGATGGTGGACAATGACAATGCATCAGTTTTGTAACGCACCTGTGGCTGTGTTCTGTAACTTTGGCGAGAAGTTTTCGCGTCGAAAACTTGTGAAACAAATTATTCCATCGTTTCTCGAAAAGTGAGAAAAAACTGCGTCTGTAACTTATGTCGAAAACTATACAAAGCGATTACGTAGTTACGTTAGAAATGTCTGAAAATATAAAACGATGCCGATATGCAATTTTAAAAAATGAGAGTGACAGCCACAATTACTACCGCCACCGACCAAAAATTACTAAAGTTAAGAATATGAATAGGAATAACATTTTCAACTTCTTGAAATAAAATGAATTATATTCACCATTATATCACTAAATGAAATAATTTTGTAGACGCGCGTATGTTTCTCAAACAATTTTATTTGTGTGATAAAAAAGCTTTCATCATATATGCACGTCTTATTGCCACATTTTGGTTGGGACATGTTTGCCGGGTTTCTTTTGTGGAAATTTGTGGTAGTGTCTGGCAGTCGAGTCTATTTCTATTTCTAACCTCTTAAATATGCAAATGAATATTTATTGCATTTTAACCTTGATTAGTTGCAGCATAAATACTTGTTTCAACAAACAAATATTTACATACTTATATACAGATGAATAAATGTGTGTGTGACCTTGCCAGTGAAAGGAATAAAAAGCCATCAATTATACAGGCGTAACATCTGTACGAAAACTTGAACAAAAATGCTGGCATCTATCTGTCTTCATTTATTTGGAAATGTACATTAATTTAAAGGATACGTTCTAGGAGGGAGTAAAAAGAATTGCATACAGTTGGGCATAATAAATTTTTATTGAATTAAAATTGTTTGACTATTTTTGCAGTTTCAAATATTAACTTATTGAAGATGGATTCTTGTGGTAAAAATTCTATTTAAGAAAAATGTTATCAAAAATAAAGACTTAAGGGCACGATGGCATAATAGATTTGAGTGAACTGAATTAATATGATTCTTCTGCCAGACTGATAGTTATACAGGTATTGGGTTTTGTAATTTTATGCGATTTTGTTTGAGAAAAGAATACAGATTCAACTGCAGCATTAACAAATAGCCATAAAAATTAGTATGTAAGAAATTTTCAATGATTTTAGCAAATATAAACTGATATATGTAAGCATATAAGTGAAGAGGTACACCTCGTTCTTATGTTTTTATTTTTAATTTTTTTATCTTGGATCAGCACTCAGAAGATGACCCCTGCATATGCAGTGTGTTGTATCAGATCTGGTAAAATAGGTTGTGAGGAGGAGGAAAGAAGGAGTAGTATTTGTGAACATTTGATTTGAATCTTCCAACGTTATAATAGAAAGGAAACACATCTGCAGGCGAAGCGTACGGCTGAAAAACGAATTCTCTCTGTATTGCGTAGTGCGATTCCTCGGGCAATCGACCACAAATGGCTGAGCTCTGGATGATGAACGTGTGCTACATAAAAATGTGCGAGTTTCGGGAGCAAAATCTTTAATCTCGTCAGAGTAAAATCCATTGTAGTAACGATATAACAGAGTAACGCACGCAGTGTGGGTCGATGCTCCAGTGAGTCTATAGAATTAGATACCCTACTGCCACCGCCAAGCGTCTTCGCCCTCTCATGCACACGGTAGAGTAGCCCCAAAATATACTTTGAAACGCCTGCCTAAAACAAGAGAGTTGTATTCCATTTTCAGTCGGACGTAGGTGGTATAAATAATAAGGAGGCCGAATGGAGTGAAGTACATATTACCCGGTTTCAAAAAATTGAGGCACTTGAATGCTTCTTTAGAGACATGAAAGATGTGATCAACCCAGCGAACATCACACTGTATCTTCATTCCAAGAACAGCAAGAGCATTCCAATCCTCAATATTTATACCATCCATGAGTACAGATGAAGCAGCACTTGCGGTCGTTTGTTTGTGCGTTAATAAGCAGCACTGAGTTTTACGAGTGTAGAAGGCGACCCAGTTTTTATGACCCCATTTGGAGATTAATAGAATATCACTTTTCAGTAAATCATTCGTATAAGCCTCTTGGCAGCGATCTCTGGGCCTATAACTGAAAGAGTACGAAAAGCAAATGCTGCTGTCATTCGCGAAAGAGTGGATAGGGTTGGAAGTTTGATAGACAAGGTCGTTGAGGAAAATAAGAAATAGGGTTGGGGAGAGCACGGAGCCTTGCGATGCCCCTGAATTAATCTTGAACTTGTTTGATGAGACCCCATCTATAACATCTCATATAGTGCGGTTTCTGAGAAAGCTCGATATAAGCCGAGTAAAGTCATCGCCCACACCAAAAGCTGTAAGTTTTGCCGGTAGTTTACTATGCCACTCTCTGTCAAATGTTTTGGAGATATCTAGAGCCATCACCTTACTTTCAACGAAATGATGAATTGGGTGGCACCATTTCTCTGAGAAACATGCCATAAGATCGCCTGTAGAGCGACCCTTGCGAAATCCATATTGAGGATAACAAAGTAATTTATGCGACTCTAGATACCTCACAAGGTGATAGTTAACCATACTTTCCATTATTTTGGAAAGCGCAGAGCAAATTGCGCGGTAATTTTCAGGGCTATTTGCCTCACCCTTTTTGGGAATTGGCGTTACATGGTAAAGTATGCTGAAGAGGTGGGTTAATGGGCGAACAATCGTAGAAAAACACTCCTTCAAGACCGGTGCTGGAATGACATCCGAGCCAGGACTCTTGTTTATGTATTTGACTGCTAGCATAGTTACAGTTACTCTTTCGAGTTCGAGAAGTAGTTGACTGCTTTCCGGCAAGCAGAAATTGCTTGCAAAAATTTCAGCCAACAGATTAACTTTGTCAACCGGGTTGGTAAATGCTTGATCATTCTTTAAGAGCGTTCGAATTAAGGAACTAGCACTTTTCTTTACTTTTAACGAAAGACCAAAAGGTCTTACTACCTCGCGGAGCTGTAAGGACCTTGATACGTCAATTTTTAGGGATTGTACCAGACAGATGTTCTGGTGAGGAATATTCAGATAGGATAATAAGAGGACTATTATGTTGAGACGCCTGCCCCGACAAAATCTATGTTTTCCTTAAATGCCCATCATTTTCAAACTGCATGTGATAGATTTTTTCCCAGAAGTCAACGTCAACATTAAGCTCTGGGACACCCTGTGTATATAATCATTAGTAAATACCTTCCGAGCGAAGCTATTTCCTTGTTTTTGCAATTTGTTTCTTAAATTATTAAATAAAAATAAATTGCCGCTTGGGTATTTATTATAATATTTAAACATTGTTTCCATTTATTGTATTGCTTGTTCCTTACAAAAGTTGAATGTATTAAAAATAAAGATTTCTAAAATTAAAAAAAAGAAAAGAAATGTTTACAAATTTAAATATTTTACTGGCATAAATGCTAATTCAAAATGCTATTTCTTTGATATTTTTCGAAAGCAAAAACTATTTGAAAGAAAATAATAAATTTATATACATATATTTGTTGGCTTTTAAAGTGATTATTCCTGGCGATATTTTCTTCCATTTAAAAGTAAATTATTTTCTGGCGGCACCATACAAAATTTCATACAAAGATGGAGCCAAATGTTCGGCCATAAATATTTGGATCTTTTCTTTGGGCGTAACGGGTGTGTAACGTGCCATGGGAAACGTGCGGGTGACGGCATCAATTAAGACGCGCAAAACCGGTTGGATATCAGCAGTCTGTAAAAAGTTAAAATATAAATATAAATATATCAGTAATTGATGTGTTTTTGTAACGTTACATCTCGTGAGTATTTTTCGACAGCTGTCATGGCTGCTTCGTAATAATCCTCGCCGTAAGTCTTCTTTTGTTCGTAGGTTAACTGAGACCACATTTCTTTAGCCTTCAATAAAATGAAAAAGTTTAAAATAAAATGAATAAAGTCTTTGTAGTATTTATTTAAGTGAAAAAGAATCTTTGGTTAATCAAGTTAAAGCAGACAGGCAGAAAATTAATTTCATGTTAAATAAGTGTTGTATAAAAAGGCACAAAAGACTTGTAATATATAAAAAAACATACTTTATATTTAGTTCATTAACTTAATTGAGTAAAAAATAAAACCCATTGAAAATGTGATATGTATTTAAAAACCACATTTGCCATAATTTACCACATAATACGAGTAAGTTCTTTAACCCTTTAACAACCATAAGCACATATAAGGCCGGCTTCCTAAATGCAAGTTGCAATGCATATTAACAATGCATACACTTCGTAAACGCATACATAAACATTCTGGCAACGTCCAATGTTCCTCATCGTTTGTAACGATGTAAGAGTAAGAGTAACCCCCCAGCTCTTTCCTACGTAAGGGCTTTGTATCTAGGCAAACCGATGCTGCACGATATGGTGGAGGTACCGGAATGTGATGTAAATGGATTGGACTCCATTATCCGATCCTCGGGTTGGTTATAAGACAGTAATATGTAGATTTGCTGGGATACGTATCACACCCAGGCAACACAACAGGACCAAATTGGACCCAAGTGGGCTGGCTTTTCAATGGCTAGCAGCCAGTTAAACTTAACCTAACCATATGCAAAGTGAAAGTGTATATATATTATTATTTTATAGCAACAAAACAGTAAGATATGCACTTGGACTTGTAAACATGCAAGACCAAAAGTGGTCAAAAGCTTTCTATTTCATTACAGGGTCAGGTATATTTTTATTTTCCTCTAGCAAAGTATAGAAAAATGCTCTTGCTATATAATTGCAAATATGCAAGACTAAAAGTAGTGGAATATAGTTAGCAAATGATGAGCTGGCTAGTAGAGAGCAGATCCTTGTATCGTCCCAAAGGCGGGCATATATGTCTTTACTTTCCGCTAATAAAAAATTTACGTAGATGCACTTGCTATATGATTGCAAATGTGCAAGACTAAAAGTAGTACACATATACTCTAGTACATAAGAAGATATGGAAAACATACAGCAAAGCCTTGTATCATGGTATATGTTTACTTTCCGGATATATGTTTACTTTCCGCTAATTAAAAATATACAGAGATGCGTTTGTGAATATGCAAGAGTAAAAGCAGTAGTATATATTATTGCAAATGAACAACAGGCAATTAGAAAGCAAAACTTTATATCATAATACTATATAATAATATATTTTCATTTTGCGCTAATAAAATATATACAGAAATGCATTTGCTATATACTTGCAAATATGCAAGACTAAAAGTAGTGTATATTTCCTCTATTGCATATGAACATCTTGAAAATAGAGAGCAAAGACTTATATGCTGGTATGGACGGATGCATTTTTATTTTCCACTAACAAAAAATATAAATATGCTCTTGCTATATAATTGCAAATGTGCAAGACTAAAAGTAGTAGTATATGATTACTCTATTGCAAATGAACAGCTGGCAATCAGAGAATAAATTCTTGTATCATAGTATAGATGGAATTATTTTTACTTTTCACTAAAAAAAATATACAGAGATCTATTTGCTATATGGTGGCAAATATGGAAGGCTGAAAGTAGTAGTATATATATACTTTAATGCAAATAATGCTGGCAATCAAAAAACAAAGCCCTATATAATCTCATAGGCGGGTATACTTTCACTTTCCGCTACTAAAAATATATAGAGATGCACTTGCTATATAATTGCAAATATGCAAACCTAAAAGTAGAAGTATATATTTACGAGTACTCTATTGCAAATAAACTGCTGATAATGAGAGAGCAATGTTAAGACGGATATGTTTTTACTTTCCACTAACAAAATATACAGAGAGATGCATTTGCTTTATAATTACAAGACTAAAAGTAGTAGTATATATGTCCTCTATTGCAAATAAACAGCTGGTAATCAGACAGCAAAGACTTGTGTCATAGTATGTACGGGTATATTTTTACATTTCTTTAACACTATTGCAAATTAATAGCTTACAGCAAGAAAGCTTTTAAAAATTCCTTAATGGGCTGAGGCTAAAATTAAAATTGTAAAATGAATTTTGTTCAAATAAAATAGCAGCTATATTGTATATAGTTGGAAAAAAGCAAAGCCGTTCATAAAAAAAAATCATTCAAAATCAACAGCCATAACTTGCAATTGCTTAAATTGCATGAGATTGTGAATAGCGCTAATATGTTTCTTTTTTATATCACTTAAGAATGAACACCTTCATAGTGATAAATTTTGTTAATGTTGTTAACAAAATAAAGTACTTACACAAATCCATTTGCTTTTTAAGCCTCTCACATAGTTGTTATACTTATTATTTGTGCAATTAAATTGAAAATTAAATATTGTAAGTGTGTCTTATTTAAAAAGTTGATATATTGAATTACTACAGAAGTTTAAAGCTTAATTTAGTAGTAGCAATAAAAGTATTTTCTTAAAAAAATCTCACATAATTGTATGTTTGCAAAAGTTTTAACACGTGAGAGTTATGTAATTTATGTTAATGAATCCCACACACTCACTCCTTCTTTTCCCAACCACTCACTTACTGTATGCACCACACAATCTCACTCAAAAACAAATCACAATTTTTCACCTCTTCCAATAAAATGACAACATTTAAAAACAACAACAATAAAGTGTTTTAAAAAAAAAATTATATAATATAGTTTTTAATGCAAAGATTGAAAATTTGAAAAAGGTGAGTGAGTTTTTAATATATTCGAGATATTTAAATTTCATAATAAAATTCAGTTGTATATGAGCAAATTTCCAAATATCATTTAGCAAAAATATCCCCACAAACATCTGGAAGTTAAAATTCGAATGGCCTAATCCAACATTTAATTTATTCAACACACATTTATGTGCTTCTGCCAAGAGCGAATTTTCTCTGCAATGTTTTTGTAATTCGCTGGGTAACCGACCATAAATGAATTAACTGTAGACGATGAAAGTATATTGTGTCAACATTTCAACAACATTTCAACATCTTTCCTTCAATTACGAGTATGAACAAAAATTAAGTAAGATGTTTTCATGTTTTTTTTCTTTTCTCCATTCACTGAAAACACTAAAGGAGGATCAAGTATTTAGTTCTTGCAATCAAGTTAACAAAAATTGTGTTTTTGAATTGAAAAAAGTACTTTACGTGAGAAATAAATTCCTCGGGAAATAAATTCCGTGAGAGTATTCATAATTTAGCTGACAGGTTTCGGGAACAAGAATCATAATCATAATCTCATCAGAGCAAAATCCAGTGTACCCAGCAGTCCACAAGTTATAACAATTTGCAAAGCATCCGATTGTAAGCGATTATGTCAACAGAAAAAATCAAAATAAACATGTTAAGCACAACAAACAACTAGCATCCGACACAGATTAGTCTTTTTCTACTCATATTGTTAAATTAAATGTATATAAGAAGCAAAGAAGAAAACAAATGCTAATAATATAGTTTTGAACTTATCCAATCTTCGCTTACAATGTATACAGTGTTGGATGCATCTTACGGCCTAGGCCATCTCTGTGTAAATGTAAGTAGGAATTGTATACAGACTTCGGATGGGTCACGCTTACATTGTCAATGGTCTTAGATCGAAGATGTATGTGACAAAAATTTCACTGGGTAGTAGCGATACAAGCAGGCGCCGAATTAACGAGTAAAACTGGTCGTAATTTTTTTTATTGGGATTACTGTAGTCGTTAACGAACCGTTACCATCGTAATTTCAGATTATAGCATACGATAAAGAGTGCAATCGAGTATCAACTGTTTAAATTACACTCGTTAGCTCTAAAGTGCACAAAAAGTAAAAAAGTGCATATTTGAAATTAAAAGCATATAATTAGTATAAAGAAAATATTTGTTGAACCATTTTAAAAAATATATGGCACAATATATGGTTGAACTTCCTAACTTGGCCAAAAACATATAGCACTTTGCCGTAACCCCATCACATTGTAATTTTCAAGCGTCTGATGAAAACTTCTAGAAGGGTATAGTTACTGCCAGTTGCAGCTTAGCAGGTAATAATGTATGTAAAACTCAGTTCACAAGGATGAAAATAAAAAGCACTTATTGAAAGCATAAACCGCTTAGTGATTCTTAAATACATATGTATATTAATTGTTAATTACTCGTACTAATGGAATCGGATGGTGGACAATGACAATGCATCAGTTTTGTAACGCACCTGTGGCTGTGTTCTGTAACTTTGGCGAGAAGTTTTCGCGTCGAAAACTTGTGAAACAAATTATTCCATCGTTTCTCGAAAAGTGAGAAAAAACTGCGTCTGTAACTTATGTCGAAAACTATACAAAGCGATTACGTAGTTACGTTAGAAATGTCTGAAAATATAAAACGATGCCGATATGCAATTTTAAAAAATGAGAGTGACAGCCACAATTACTACCGCCACCGACCAAAAATTACTAAAGTTAAGAATATGAATAGGAATAACATTTTCAACTTCTTGAAATAAAATGAATTATATTCACCATTATATCACTAAATGAAATAATTTTGTAGACGCGCGTATGTTTCTCAAACAATTTTATTTGTGTGATAAAAAAGCTTTCATCATATATGCACGTCTTATTGCCACATTTTGGTTGGGACATGTTTGCCGGGTTTCTTTTGTGGAAATTTGTGGTAGTGTCTGGCAGTCGAGTCTATTTCCATTTCTAACCTCTTAAACATGCAAATGAATATTTATTGCATTTTAACCTTGATTAGTTGCAGCATAAATACTTGTTTCAGCAAACAAATATTTACATACTTATATACAGATGAATAAATGTGTGTGTGACCTTGCCAGTGAAAGGAATAAAAAGCCATCAATTATACAGGCGTAACATCTGTACGAAAACTTGAACAAAAATGCTGGCATCTATCTGTCTTCATTTATTTGGAAATGTACATTAATTTAAAGCATACGTTCTAGGAGGGAGTAAAAAGAATTGCATACATTTGGGCATAATAAATTTTTATTGAATTAAAATTGTTTGACTATTTTTGCAGTTTAAAATATTAACTGACTGAAGATGGATTCTTGTGGTAAAAATTCTATTTAAGAAAAATGTTATCAAAAATAAAGACTTAAGGGCACGATGGCATAATAGATTTGAGTGAACTGAATTAATATGATTCTTCTGCCAGACTGATTGTTATTCAGGTATTGGGTTTTGTAATTTTATGCGATTTTGTATGAGAAAAGAATACAGGTTTAACAAATAGCAGCATTAACAAATAGCCATAAAAATTAGTGTGTAAGAAATTTTCAATGATTTTAGCAAATATAAACTGATATATGTAAGCATATAAGTGAAAAGGTACAACCCGTTCTTATGTTTTTATTTTTAATTTTTTTATCTTGGATCAGTGCTCAGGGAATGACCCCTACATATGCAGTGTGTTGAATCAGATCTGGGAAAATAGGTTGTGAGGAGGAGGAAAGAAGGAGTAGTATTTGTGAACATTTGACTTGAATCTTCCAATGTTATAATAGAAAGAAAACACGTCTGCAGGGGAAGCGTACGGCTGAAAAACGAATTCTCTCTGTATTGCGTAGTACGATACCCCGGAAAATCGACCACAAATGGATGAGCTCTGGATAATGAACGTGTGCTATATAAAAATGTGTGAGTTTCGGGAACAAGATCTTTAACCTCGTCAGAGGCTAAAGATAGTACCGATAGTACAAAGTAACGCACCCCTTACTGCGTCGATGCTTCAGTGAGTCTATAGAATTGAACACCCTACTCTCACAAATAAGCTTCTTCGCCCTCTCATGCACACGGTAGAGTAGCCCCAAAATATACTTTGAAACGCCTGCCTAAAACAAGAGAGTTGTATTCCATTTTCAGTCGGACGTAGGTGGTATAAATAATAAGGAGGCCGAATGGAGTGAAGTACATATTACCCGGTTTCAAAAAATTGAGGCACTTGAATGCTTCTTTAGAGACATGAAAGATGTGATCAACCCAGCGAACATCACACTGTATCTTCATTCCAAGAACAGCAAGAGCATTCCAATCCTCAATATTTATACCATCCATGAGTACAGACTAATCAGCATTTGTGGTCGTTTGTTTGTGCGTTAATAAGCAGCACTGGGTTTTACGAGCGTAGAAGGCGACCCAGTTTTTACGACCCCATTTGGAGATTAAGAGAATATCACTTTTCAGTAAATCATTCGTATAAGCCTCTTGGCAGCTCTGATAGACTGGACCTATAACTCAAAGAGTACGAATAGCAAATGCTGCTGTCATCCGCAAAAGAGTGGGTAGGGTTGGAAGTTTGATAGAGAAGGTCGTTAGGGAAAATAAGAAATAGGCTAGGAGAGAAAAGGGAGCCTTGTGGTACCCCTGAATTAACCTTGAACTCGTTTGATGAGACCCCATCTGTAACAACTCGTATAGTGCGGTACCTGAGAAAGCTCAATATAAGCCGAGTAAAGTCATCACCGACACCAAAAGCAGTAAGTTTTGTTAGTAGTTTACCATGCCACACTCTGTCAAATGCTTTGGAGCTATCTAGAGCCATTACCTTACTTTCAACGAAATGATGAATTGAGTGGCACCATAAGATGGCATGTTTCTCTGAGAAACATACCATACGAACGACCCTTGCGAAATCCATATTGACGATAACAAAGTAATTTATGCGACTCTAGATACCTCACAAGGTGATAGTTAATCATACTTTCCATTATTTTGGAAAGCGCAGAGCAAATTGTAATTGGGCGGTAATTTTTAGTGCTATTTGCCTCATCCTTTTTGGGAATTGGCGTTACATTAGCAACCTTCCAGCACGATGGAAACTCACCAACATGGTAAAGTATGCTGAAGAGGTAGGTTAATGGGCGAGCAATCGTAGAAAAACACTCCTTCAAGACCAGTGCTGGAATGCCTTCCGAGCCAGGACTCTTGTTTATGTATTTGACTGCTGGCATAATTACAGTTACTCTTTCGAGTTCAGAAGTGGTTGATTGCTTTCCGACAAGCAGAAATTGCTTGCAAAAATTTCAGCCAACAGATTAACTTTTTCAACCGAGTCGGTAAATGCTTGATCATTCTTTAAGAGCGTTCGAATTGAGGAACTAGCACTTTTCTTTACTTTTAACGAAAGACCAAAAGGTCTTACTACCTCGGGGAGCTGTAAGGACCTTGATACGTCAATTTTTAGGGATTGTACCAGACAGATGTTCTGGTGAGGAATATTCAGATAGGATAATAAGAGGACTATTATGTTGAGACGCCTGCCCCGACAAAATCTATGTTTTCCTTAAATGCCCATCATTTTCAAACTGCATGTGATAGATTTTTTCCCAGAAGTCAACGTCAACATTAAGCTCTGGGACACCCTGTGTATATAATCATTAGTAAATACCTTCCGAGCGAAGCTATTTCCTTGTTTTTGCAATTTGTTTCTTAAATTATTAAATAAAAATAAATTGCCGCTTGGGTATTTATTATAATATTTAAACATTGTTTCCATTTATTGTATTGCTTGTTCCTTACAAAAGTTGAATGTATTAAAAATAAAGATTTCTAAAATTAAAAAAAAGAAAAGAAATGTTTACAAATTTAAATATTTTACTGGCATAAATGCTAATTCAAAATGCTATTTCTTTGATATTTTTCGAAAGCAAAAACTATTTGAAAGAAAATAATAAATTTATATACATATATTTGTTGGCTTTTAAAGTGATTATTCCTGGCGATATTTTCTTCCATTTAAAAGTAAATTATTTTCTGGCGGCACCATACAAAATTTCATACAAAGATGGAGCCAAATGTTCGGCCATAAATATTTGGATCTTTTCTTTGGGCGTAACGGGTGTGTAACGTGCCATGGGAAACGTGCGGGTGACGGCATCAATTAAGACGCGCAAAACCGGTTGGATATCAGCAGTCTGTAAAAAGTTAAAATATAAATATAAATATATCAGTAATTGATGTGTTTTTGTAACGTTACATCTCGTGAGTATTTTTCGACAGCTGTCATGGCTGCTTCGTAATAATCCTCGCCGTAAGTCTTCTTTTGTTCGTAGGTTAACTGAGACCACATTTCTTTAGCCTTCAATAAAATGAAAAAGTTTAAAATAAAATGAATAAAATCTTTGTAGTATTTATTTAAGTGAAAAAGAATCTTTGGTTAATCAAGTTAAAGCAGACAGGCAGAAAATTAATTTCATGTTAAATAAGTGTTGTATAAAAAGGCACAAAAGACTTGTAATATATAAAAAAACATACTTTATATTTAGTTCATTAACTTAATTGAGTAAAAAATAAAACCCATTGAAAATGTGATATGTATTTAAAAACCACATTTGCCATAATTTACCACATAATACGAGTAAGTTCTTTAACCCTTTAACAACCATAAGCACATATAAGGCCGGCTTCCTAAATGCAAGTTGCAATGCATATTTACAATGCATACACTTCGTAAACGCATACATAAACATTCTGGCAACGTCCAATGTTCCTCATCGTTTGGCAACTCATTTTAATGATTAAGTGTGTTCATTTACTTTACTAGTAAAAATGAGCAACGAGAGAGTAACAAGAAATTTGTCAAAATTACTCTCAAAATAAAGCAAATTACTCTCAAAGTAAAGCAAATAAACACTTTACTAGCAAAAATTTGCAAGTTAGAGTAGTGCTGTTATGTATGTGTATATATGAGTACTTAATAACTACTCTTATCTTTTTTAAACAAATTATACATATATGTAGGATGAGACAATTGGTCCACTGTGTAACGGACAACATCACACCACTTTAGAATGTGGCGTGATGTTGTCTTAATGAGGTCGCGAGACATTCGAACCTAGAGATTTTCTTGGTATAGGGGGTGCACTGAAGTGCTCGGTACTATTATAGCAGACGAGTTGGAAAAAGCTACAGTATGGTTACCGCAAGAAGATATAGACCGGATGGTCGGTATTCCGCCTAAAAGCTGTAAAAATCAGGTACAGCATCAATTTTTAGGGATTGTACAAGACAGATGATCTAGTGAGGATACCTGTTGATTATTCAGGTATGATTATATGAGCACTGTTACCTTGAGACGTCTTCCCCGAAAAATTCCAGGGTTTTCTTAAATGCCCACAATTTTTAAGATTTAAGATTTTTTCGCCTTGACGTTGAGCTCTGCAACACCTTGTTTAGGACGTCCAGGTTAGTTTGTGAATGCCGAATATCTCTTAATGAGACAATATCATACCCGAACCTAGAGATTTTCTTGGTAATCTCTTAATGAGGTAGTGAGACATTCGAACCTAAAGATTTTCTTGGTATAGGGGCGCATTAAAGTGCCCGGTATATTATAGTAAACGAACTGACAATGTGTAGAGTCTGGTTACCGCAAGAGATATAGATGGGATTGTCAGTATTCCGCTTAAAAGCTAAAAAAATCAGGTAAAGCGTAAATTTTTAGGGATTACACAGGACAGATAGTCTGGTAAGGATACTTGGTTAATATTTAGTTATGATAATAGGAGGACTATTATCTTGAAATGACTGCTCCAAAAAAAGCCGCGCAATATGGTGGCCATTCTGGTGGGAGATTAATGCATAGGGATTTAAGAGGGGATATTAAGTATTCCATTTAACCATTTCTGTAGAAATTGTAGAAATGAAGAAGAGAAAGGAAGTGTTGGACATTTGCTCTGCCGCTGTCCAGCTCTTTCATTGTATTTGAGCAAGTCGGTACTGCATGATTGCGTAGAAATATCGAAATTCATTATAGGTAGATTATACCATTTCAGCAGATCCTTATGTTGCTTCGAAAGTGGACCGGTGGGCAAGAGGTAGATCTGTTGAGAAACAAACCAAGTTAGCGAACTTTTTCAGTAGCTGGCCACCTTGGCGGCCTTACATAAGATGAGGAGGTTTTATTAGGGAAGCTAGTTTTTTTTTTATAAACCCAACATAAGCAGAAAAAAATCATTTGCCTATTAATTGAGGAAAGTGCTTCAGTTTGATGTTAAAGGGTTAAAACATATTTTGTCAACCTTCATTTAACTTAAAGTTCAAGTTTTCATATATTTTCATTTTTATTGTCTAACTAATAAAAGTTTTAATTACAGTGTTATTATTAAGCCCTAAAGTATGCTAAAACTTTGTTGCTGCGCTCAATTTGGTATGTGACTTAATTTCACTTTTTTTTTTTCTTTAATTTTTAGCTGGCAAAAGAGAAATAAAGAAAATTTGCGATTGAAATAGTTTGTTGAATTTAAGCAGCAACATTTTTCTCAACCTTAAGCTAAGCCTGATGGTACTTGCTTAGGTTGGGAACATAACTTTGTGGGAAGGGATTAATGTATAGATGTGCAAGCGATTTGAATGCCAAGAAAGTTTATTTAACATAAACTCAGGTTTTCTAAAGATTTCTATGAAAATTTTCCAAACAAGCCTATTGCTTGTGGAGGGATATCAATACATACGAGTACTGGTATGTGGTTTGAAATTTCCACATTCGAAAAGATATTAAAACTGGTGTTTATAAGGCTTTAATATTCATTTGTTTTTAGCTTTTACTTAAAAAGAAACATATATATGTATATAAGTTTATGTTAGTTAAACCAGACATTATAATGAGATTTTAATGCCTGCATTTTGTAGATATATTTCCACAAGGTATTATCCGCCAAGAACGCCTTTGCTCAAGCAAAAGCCTCATGACTAAAACCAGACATAAGCATGAGTATTTATGCCAGCTGCTATACTTGTTTGATAGTAATAAAAATAAATGGCCTGCAGCAGAGAAAATTTTTCTTCATCCCAATTCTGCTGGCTATAAAAGCTAATTATGATGACCTTGCCAAGACATATTATCACTTTTTGCTTTGTTTACTTTTTGCCTTTATTTAAGTTGCATTTAAGTTTAGAACTTTAATATTTTGCAAATAGTTTACGTTTTAGTATTTTGTAATTAAAAACCTGGCAACCTGCAGCTGTTGGTAAAGTTTGTTAATTAATACGAAATATAGTTTAAAGAATACCTGTTCTCGCAGCTCGGTTTCGTGCAGCCAACCATTGCCGGGAGCAAATTCACCACAAGCCACAACAGAGACATCAACACCACGCGGACGCATCTCCTGACGCAAACAGCCGGCAAGTGCTTCAATAGCAGCCTGGGTGGCACACTGAATACCACGTACGGGGGCTGGGATTTTGTTGAGACCTTTAGAAGAAAGAAGTTTTGTTTGGAAATAAATTAATAGTAAATTACTTATTAATTCGATGAATGCTTTTGAGTAATGAATAGTATGCCCGGGTAAATATTTTAATTTAAAATTCTCTACATTATGAATACTAGTATAAGTATACAAATTAATAATATGGATTTGGACAATATATCATAATTATCACATATGGTTTATGTCAGAATGTGGAATTGACTTTCATTAGCATCTGCTCCATGGTATGTAAAAAATTCACGAATTCATAAAGATCTGAGTGTTCCGCTGGTAAAAGAGGAGTTTTCTAAGAACGCGACAAGGTATGTCAGTAAACTGGAACTTCATCCAAACCCTCTTGCGCGTAATATACTTAATTTTGGCGGCCACAGTCGGTTGAGAAGAAGTGATATCGTTGCCACCATCAGAACGTTCAATAGGTGATTCTACCGATATTGCTCCCGCATAATAGAACTTTTTGTCTAGCATTGGCTGGACGTAAGTAAAAAGCACATTTTATTTATTTTTTATTAATTCTTTAATTTTTATATTTAGTATGAAGATTTGAATACTTATTGTTAGTTCATTTTGAAGATTCAATAAATAAAAACGCGTAACAAAAAAAAAAAAAAAAAATTGCATCTGCTTTGACAGCCTTATCGGGTGATGGACCAACTTCACGGGGTGAACTATCTACGAATCTTGTGTTATGTGTGAATCTTGTCATAAGTTTGTAGCCATATGAACAAACCCCTTACAGGTACATGTTCATCTGTACTCATGGATGGTATAAATATTGAGGAATCGGATGCTCTTGATGTTCTTGGAATGAAGATACAGTGTGAGGTTCGCAGGACTGAACACATTTTTCATGTCTCCAAAGAAGCATTCAAGTGCCTTGGCTTTTTGAAACGGTGTAAGATGCACTTCACTTCATCTTCATCTCCGTACTATTTATACAACCTATATCCGACCGAAAAAGGAATACAACTCTCATATTTGGGCCGGTGCCTCAAAGTCTATTTTGGGGTTACTCGATCATGTGCAGGAGAGGGCGAAGAAGCTCATCGGTGACAGTAGGGTATCCAGATCTATTGACTCACTGGAGCATCGACGCAGTGTGGTGTGCGTTACTCTGTTCTATCGTTACTATAATGAATTTTACTCTGAGGAGATTTGGGTTCTTGTTCCCGAAACTCGCACATTTTTACGTAGCACGCGCTCATCGTCCAGAGCTCATCCATTTGTGGTCGATTGCCCGGGGAATTGCACTACGCATTACAGAGAGAATTGGTTTTTCAGACGAACGCTTCGTCTGTGGAATAATATGCCTGCAGCCGTGTTTCCTGTCTGTTATAACGTTGGAAGGTTCAAGTCAAATGTTCTCAAACACTCTTCCCTCTTTCTCCCTACTCACAACCTATTTTCCTAGTTCTGGTACAATGCACTGCATATGTAAGGGTCATCCCCTGAGTACTGGTCAAATAAAAAAAAATATTGCAAGACAACCGCGGAGTATAATTAGCTCTCCGAAACCCGGCTTGCACCATAGTTATCAGCGAAGAAAGCAAACCCAGCCTTTACGGCCTTATCTGATGATGGACCAGTTCTACGGAGTGAATTATTCCCGATTCACCAGCGCCCCGTGTAGCTTACCAGGGACACATAGGTAGTAATTCTTGCCATATGTTTGTTGCCTTACAGGCAACTCCTTGTTTAGGAGCTCGTGTCTTCTACTACCCCCTCCTGTATGCAATTTCCCAGCAATCTATGGAAGACAAGGCTCATTGAGTTGGTAGGTCAAAGCCCACTAAGAGCATCAGCCCTTAAAAAAAAACTCAGCAATCCAACCATCTCCACTGGTTCCTTACACTACAGGTATTTTTTGCAAGACAACAGCACTTTCGGGGGTTGTTAACCCCTGAAAATGCCATGTACCAAATAATTATCAGGGATACCCCTTCCTGCGTCTTTAGGTTTAAACCACAGCCAGAATGTTCCAGCTAAGGTAAATCCCTCAACCATGATCAGCCTGGGTTGAACTGTAAGCAGATTTACCCTGGCGCCATGCTGAGCCCACTTCTGCCCATTTCTACGCTTGTTAAGGGCTTCGGAAGCCAACATAACATAAGTTGGAGTAGTGTTTCGTCTTTCGTTCTGTATACATGTGTCTTTCATTGTCGTCCGTGCTTTCTATACTTATGTTTATTAATAATTTGTAAAAAACGAAATTATACCGTAATAGGTAGAGTTCTTTTTTCATCATGTGTGCACGTGTTTTTTTGATTATTTTACTTTTTTGTTTTTTCTCTATTTATTATTATTAATTTCTTTTTCCCCTTATGTATTTTATTGCCTTACGGTGTGCGCGGTGTTGAACTAATTTTTATTATTCTGAGCAGTGCCGAAGGTATATACACTGGGCACTGATCAGTTTAAACTAATTTAATTTTGTAGCATGTGTATCTATTTGGGTAGTCACTTTCTGTATCCAACGCGCATTCGTTCTGTTTATATGTGCACATGAACATTACTGTGAATTATATTATATACTTTATCCACATATACATTGTACCTATACAAATATGTTATGTTTCGATTTACTTTATAAACGATAACTATGTTTTACTCTTTTGTGCACATTCACTTTATAAGACATTCTTGAGTATATCTCTCATTTTGTGTATGTATTAGTAAACATGATTACATCATCCACTTTGCTTGTACGCTGATGAAATAAAGAGTTTAGTTTGATACCGAAAGAAGTAAAGTTGTTTTAATTGTCGCCTTATAATTTCAACACTTTAAATGCTGTGATAACGTTTGTTTTGGTCGTTCCGTGTGTTCACAACATTACTCCCTCCTTCATCCTCATAATCTATTTTCTTAGTTCCAGTACAATGCACTGCATGTGTGGGGGCTATCCCCTGAGTACTGGTCCAAGATAAAAAAAAAAAAAAAAAAAAATAACATAAGTCATGCGGCTTCCTAGTGTTTTATTTGCTACAAAAAACTGTTTAGCCGAAAAACAGAGTGCCCTGGTTGTCTCCCGGCTAAAGATTTGATATTGTTATTTTTCTTGTCTTCTTCAATCAAAAATTATTGTTCACAGCTACTATTGTTGAATTATATGCTGAACACAGCCATATAATATAGTTTCAATCTGAATTTACACAACTAAGTGTAGCCACAAACCAAAAGTATGCCATAAAATTTACAAAATTGTGTCATGACTAACACTGTTATTGTAAAAATTAAAATTTAATTGTTATGTCCAACCACATATTATTATCACTTCTAACTATATTATTGAAAAATTGTAAAATCTATTGTGACGATCAAGCGCACTAGTGTTGAAAGTCACAATATTATATGTTTACACAATAAATGTACATATATATACACACTTCTATAAATTAAAACCTCATTTTCTTTAAATCATTTAATATAAATGGGGCAATACAAGTCAAATAGGACAGTTCGGGGAAATTTTTGTTTATTCGCTTTGGTTTTTATTTTATTGATGTCCCTATTGAACAGCACGTTTCATCAAATTTTCAGATTTTTTTGGTTTTTTTATGATTTCGAAGATGTCGCGTTTAAAAAAAGTCGAATTATGAGAAAACCGTGCCCGAAAACATACTCATAACTTTTTCAGTATTAGTTCAAACAGAATATTTTTTTGCATTGTGCACAGTGGGCGTGGATGCGATTTTCGGGATTTAATATTTTAAGTCAATTTTTCTCACTGTTTGTACTCTTCGATATTCTTAAAATTTTTTTGTATTTAACTTTGATTTTTTCCACATCTTTTTTGGTAGTTGGATTCAATTATTTACTATTTTTTGTGATTTTTTTAAGTTCTCTAGAAATAATTTTTTACTTTAAGCCACTGTGAAAAAATTTTCTAGTACTTTATAGGATATATTTTAAATAATCGGCCATGTCACAGAATTCACTTCCGTTCGGAAATGGAATTGAATCGGTTTTTAAATTCTTCAAAAAACGAAAATTTAAATCTTTTTCGGAATGTAATCAATTCTATTAGATAACGCTAGTTTCATTCTTGCAATTAGAAATGATTTCATTCCGAAAAGTTTTTATGTAAGAAGTAAACAAAGAATTCAATTCTTCCATTGACCATGTCAGCGAAATCATAAGCTAACGATTTTTCTTATTTTGTCGTTTAAACTAAACTACTTTGTTTTCGCCATCTTATCTCTGAACCTTGAACTTACCAGATGTCATAAATACCACACGACCATTACCACCGCGTATCAAAGGCAGCATCAACTGAGTTAAGCGAGCGGCACCTGCCAACAAAATTATTAACAAATTAAAAAAAAAATTCTAACAAAAAGCTTTTGTAGTATAAAAAAAAGCTGCAAGTTTATATATTTACCCAACAAATTCAAATCCAAAGACTTGCGCAATACACCAAATGGTATCCATTCTAATTCACCTAAAGCTACCCAATGTGCACAGTGTATCAAGGCCCACAAGCCTTTAGCAGGGACACCATGAGCATTGTGTGGTAAATGTTTTGTAACATATAAAGCAGCTTCCAAAAGCTTTTGTGAAGAAAATGTCAGAAATTCTTAACTTTTTATTCATATTATTTAAAGCTTACAGTTTTTTCCGAGGTCACATCCAAATATATGCATTTCATGCGACCAGAGGTTTCTTCTTTTAAGATTTGTGCTTCATCGGATTCTTCGATGGGGGTATTGAAACCAGCATAAACGGTAAAGCCCAAATCATCCAATTTCTTAGCCAAATACCAAGCAATAGGAGCTTCACAACCTGTAATTAAAACACCCTTACCAGAAGCGGAGACCTGCAAGGAAAACAAAAATATATTCTTTTAATATATTTTTATTAACAATAAGGCAATAAAAATGACCAAAATACCTAAAATGTTCAATCGGGGAAGAAATATTTAATAAACTAGCTCAAAAGAAACCAGGCTGGTTTCCTAAAAATAATTTAATTAACTTCTTAAATTTGCTCCATTAGCTGTAATTTGAAATTGAATATCAGGATTATCCCAGTTTCACTTGTTGTGCCTTTAACAAGAGAAGTTGGGAAAAAATTGAATGTGAAAATTTTAAGAAAAACAAGATTTTCTAACATGGTAAAATAATTTAATGAAAACAAAATATGTAATTAGAGCTTTTGTCGTGGTTTGCTGCTATGCTCACCTTTTATGAAATAGGCTTGGCTATTTCCCCCAATACCCAAGAGCTTTCCTTAAAAATCCCAAGGAGGATATATATTTCATCTTTTTGCATCACTAACAGGAATGAAAACATTTCAGATAACAGAAATTTTTGCGTTTTCTAACTTGTATGACTTGATAATTTGTAGTTTAATCAAAAAAAAACTTTTTATAGTTTAAAACAACAATATTTGAAGAAAAGTTCCCAAAATTTAAAAAACTTTTGAAGATTCCCGTGATTTTTTTTTATTTTAAATAATTTTATGAATTAAACTAATTTAAAGTGTAAACAAGTTGAAAAAAACCAATACAATCTGTAAGTTTCTATACGTAGAAAAAAAATATATATGGTTGATATAACAATATTCTAAGGGCAACATACTATTGTTGAATTATATGGTTGTACCTATATTGTTATATTTAAAACGTCATTCAGATGACACACCATAGTATTGTAAAAAAAATCGTATTGTAAGTAACCATACTATGTTTGGGTTTAAAATTTGTTTAATAATAAGTAACCATTGGGTGATTTTATAAGAACTATCGGAAATTTAAAAAATAAAACACATAAAATTCAGAAAAATGCATGAAATATTTATTTGGATCGATAGTTGGGTCGATATAATTTAATGTTTGAAGATTATTTCATGCAAATGTTGGCCGCGGCTGCGCCTCAAATGGTCCATCCGCTTAGTCCAATTTTGGCATACTCTTTCCAACATTTCGGCCGGTATCTCACGAATAATGTTGGCAATGTTGGCTTCCAGTGCGTCAATCGAAGCGGGCTTGTCGCTATAGACATTAGCCTTAACATAGCCCCACAAAAAATAGTCTAGAGGCGTTAAATCGCACGATCTGGGCGGCCAATTGACTGGTCCCAAGCGTGAAATAAACTGTTCACAGAACTCGCCTCAATTGGTCCATTGTTTCGCGTGCTGTGTGGCATGTGGCACCGTCTTGTTGAAACCACATGTCATGCAAGTCAAGCTCTTCCATTTTGGGCAAAAAAAAAGTTTGTTATCATCGCACGGTAGCGCTCACCATTCACAGTAACGTTGTGATTCGCATCATCTTTGAAGAAATACGGCCCAATGATGCCGCCAGCCCATAATCCGCACCAAACGGTTGTTTTTTGTGGATGCATTGGTAGCTCTTGCAATGCTTCTGGCTGCTCTTCACTCCAAATACGGCAATTTTGCTTGTTTACGTATCCATTCAACCAGAAATGAGCCTCGTCGCTGAACACAATTCTTCGATAAAAAAGTGGATCTTCATCTAACTTTTCAAGAGCCCATTCACCAAAAATTTGGCGTTGTGGTAGGTCGTTTGGCTTCAATTCTTGCACCAGCTGTATCTTATAAGGCTTCACACCCAAATTCTTCCGCAAAATTTTCCACGTAGTGGAGTAACAGAGGCCCAATTGCTGCGAACGGCGCCGAATCGATAATTCACGGTCATCACCAATACTGGCCGATACGGCTGCGATATTTTCTTCAGTTCGCACTCTACGTAAGCGTGTTGGTGGCTTAATGTCCAACAATGTAAATTTGGTGCGAAATTTTTTTACAATAGCCCGAATAGAAGCCTCAGTAGGTCGATTCAACTGACCATAAAATGGAAGAAGCGCGCGATGAACTTTCTTAACAGAGCACGCATTTTGGTAATAAAATTCAATAATTTGCAAGCGTTGTTCGTTTGTAAGACGATTCATGATTAAATTATGGACCAAACTGAAGATGTTTGACAGTGACACAAGATGCAAAACGTGCGTGAGCTGTCAAAACTAGTGTTGCCAAAAAGATAATAGCAAAAAAATCACTCGTTACGCATCTTCATTATTTACATATTGTGGCCTCAGCGCCAGTAAGGCATTTTAGAGACAATCTGGCAAATTTTTACAGCATGAAAGATAATGCATATACATATATAATATTGTGTTTTGAGTATAACAAAAAAATAATAAAATAGTGTTAATAGTGTAATAAAAGATAATACAACAAGCAAAAACTTATAATAATATAATGATAAAAATCAAGTAAAATATTGTTCTATAATAGAAGCATAGCAATGTTTTGTAGCAAATATTGTTTTAATCTATTTTTAAAAACAGAAATAGAGCACACATCTTTGACGCATTTAGCAAATTATTGCATAGTAAACTGCCATTATACTCGATTCTTTGTTTCGTGGCTTCTAAACGACACCTTACTGTTCGGATATTGAATCTCTTCCTTGTATTTACGTTATGTTGCATACTCTGTAATTCAATTTTATGAAATTCAATATTATGCGAAACTTTATACACATAGGCTAGAAGGTGCATTTTGTGCAACCCATAAATAGGCAATACAGTACGCGCAACATCTCTGTATAATTGTGAGGTAGGATATAGGCTTGGCAAGTTATAGACAGTTTTTAATGCTCTGTTTTGCAAAACCTGTAAGGATTTTAAATCGGAATTTTTCTTATGGGCGTAAATGAGGGACAAGTAATTCATTTTGCTCTGTATCAGAGATTCAAATATGTCATTTCACGCGAGTAATATTAAAACAACTTTCTTTATGTGCGATTCTCATCAGACTGATTTATCTTTTTATTGTTTCTTTTGCTTTAATTCATATTTGTACACAGTTGTTATATTGAGTATTCAAATTGTGTAAATACGGTTTATAAGTGCAGGGATGGCACTACAAATATCATTAATTTTGTGATTTCATTTAGTTTATATTTCAGTTTGTACAGTATGCCGACTACGGGATATATTTTAGACTTTATGTATTGTATTTGAGACCGCCAAGCAAGGTTACATTGGAAATGCACTCCTAAGTATTTCACAACATCAACTTCTGTTATTAATTTATTAACTAACATCACGGCGCAAAGTGGAAGCTGGTTCTGATGTGACCTAAATCGTATGAACTTCGTTTTATTTGTATTTAATACTAATTTGTTAACTCTTGTGAACTTTGTTATTAAATCTGTGTCATGTGCAATCAGTTCTTGAAGTTCTGTGTGACATTTATATGGATAAAAAATACACAAATCATCTGCATACATAAATATTTTCCCTTTCAATCCGATATTATTTAAGTCGTTTATGTACATTTTAAAAAGCAACGGTCCTAGCACACTACCTTGTGGCACCCCATACCTTACATATTCCATTGAAGTACTACTTGAATTGATTTCAACAAACTGTTTCGTATTAGCAAGCTAGCTTTTAAAGTATGCCAGCTCTCTGCCTGTTATACTATAAAATGCCATTTTTTGATCAAAATTGCGTGTTATAGTCCATAATTTTCCCTAACATTAGTGTTACTGGTTTTTGTTTATTGAGGAAAAAATTTACATATTGTACAATATTTTCGATAAGCCAAAATGATTTCGAAAATCTCCGTATTAAGGTTTTTATTATCAATATGTTGTCTATATTCCTAAAACATAAAATTATATTTTTTTTAATAGAGCAGAAAGTTTTCATTTACCAGTTCAATTATTTCACAAAAGAAATCTATTTCATAATTTCTTTTGTTATTTCTTAATCCTTTCCAATTTTTGTGTCAATACCTTTCTGCTACACAACGCATATTCAGCTTTAAATAAAAAGTCATTTAAAATATCAACAGAATTTTTTTTCGCGAACAAAACGCAGCTGAGAACAATAAAGGGTTATCAGTGGAACAACATCTTCATCATCATTGCACCCGCAACGATATTCCACAATTACGTGTCCTTATGGGCGTGCAACTTGCCTGCTGTTATACGGTCAACAAATTTCCAGCAAAATTTTTAATGAATAGGAAAACTGTAGTAACCAGTTTTAAAGGCCTCCGCCAAAAACGAACTTATGCTTTTTCACAGGCAATAGAATGTTTATAATTAAAACCTGCATGGATGTGGTTGGCATCAACACTGGATGTACGAGTAGAGTTACTGCAACAAAATTGGCAAAGAGAAAAAAAACAAAAATGAAAATGAAAATGGAAATTGTCTGTGCACAATTTTTCGTTGGCCAGGTGAGTTGGTTTTCTTTTTTTTTATGCAAATTGAGGCGCAGAATTGTCCCAAGGACGATGGTCAAAAGGATACAAGTGGCAAAAGTTATGAAGAGGACTTTTTAAAGGACATCATGTTATAATTCAGACTAAATATCCAGGCTGCTTGATGCATAAATATACATATAAAGATATATTTACAAGTACCACAATTCCCCAGGATATTTGTAAAATCTCTAAAACTGGCTTGATTAAAAGGGGTTTTGGTTTTTCCATATAGATAGCACTATTTTTTGTCTGAGTTAAAAGTGTCGAGTGTTAGTATTAAACTATAATTCTTAAGAATATTGAAATAACGTTCCTAAACTCCATTTTCTGAATAGGTTTTAAGAAATTCATATAAAATGATTGTTTCATTTAGATTCTACCTAAACTATGAATTTTGAAATGTTCAGCAATTAGATTTTTCTGTCAGCAATGATGAGACTGATAATTTTTAATTGTGAATAAAATGCAGCCATTTGCTAGACTGCAGCAAAAAAAAAAAAAAAATACTTGAACTCCCAACCTTTTAAATCGATTAGGGTAGCTCCTTTGAAATGTCGACATATAAACAGCTGGGAAACGTAGAAAACAGGCTGTTTATAATTTGTTGATTGGTATCAATGTTAGAAGCTAAATAGTGAAACGCAACTAGGGAAATACTATAATTCCTAAAAATATTTTGAAAATCCCCAAATTAAGAATTTTATTAATGTTAGAAGCAAAATAGTGATTAAAACTCAATTGTTTGAGTTCTTTTTTTTTTTTTAACGAAAAGTTAGATCAGTAGGGAAATACTTTAATTCCTTAAAATATTTTGAAAATCCCCAAATTAAAAATTGTATCAATGTTAGGAGCTAAATAGTGATCAAAACTCAATTGTTTGAGTTCTTATTTTTTTATAGCGAAAAATTAGTTTATTAGGAAAATAGTTTAATTCCTAAAAATATTTTGAAAATCTCCAAAGTAAGAGTTGTATTAATGTTAGAAGCAAAATAGTGAATAAAACTCAATTGTTTGAGTTCTTATTTTTTTTTTAACGGAAAGTTAGTTCACTAGGGAAATACTATAATTCCTAAAAATATTTTGAAAATCCCCAATTTAAGATCAATGTTAGCAGCTAAATAGTAAATAAAACGCAATTGTTTGAGTTCTTATTTTTTTTTAAACGAAAAGTTAGAAGCTAAATAGTGAATAAAACGCAATTGTTTGATTTCTTATTTTTTTATTGCGAAAAGTTAGTTCACTAGGAAAATACTATAATTCCTAAAAATATTTAGAAAATCCCCAAATTAAGAATTGTATCAATGTTAGAAGCTAAATAGTGAATAAAACTCAATTGTTTGAGTTCCTTTTTTTTTTTAAACAAAAAGTTAGTTCACTAGGGAAATACTATAATTCCTAAAAATATTTTGAAAATCCCAAAATTAAGAATTGTATCAATGTTAGCAGCTAAATAGTGAATAAAACGCAATTGTTTGATTTCTTATTTTTTTTTTTAAACGAAAAGTTAGTTCACTAGGGAAATATTTTAATTCCTAAAAATATTTTGAAAATCCCCATATTAAGAATAGTATCAATGTTAGCAGCTAAATAGTGAATAAAACTCAATTGTTTGTGTTCTTATTTTTTTTTATAGCGAAAAGTTATTTCACTAGGAAAATACTATAATTCCTAAAAGTATTTTGAAAATCCCCAATTTAAGAATTGTATCAATGTTAGCAGCTAAATAGTGAATAAAACTCAATTGTTTGAGTTCTTATTTTTTTTTATAGCGAAAAGTTAGTTCACTAGGGAAATACTATAATTCCTAAAAATATTTGAAAAATCCCAAAATTAAGAATTGTATCAATGTTAGAAGCTAAATAGTGAATAAAACGCAATTGTTTGAGTTCTTATTTTTTTTATAGCGAAAAGTTAGTTCACTAGAGAAATAATTTAATTCTGTAAAAAAAAAAAAAAAAAAAAAAAAAACCGAAACCTCTCAGAAACCATTAAAAGTTCGCGTACTTAATCCATAATTGTTAGTTTTATACTGAAAAAAAACGAGTAAAAAAATAAAAGCCTCAAGTAAGTAGATCTTTGGTAATCCATTTTGCTTAGTTCGAATGTTTTTTATTTGCACAATTCTTAAGTTTTTTCTTCTGATTTTTCTCATGGTGGTTACAACCAATCTTGTCACTCTATTTTTTTTGCCTAACGTTTATAGATGTATAACAAAAATGGCTTTGGATATTATTATATGCTGCTGTTGATAAAGAAAAAATCAATAATTATTTTTTATTAAATTTTTGGCTGAATCCACGAATTCTTTGACATGTTATTTAAACAATTTATTAATTGATTCAAAGAATTTCTTTATTGAACACAAAAAAAAAAAACAATTCATTACTGTGTAATGTATCGAGTTTCATTAGTTTTAGAATAATCTAAATTATGACGTGTGATTCAGCGAATTCCTTTATTGAACACTAACAAATTCATTACTGTGCATTGTTTTAGAATAATTTGAATTATAACGTGGATATCTCAAATCTCCAAAAATAAGTTTAAAAATACCCAAAATACCTCACCAACCAATATATAATTCGACAGTATTCGAAACATAATTTTCGATTTTTTGAAAGAAGTGTTGGTTGATAAATATTTCTTTTTAGTTAATTTTTCTCTTTTGTATCGTTTTTAAAACCTAAAATATATCTCCCTGATTTTTGTCATATGTACACAATTTCTACTTCACAAAAACCGTGTAATTATGTCAGCTGCAAATTTATTGCTTTAACA
The DNA here is from genome assembly GCA_914767995.1 of Thecocarcelia acutangulata. Lineage (NCBI taxonomy): Eukaryota > Metazoa > Arthropoda > Insecta > Diptera > Tachinidae > Thecocarcelia > Thecocarcelia acutangulata. Next base: position 15,491,707 of record OU612098.1, read on the forward strand.
AAATTTTACATATCAACAGCCTTGATAAACAGAATTTTGCTACTTTTTTCCCATGATTGCATAGTTATACACTTATCCTGGCAATTGAAGGACAATATTTTCAGCAAATAAAGAAATCTTATTGATTGCAACATGTCTGGGAAAACAGATTTGTTGTCCACATTTGGAATTGCCAGAAAAAACATGCTCGTACTGCACATTATATCAGTAAAATCCCAACAAGGATTTCATTGTGATAAAATTGCCATCTTTAAAACCTTTTTTCTTAATATGTTTATGGAAAACTGCAAGAAGATTTAAATGCGGAGCTGCAATGTTTAAAACTAACCAGGTTTACTTGTGGTATAAACAAATTTTATTCTATTCTCCTTTTCTCCTTTGCAGGCTCACAACAAATTTAATGGAGGTGAAAGCAACAAAATATGAAATAAAATTATGCATGTAAATTTTATTAAGACTTTTTATGCTTATATAATGGTGTAATAAAAAACAGAAACACATGCATGCTCCTACCTATATGCAATGCAAATAATATTGTTTATGTGCGCCTCTAAAATATGCAATAAAGTTTCTGCACTGTGGCATACAAGAGCCAAAATTGCACACACACTCTTAAATGTTTAAACTTGCTGCTTTATGGGCATATTTTGTAATGAACCAGCCCATAATAATATAAACTTTAAGGAGCGCTTGTTAAATTTTATTTGACACAACAGTTCGCTGGCTTTTTTTATTTTTATTGTTATTTTTTTTGAGACCGTAACAACTTGCACTGTGTTTTTTTTTTATGTTTTCGCTTTGCTTTTATACGCTGAAGATACGAGGAGTGTAAGACAACTCCGTGGCTACTTGAACTTCACGCGCAGTAACTTTAAATGCAACACTGCTGTTGCCATCACTATCTTCTAGTAGACTACTGTCTCATTCTGGGCAGGAATCGCCATTTAATTTGACAGCCGTTAAAAGCAGACAACCTCGTGAATTTCAACAAAAATTAAAAAAAGGTGACTTTGATGTTTTTGCTTAAAACTCCCATGACTGAAACTAGGAAGGACTTGATATATGTACACTAAAAATAATCTGCACCATTAACTTCAGTTACTAAATAGTAGTACACTGCGCTTCATTGTGGTTGTACTAGCCCAAGTGACACCGTAATCTCCAGTTGCCCAAAAAAGGACAATAAGCCAGAAGTCGCCAATAAAATTCTTGAAATAATGTTGGATGAATGGAGAATGAAAAACGTAAGATAGTCAAGACCGCAAGCATTTCAACTGATTAGGTATGTCAAATTTTATAAGAATATTTGGACATGAAAAATCTATCTGCCAGATGGTTGTTGTGAAAACTCACACTCGGTCAGGAGCACGGCCAATTAACTACTACAAAGTAGTATATAGCGATGTACTTATGCTATGTAGATGAGTTTTTAGGACGTTATATAAACATAAACAAAACATGGATTAGTCACAGGACTCCAGGAAGGAAAAATTAAGACAGTGTGTTTCGCTGAGTAAATGCATACAAAGGAAGACCCAGGGCAGGTCTGACTGCTGTGTAATTGATTTACGTCGGCATGTTGCAAGACGACCTAATCTGGCAATAGAACAATTCCACGATGTTAGCTATCTCACCCTGCACTAGCCCTCCAAAATAGCTGACCATGCTTTTCTATATCAAAACCCCTTTTCATACGTTTGTAGCCTTATAAATGAACCTCTTGCTGAGAACCTCGGGCCTCATAGTCCTTCCCGTCTGCCATTGCCCAGGCAGCTAGTAAAAGACATGTCTCCACGAGATTATGGCCAGACTTTCATCAAAAGCATCAGCTCTTAACTAATTCAATCGTCTAACCATTACTCCAGATATCTTACATTACAGGTATCTATTGCAAGACAACAGTACCTCGAGGCGTTATTAGCCCCCGAACACCGGCATTGTACCTTAGTTATCAGGGACATTAATTTCCTTTCCCGCGGTTTTTGACTTAAATCATAAGCAGAACGTTTCAGACAAGGTAGGCACCTCAACCATGATCAGCACTGAGATGGTCTGCCAGCAGAACCCCCTAGGGACTTTGCTGATCTCCTTTCTACCAATTAAACCTCGGTGAGAGTTTTCGGAGGCAACATAACATAAGTTACACCGGGACTTCATAGAGTTTTATTTGCGAAAATAAATTGGTATTTGTTGTCTATACCTCATAGAATAGAGTTCCCTGGTTAGACATACGCCGGTACTTCTTAGAATTTTATTTACTATAAAATGCATTACATGGTTAGACAAATGCCAAGGCAAAGCTTGCTCTTCGAAAGGAAGACCAAAAAACAATCAAATTATTGTATTACAGTGGGTGAAAGTTTCGTTCACATTCACACGAAAGCCAAGGTGAGTCTGTGAGTTAGAAAGCATTTAGCAGCAGTTTTCTGGGACTGTCATTTACATAGATCACCTAGTTAACACTAGAATGATTACCGCCAAATATTAGTAAGAACTTTTAGATATAGTCGATACTGATTTAAACCAGAAATGGCCTTACTTATTGGAAGAGAGAGGTGTTCTATCCAGAAAAATCCTTAAATTGGTCTACAATCTGCTTTTTCATCCCAATTTAGTACCCTAAGACTATTTTGTCTCCCAAACCTGAAAAAATGGCTGGGTGAGAAGAGATTTGGATCGAAAAATCCTTAAATTGGGCTACGACCTGCTATTTCATCCCGATTTCTCTGTGACTATTTTGTCTGCCAAACCTGAACAAGTGTCTGGGTGGGGACAGATTTGGATAGAATCAGGAGTTCGTTACCCAAACAGATGCCTATTCTAAGAGCTTTGCGAAAATCTAATATGATATTCGTAATAATAGCAGCGAAAATAATCTACGATTAAGGAAGTGTGACCTGGACTCAGCGGAGTCTATAATTTTAAATATAATATATAAAGCTCAGAGACACGTGGGATGCATTAGACAGGCATCACCTGGAAGTAAGGCATTGCCTGTTCCACGATGAGTTCCTCTCCTTAAAATAAGAAATAGAAAATTTTTAGTCGGTATACACTATTTATAGTTACAAATCTGTTCTGAAAATCACTTTTTGTCAAAGTGATTTAAAATGACGCAAAAGGTGTTCTGCGCACAGAAAATATTAAAATCACGTGATTTTAAACCGGTCAGCCAAATGGCTAGCTTTTTGATATCACTTGGTTATTTTCTCTGTGTTTTCATTACGAATTTAATTTAACCGTTATTATGTATTTAAAATAATGTGTTGTTTCTTTATTTTTGTAATAAAATAATATTTTGTAATAAAAAAGTTTTATTCACACATAAACAGAAATATTAATAAAATTATAAAGACACTGCTTGTTTTGTGAGAAATAGTTTTGCTTTGTTTACCAATAGTAGTGATTTATATTTTGTCTTTAGCAGTCAGCTGGTTTATATTTTTCGAAAATATTTCTGAAGTTGCCAGTCGTTATTTTTGTGAAAAGTTAATAATAAGCAAATGCTTCCGCATTTGAAAGCAGTGGCAACTTCCTTATTTTTGTATTTTTTTTATGGTGTTATTTATTATTATTATTGTTCCTAAACCTTTTTTTGAAGCCACGATATAAAATTAAAAAAATGTAAGCAGATAACGTAAACATATAAAACGTAATTAATCAATTTTTTTTACAGCGTGCAATATAAGATCAGCACACAAATGACAATTTTTGGAAAAACATCCAGACTTGGCCAGAGGATTTTCAAAAGGCGATAAAGTTCTTTTTGAGCGATTGTGGGTGGAATTGGCAGACGAACTCAACGCATCAGGACCACAAAAAAAAAAAAAAAATAACCGTCAGCTTGGAAAAATGTTTAACAATGAAGTACATACATATAAAGGATGGTACTAAAAGTATATCTTAGGTGTGGTCTGATTTAAGACTAAGCGTCAAACAACGACTGGAACACAATAAAATTGAATTAAAATTAACTGGTGACGGCTTATTCAACAGGAATGTCATATCACGTAACGAAGGGCAAGTTGCGATCTTTTGTGGCTTACATACTTCTGGGGATGGGGCAGAAAATCGTAAAAGTTATTACGTGCCAACTAGATTAAGAGCAAGCAGAAAAGTGCCTGCAAAATCTATGTCTTCCTCATCAGCAATGCATGTTTGATTATTACCGACTTCATCAGCAACAAATTCCACATCAGCAACGACTTCTACATTAACACAATTTAAATGACACGTAAAGGACGTTTTTTAACATCCTCATATTTTACATGTTGTTTTCTTAAAGCAATTATTGCCAATAAACTAGATCCCGGTGTATGTTTCTTTACTCAATTTTCAATTATTACATACATACATACATATGAATATACAGGCCTGTTCTAAAAATCACGTGATTTCAAAGCACATGCCGTTTCAAAAGCACAAATGTGATTTGTGCCTGTTCTGCAAATCACAATATTTTGTTATTTTCGATGTTATTTATGCTTTTCTAAAGCACAAAAAAACTGCTGTTTTTCGCTTCAATTTACTGATATTTTTACTTCCAGGTTGAATTTTTTTATGTGCATTATTATTCGAAAAATAAGGTTAATTTCTTCTAATAAATATAAAAAGTAAAGTAAAATAAACCAAATTACAAAATAATACAGCAAATCTTGCAACAAAATAAGAGTATCCAGTTTTTGCTTAATTTAGTGAATTATTTCGTATAAAATAAATAATTTTACGTAAATAATCAATAGAAAACACATTAAGTTATTTGTTAATGTAATAAATTATGAAATTTACAATAAAGTACGTGCAAAAATTAGGATGTGATTTCAAATTGATTGCAAGTTAGCTTACCAAAATCAAAAATATTTTGAGTGCAGAACACCTTTCTGGTGATTTTAAATCACTTTCACAAAAAGTGGTTTGCAGAACAGCCCTGATAATAATATAAATAAACAAAGCAAAAATGTATGTAAATAAACAGCTGTTTTCTGTTGCTTTTGAAAAATGAAAAGCACGTCGAAACCCGTAAAATCACGTGATTTGCAAAAAAGCTGAAAGTTGTCTGCGTGCTTTCAAAACGGTTTGTGATTTGAAAGCACGAAGTATTCAGAACAGGCCTGATAGAGTTTGAAACACCTCAAAGGTGATAGCCTATAGAGCATTGGTGCGTAATGGATTATTACCTCCTTACCGCAAAAAAGAAAATATATATGTATATAGAAAAAATAGAAAACATTTTAAAAACGCCAAACTAAATGTACTGATCAAAAACGAGCTTATAATGATATATAAAAAGCTTATTTGCTGAAAAAAATCAGAAAGTTACCAAACATCCCTCGTATTTGTGTGTGTGTTTGTGCATGCGTTTGTGTATATGTTTTTTGAACACTGTTTAATTCTGTTGAGTAGCAATTTCTTAAAGAATTATCATTTTTATGTGAAGTACCTTGTATGCAGACAAAAAGAATTACCTAGATCGTGTTTTAGCATAAAGAATTATATAAAAATATAAAAATATATATAAAAACTAATATGAAAATATTGCATAGAAATAAAGCACATACTAGAAAGTTATGTTTCACAAGAGAAATTAAAAATAGAAAAAAGACGTCTTAAGCAAATGTTGAGTGTAAAAACGTGTACGCCAGGAATGACAAGAAAAACATTAAAAATTAAAATTAAATAGAAATAAATTATAAGTACGAGTATGTTCTATATGTATGTAGACAAAAGTTCTAAAAGAAAATTATATTTGTTTTCTTAAAACGTTTATGGATCCTTTAGTTTTGCTATATATAAGCGGAATTTCGAGAAATTTTCGATAAAGCAAAGTTACGGAGCTACATGCGTGTTAGGATTGTATAATACTATCACACATCCTTTATTTTAAATTAAAAGTATTTTGAAATTAGTGTTTGTTTGTTAAGCTAGAGCTCATAACACAACCAAGTCAACTAGTTTTTGAAGAAAATTTTTCTGAAGAAAACACACAACGAAGTTTTGAAATATCGAATCAAATAAACAACAATTTATATAAATGACCTCTAGCTCAACAAATTTTTTTTTTCATTCGTATATTTATTGAATCTTCAAATATGAACTAACAATAAGTATTCAAATATTAATACTAAATATAAAAGTTATTTAAGTCCAGCCACTGCTAGACAAAAAAGTTTTATTTTGTGCGAATAGAATCACCTATTTAACGTTTTGATGGTGGCAAGGGTATTCAACAAAAAGCAATACAAATGCAATTCATAAATACATTAGACTCAAGTTGTACGGAAGCGAAATTCGTGCAAGGTGTACCCCCCTCAAATATGACCATCGATATTTTTGATGATGACATTTAAAATTTTTTACCTCTCGTAAACTAGACCATTTTCAAAAAGGGTCTGGTTTTGCATGTTTTGTTAATTTGAGAATCTGTTTCCTTACCAACATATTTGTATAAGATATGTGCATCATAGGAAAGGTGTTTTTAAGGCGCGTCCAACTGTATATACAATTTGTCCAAGGACGATCATGCATGTCCTTTTTTTTATGTAAAAAACAAGTACAAGTGTGGTATATTCGGCTGGGTCGAATCTAAAATACCCTTCACGATAGTCACGTGTATGTATAGTATATATTACAAATTTTAACTAAATATGCTAGGATACATATGGACCGACATCGGGGAAAAAATATTTTTGCCATTTTTTCACCATACCAAAAAGGAAATCTTTCATGAATATTTTCATGCAAAAGTTTGTTTAAGCTATATCTCGGTTATATATGAACCGATATACGAATTTTCTATTTTCTGTATTTTAGTAACCTTCTTTTATAACGAGAACTGCTTTTCAGCAAAAAAAAAAATTTAATGGAAAAATCGGTTCAGGCTATATTTCCAGTATATATGCCACGCTATTGGAAATTTTAATTTTCCATATTTATATAACATTATTTTATTACGTAAACTTTTGGACGGTGCCTCAAAGTCTATTTTGGGGTTACTCGGACCGTGTGCAAGAGAGGGCAAAGAAGCTCATCAGTGACAGTAGGGTATCCAACTCTATTGATTCACTGGAGCATCGACGCAGTGTGGGGTGCGTTACTCTGTTCTATCGTTACTACAATGGATTTTGCTCTGACGAGATTAGGGATCTTGTTCCCGAAACTCGCACATTTTTGCGTAGCACGCGTTCATCGTCCAGAGCTCATCCATTTGTGGTTGATTGCGCGGGGAATCGTACTACGCATTACAGAGAGAATTCGTTTTTCAGCCGCACGCTTCGTCTGTGGAGCAAGTTGCCTGCAGAAGTGTTTCCTGTCTGTTATAACGTTGGAAAATTCAAGTCAAATGTTCACAAACACTACTCCCGCTTTCCTCCTCCTCACAACCTATTTTCCTAGTTCTGGTACAATGCACTGCATATGTAGGGGTCATCCCCTGAGTACTGACTAGTCGAATATAAAAAAATAAACTGTTTTTAAGCAAAAAAAGTTGTTTAAGTTCGCTTATGCGGCATTTTCATGAAAAAATCGTTCTAGGCTATATCTGGGGTATATAGGGACCGATATCGGAGATTTTTATTTTTCAGAGTTATATAACTTTATTTTATTACTAATATTGCTTTTAAGCAAAAAAAGTTGTTTAAGTTCGCTTACGCGACATTTTCATATAAAACCCGGTTTAGGCTATATTTTTTTTGTGAAAGAAAAAAGTTTCTAAGTCTAATGGTTTTCTCAGAAACGGTATTTCAACAGTGGACAGATGGACATCGCTTAATCGACTTTTCCATTAATTCTGATTCAGAATATACATATATACTTTATAAGGTCGCAAATGAAAATTGTAGAAATTACAAACGGAATCACAAACTTATCTATACCCTTTACATTTTTGTGAAGGGTGTAACAAGGGTTTTTGAATTTTTTGTTCGGAGTGGTTTGGAATAAAAATGCCAAATTAACTTATTTTAATCTTTAGTCGATTTAATTAAAACGCAGAAGCTATTATAGTGAATAAAACTCAATTGTGTCTAATTATTGGTCTCATATACCCTTCTCAGGCTACCATATATCCTCTTTTCATTACAAATTTGTAAAGCTATATAATATAATGCTGTTATGCAAAATTGCTTGGCAGGGATTTTTGCTAATTTTACTTTAAAACATAGAATAAATTTCTGTCTTTAACTTTTTTAAATTGCAAATAAAAAAAGTCAAGCTTTCTCCAGCCTTCAAATTCATTTTAATAATGCCTATCATTATATTCAAAAATAGAGCATCATTATTTCTTTGTCACGAAATAGAGAATGACCAAGCTTATTTGGAAGTACTGGAAATAATTATTTAAAAATGTTATTTTTAGCTCTCTATATTTTCATATCATTGTTTGGTCTCTTCTTTTTTACCACTCACAAGCACATGTATGTGAGCGCAGGGATGTATGAAATGTGTGTGAAACATCCGTTATTAAGTTTTAATTGTGCCAACAACGGCATTAATAAACGGCCATATACTCAGACACCTGAAGACAAGGCAATGAACAATAACTGTTTCATGATAAAAACTACAAAAGCAAAAAAAAAAAAAAAAAAAGCGGAAGAGAAAAAACAAAACGAACGGTATTGTTCAAACAGACACAGCAGAAAACTTACATTACAAACACGCACACACTTAAATACGAGTATATACATGTGTAAGTACATGTTTTAAGAAGAAAACAAAAAGAAGTGAACTTACATAAAAACATAACAATTGTCTTGATAGACAAGAAAAAAACATATACATATGTATGTATAAAAAAGTTTTTTCAACAATTTGAAATTTTATTTTCGAAAGAAACTAACACAATGCAAAAAACAAGAGGGCGGAGTTCGTTGAAATTTGTTTAAAAACAAAAGTGTTTTTTCACCAAATTAGCACTCAAATTCACTTAAACTTAACTACAGTCTCTAAAAATGTTAATGATTGTTGTTATGGATGATAATAACACAACTGGACCAAATTGAACCCAAAAGTGCTGGCTTCTGCAATGGTTGGAAGCTTGTTAAACCTAACCTTATGAAGATAAGATTTTCTTCAGCACATACTTAGCAAAACTCAACAGTGAAGTCTTTATTTAATCATACATACAATAAAGCAATTGGAAAGAAAGCATTAAGCATTAAAGATTAGCCAAGATACTAATTTGCTACGCAAATAAATATAATGGGTGATTTTATAAGAACTATCGGAAATTAAAAAAAAAAAAAACACATAAAATTCAGAAAAATGCATGAAATATTTATTTGGATCGATAGTTGGGTCGATATAATTTAATGTTTGAAGATTATTTCATGCAAATGTTGGCCGCGGCTGCGCCTCAAATGGTCCATCCGCTTAGTCCAATTTTGGCATACTCTTTCCAACATTTCAGCCGGTATCTCACGAATAATGTTGGCAATGTTGGCTTCCAGTGCGTCAATCGAAGCGGGCTTGTCGCTATAGGCGTTAAATCGCATGATCTGGGCGGCCAATTGACTGGTCCCAAGCGTGAAATAAACTGTTCACCGAACTCGCCTCTCAATTGGTCCATTGTTTTGCGTGCTGTGTGGCATGTGACACCGTCTTGTTGAAAACACATGTCATGCAAGTCAAGCTCTTCCATTTTGGGCAAAAAAAGTTTGTTATCATCGCACGGTAGCGCTCACCATTCACAGTAACGTTGTGATTCGCATCATCTTTGAAGAAATACGGCCCAATGATGTCGCCAGCCCATAATCCGCACCAAACGGTTGTTTTTTGTGGATGCATTGGTAGCTCTTGCAATGCTTCTGGCTGCCCTTCACTCCAAATATGGCAGTTTTGCTTGTTCACGTATCCATTCAACCAGAAATGAGCCTCGTCGCTGAACACAATTCTTCGATAAAAAAGTGGATCTTCATCTAACTTTTCAAGAGCCCATTCACCAAAAATTTGGCGTTGTGGTAGGTCGTTTGGCTTCAATTCTTGCACCAGCTGTATCTTATAAGGCTTCACACCCAAATCCTTCCGCAAAATTTTCCACATAGTGGAGTAACAGCCCAATTGCTGCGAACGGCGCCGAATTGATAATTCACGGTCATCACCAACACTGGCCGATACGGCTGCGATATTTTCTTCAGTTCGCACTCTACGTAAGCGTGTTGGTGGCTTAATGTCCAACAATGTAAATTTGGTGCGAAATTTTTTTACAATAGCCCGAATAGAAGCCTCAGTAGGTCGATTAAACTGTCCATAAAATGGAAGAAGCGCGCGATGAACTTTCTTAACAGAGCACGCATTTTGGTAATAAAATTCAATAATTTGCAAGCGTTGTTCGTTTGTAAGACGATTCATGATTAAATTATAGACCAAACTGAAGATGTTTGACAGTGACACAAGATACAAAACGTGCGTGAGCTATCAAAACTAGTGTTGCCAAAGAGATAATAGCGAAAAAATCACTCGTTATAAGTTTAAAAAACTAAAAAACACGCCTCGATATCAAAGTAATGTAATTGTATTTCTAATATTATATGATGATGGGTTGGTATCATTCGTCTAGTTTGAGTTCAATCCTGGCTAAAGCCAAGAAATATTTTTATTTATAATTATAACAATAATTGCCGCGATCAATAACTCTTGATCAAAGAAGACAGGAAAAAATAATTGAATACACTAAAGCTGGGGGACAACTAGCTGTTTCACAGTCGTTACACTGTTCATCAGCACCCAGTAGGTAATATAATTATCCATTTTACCACATAATTATTCGTTTAACGCGTTCCCAGTTTTTTTAGAATTCCCAAAACCAGCTTCAGAAATCGCCAAAATTCCCCACATCCCCGGAAAGAATATTTTTTTTTACTTTTTTTATTTGCAATCTATTTACAACAAAATATTAAGCAAATTGACTAGGAACACTAAGAATTATTTAACAGTAGTGTTAAATTCAATAAAATTTAACAATATAAAGCTCATACAGTTTATAAAATGCTTACTGTAGGGATATATATTAACATATGTATATATGTTAATATAAGTATATTAAAAAGTAGGACACTTAAGAAATAAATGGCAAACCTAAAGTGTGTAGTCTTATTTGATCACTATCATCTAAAAGAGTAATTGCAAGTATGTTTTGGTGGTCATTAAGTCTTTTAAGGTAATATGCAAACAATGTGGCAACTTCAATTTTCGCACTAAATTGAATGACCATTAAAAGTTCAGATACACTGAATATGAAAAACCGGTTCCGATTCGTTTAGCGAAGCGGTTCCGAGTTTTTTTTTTTTTTTTTTGGTAATTTCCAAATTCGGCATCAGGAAACATCAAAATGCTCCTATTTCTTTAGAAGCAATATGACAACTTTAATTTTCGCTCACAGAATAACTGTTTATAGTTCAGATGCATGTTTTACAGCAATAATGCCCAGCGAATATGAACAACCGGTTCCAAGCATTTTTTTGGGAATTCCCAAAATTGGCTTTGTAAATCGTCAAAATCCTCCACTTCCCCGAAATCAATGTGGCAACTCCAATTTTTGCACTAAAGCACCAAGACGGATATATAAAAACATACAAATGAAACTAATATAAACGTTTAAAACAACGGCAACGATTTCGTGTGCCGGGTACTCAGGCGAGGAAAGTTTCTTTACGAGTAGCGTCTTTGTATCAAATTTTTTATTCTTCGCCGAGGCAGTAAAAACTTTTTGTAATCTATTAAGAGAGTAGGGAATAATGCTAGTTAAATAATGTCAACTCCTTCTGCACTTCTGTTCCGTATATAATTTTTTCCAAAATATATTTACTCTACTGTTTTCTTTTAAATTTTCCAACTAAAGGTCTTGATTGATTTTTGTTTTTTATAAAATTTCATCATCAGGAAAATTAAAATGTCAAATAATGCGAATATTTCATTTATTCTACTCGTAATTAGCGTTCTCAAACATCTCGGGCAACAAAAAGGCACCAAAAAACCGTAAGAAAAACGATGGCAACCTGGTAAAAACGTCACACGGGAACAATACAAACGACAGCAATGCTGAACTCCGGAATACAATAAAACTGTTTGAAGCAACTGCAACTGGAATCAAAATTCAACATTACAAGAAATCCCTGAAAAATTATACAACGCAGTCTTGCAAAAACTCATTGAGGGTGCCTTGTCCAAAAACCCACATTAAGCCCGAAATTAAAGTTAATGAACAAAAGTTAATGAACAAAAGTGTAATCACGTTACATTCACGCTGCGTAAACAAACATGTTCAGCCATCCAAATCAACAATTCACCTATTCCGCAGCAAAATGAAGTCAAGTACCTTGGTATTCACCTGGACCGTAGGTTAACGTGGAAGTCTCACATAAATGCGAAAGTTACTCAGTTAAAGTTAAAAGCAGCTCAACTGAATTGGCTTATGGGCAGAAACTCGACATTGAAGCTGGATTGCAAACTTTTATTATACAACGCTATTCTAAAGCCTATATGGTGCTATGGAATTCAACTATGGGGCACCGCCTCCGCTTCAAACGTTGAAAAAATTCAAAGGCGACAAAACAAAATTCTTCGAACAATTACTGCAGCTCCATGGTACGTAAAAAACTCCCGAATTCACAAGGATCTGTGTGTTCCTCTTGTAAAAGACGAATTTTCAAAGTACGCAACAAGGTATATCAGTAAACTGGAACTTCATCCAAATCGTCTTGCACGCAATATACTTAATTTTGAAGGCCACTCTCGGTTGAGAAGGAGGGATACCCTTGACACCATCAGAACGTTAAATAGGTGATTTTACCGATATTGACCGTGCAAAATAAAACATTTTTGTCTAGCATTGGCTGGACTTAATTAATTTTATGTATTTAGTTTTAAGATTTGAATACTTATTGTTAGTTCACTTTGTGAAGATTCGATAAACAAATGAATGAGAAAAAAAAAAAAAAAAGCCCGAAGTAAATTTCCAACCGCCCACAGCAAAATCTGAGTAGCGGATAAATTCGTGCTCTATTCGTTTCTTACAACTATTCATCTATAACATTCTCTAGAGAGATAGAAGATGCTCCGAAAGGAGTGCCTTGAGCTGACTGGGTTTCCTTATATCCAGAAGATATCGAGCCAAAATCCACCAAACGAAGTGATAGGCCCCTTTTGACCCTCATAGTGATCACACGACGAACCACCAGCATATCAATAGCTGGTGTTCATAGTACGACTTGTAGAGAATCTTTTGACTTCAGCTTATAAACTGCAATGCGATCAAGTATAAATTTTTTTGGTAAATCAAAACCTTATAAGGGCCTATAATAGACATAGCTATCATATGCCACATAGGTGGACCATACATACAAAAAAAAGCCCACCTATATGGTGCTAGTAGCATGCCAGATGAGACTCCACTCACTGCTAAGAATAGACCCACTATGAGACTCATTTTGTCCCTCCCATATGAGAGGTGAACCAGATATTCCCGAGTATTTGACTTCCGAAGTAAAGCTGAATGAGTGCTCGGAGAGACCTCCTCTTAGAAGCGGTTGCTACAATATTGTTCATAGACACCTCTATATCTACATTACCATCACAATCACGTTCAACATGCTTAGCCCCCTTAGCCATGCTTTTCAGAAAATGCATCATGATGCTTCATATGAATGATGGTCCAACTAAAACGCAAGATTTGATGTACTAATACTAATTTAAAACTTGCGCACAATTTTTCCTGATTGTGGATACATTTGGTTGGTTATGCTGACCAAACAAATCACGAAGTGCACCAAATGCATTTGGATTTGAACGCTCGTTTTGGCAAAAGTCTTCCCTGTTCGTGGTTGAATTTGTCACACTTAAACAATGAAATGTCAGATTAAATTGAACAAAAAACTTGAGAAAGTGTGACTGACAATTAAAATTATAAATTATGGTTGGACCACCTTTTAGAGCGACCTCAGTTATAAGCCTTTTATCACATCCCTCCAAAAACAAACAAACTTTCTTACCGCAGAATCAACTCACCCATAGAGTGAGTTCCCAGCAGCCAAAACGAAGAACTAACAACGCTCAATTTAAAATGTATCATTAATTAACCTCATCATTAATTAACCTCCCCTCCTTGAAACCAAGCTGAAGATCAGACAGCACTGCACCTGGCCACTATTTCATTTGAAACACCATTATCCTCTCCAGCACTTTTCCAAGAACTGAGAGCAGGCGAATGCTTCTATTATAAGAGCGAGCATTTGTCTTGTCGGGGGACTTCAAGAGTACTGGCAGCCTGTACAACTTAGCCTTACCTAAAGTAGCCTAACTTGAATACTATTTTATTCAACGCTCCTTAAAGCATGCTATGATTTTGTTACTTTTCGTTTTAATTCCGCCCTGGCTGATCCATTAATAACATAATGTTTAAGCTATAATATATTATATTATATGATATTTTGTAATTTTTTTAAAATAAATATAAATATAAATAGGCGTAATATTATTATAAACATACGCATAAAAAAATGTTTGTTGCTAAAAATACAATATATTCGTAAGAAGATAAAAAATTTTCCAAGAATTTATTTAAATTATAAATTTTTTTAATCAGTTACTTGTTTGACATAATTATTGTTTAAACAATAATATTTGAATAAAAAATTAAAACTTCTGTGTATTAATTATAGTTTAATTTTTTTTAAACTATCGCTCAGGAAGCATTATGAGCGAGCCTCGTTATATTGTAATATATGTTATTTGGAGCTAAAAAAATATTAAATAAATAGAAACGAACAAAATGTTTTTGAAACATGCTGCCGCCATGAATAAAGTTAGTTTCAAGTATTTTTATGAGCTGTTAGCCACTAGTGATAAATTATATTTAAACACGCCATGACTTATATTTTGCCAACAGGAGAAAAAAATACTAGCACACAAAGCTTTTAATATTTCAGCGAAAACTATTTTAAGATTTCTATTTTAAAATAAATATGCAAAGGGTAGTGCAACCATAACGCGCGATATTAATTGTCAACTTAAGTTGCTATTTCATTGATTCAGTGATTGAATAACTCCATCTAATGACGATTTCAGGCGTCTTCAATATGCCGAACGGCGGAAGTGAATCGTGATTTTACAGATGTTCAGCGACGAGACGCAATTTTACGCCAGTGAATTTTTTAACAAGCTGAGATTTGGACAAATGAGAATTAAGGAATGATTACTGCCACGGGCGTGCTAGGAAGTAAATGTTAGTAAATAGGCAACTCTTAAATATAAGTAACCATAAAAGTAGTTTTAAGTATTTGTAACTATCACAGACTTAGGATAACCGGCTTGTAACGTACATGCAGTGACATTTCCTGAAGAAGTCTTCCAAAGGAAGACGAAATATTGACAAATACATTAAACATTTTTCAAAAAAACAAAAAGGACCTTGAGCTGAACGAATTATTTGCAAATATTGAGTGCTAGAGAATAATTTAGTTTGGCACATTAATGCCATTGAAACTCAATTGTGTCTCAGACTCATTGAACTATCTAACCATGATAATGGTATAAAGGTAAACCACCGAAGCCGTGGTGCCCATTTGATTGATAATTTGTTTCACTCCTAACTTTCATAAATACTTCTATAATAATACAAAAAGTATAAAAAAAATTCTTTGAAAACTTTTTCATTTCTTTACAATTAAGATTGTGTGTTTTGGTTGGACCACCCTTTGCAAAGTCTGCTTTGATAGAGGTGTAAAATTTAAAGTCTCTTTTTTTAATTGTGTGTTTGAATGCATTCCATGAAGTCTAAAAAGAGTGTTTTGTTGGATTTGTTATCTTTTGAGGACAACGAGAGAAAGCTTCTCAAATATTGTGTGTTTGAATGCATTCCATTAAGTGTACAAAGAGTGTTTTGTTAACTTTTGTGCTCAACTTAAAGTTGGCCGCACTTTTCGATTTTTGCCGATCATTTTGGCAGCTGTGGTTTGGTATTTCATTATGAATACATTGATACCACAAAAACGCCTCCAAATTTTGCAAATGCATCCAGAACAAGATCACCGTTGATCCCGATTTTAAAAAGCGAATTTTCTTCACCGATGAAGCTCACTTTTAAATTAAATGTTTGGTTTGTACATTTGTACAACAGGTTATAGTTCAAGTTTTTTTCATTTCTTAAGTTTTTTTTTCTTAAGAAGGACTTTTTTACAATACAAAATTGTTGTGATCAATAATTTTTGATTGAAGAAGCCAAGAAAAATGATAATCAAACCTTCAGCTGCGAGACAACTACTGGAGCTCAATCTTGTTTGCCGGCAGTAAACAAAACTGCCGTATTGGGAGTGATGGTAATCCTCAAGTGTATATCCCAATATCGATACAGCGGACTGTTTGTTGTGCTTTATGCTGGTGGAATCATGAATCCGCACTTTTAAACTAAAAAATGCTGGTCAGAATGTTATAGTTGATGGTGGCAGTTATAGAGCCATGATTACTGGCTTTTTGGCTCATTAATTGAATGACCATCATATACAGAAACTGTAGTTCCCACAAAACGGTGCAACATATTACACAGTTCTTGCTAGAATTGGTTTATTGAAGGAAACATGTAGTTTGGTAATCGAAATATTTAATATTATTGCCTATACAAATGTTGGAAAAAGTAATCTAAAATTGGACGCTAAGATTAGATTACAGACTGTGGCGTTCAAAGGTCAGAGGTCAAATATAAATTATAATGCCAGAAGATTATCTTTTGCTGTAAGTTTGTTTTGAGTTTGTTTTAGTCTCTCGTGTTGTTATTGTTAAAGTTAAGCCTCCACAAACACTACTCCCTCTTTACTCCTCATCATAACAACTTTTCCTAGCTCCAGTACAATGCACTACATAAGTAGGGGTCATCCCCTGACTACTGGTCCCAGATAAAAAAAAAAAGTAAATTTCATGTCAATTTAAAAACTCCTTTTTGTTTTATACCATTTTAAAGTCCTATACCTTTATAAAAAACACCCTTCACTTAAAAGTGAAAAAAAATTAAGAACATCATATATTGTTTTCTCTTTTTATACAAACTTGAAATATTATATAGTAAGCTTTTAGGCATTCGATTTTAAGGTCTCTTTTAAGTACGTAATTTATTTATGTGATCTTTTTCATTCACTTTAAACTCCATTTTAAACACAGTTTACTGCTTCCTTTAAAGCTTTCGTACATCATTTAATTTATAATACTAAGTAAATGCAAGTGCGTATTTTTTATAAGTTCATTTGTAACTGTTTTAAATATAAACCAGAAATTTTTAATGGCCACCAAAAAACTTAAATTTTCATTAGTACAAGTTAACGACTTGTAAAAACATTTTCATTTCTCTTTCTGCTTTGTAGTCTAGAGAAAACAAAATTTAATTATATTTTGTTACAGCTTAAAAAAGAGTGGAGGACTAAAATTTTTATACAATGTTGTTTGTTTACGGTGCTCTTTTATGGCAATTCTTTCCTAATAGTTGTTTACTTTTAGGCGCTTATATGCTTTTATAGAATTGTGTGTCATTGTTATGTATGTGTTCATCTTAAGTATGAGACACATTATTTTAATTGATTTAATGTTGCGGCTCTTTGTAGTATGTAAACGTTTCTAGAACATATTTCAGTTTATTTGATTTATGGTGTATACTTTTGGGCGTTTCGGGGAAAGCATTTCAATTATTCATTGTCGACACACATATGCGTATACAGGCTGTAAAATGTTTGGTTTATTACCCTTTTTAGGGATTCGTTTGCTGCTGGCAGTTTTAAACAAACAAAAGGGCAAAGTACTAAGTTTTCTAATTATTGGCCTAAAATAAAGTGACAGTAACAGTGGTTAAGGTGAAAAGTATACAACTGAAATGATATCTCTAGCTTGGCAGGATAATTTGTTCAAAACAAAACATTAATAAAATATTTTACTACTCAAATGAAGCAGAAAAAAGAAAAGAAAACATTTGCTGGTACCTAATTGAATTACACAATTTGTAACGAATTCTTAATGAAGCTGTAATTAAATCAATTAAGCAGAAATTTAGAGACAGAAAAGCCATTTGTTTAATTGTGTTCATCATGTTTAGGTTCAATAAACTGGACTAAGCAATTAAGTTGTATTTTATTTTGAAATTTTATTTCATTAGACAGATTTGTTTTCCAGTCAAAATAATAAAAATAAACAAACAGACGAAATAAAAGGTGACCCAATCAAAACGAACGAAGTTAATTTTAAATAAAACAATATTTTTCAGAGCATTGTACTAAATATTTGCATTAGGATAGAAGGATCCATTTCAAATATATGTATGCTCGCCACGGTTTCCATATTTTCAACGTGTTTGGGACAGAATTGAGCTTCAAAGTCGTTAATATGACCAATTATCTCATCTTTAGGTCTTTAATTGTTCTTGGCTTCCTGACAAACACTTATTCTTTTAAATATTGCAAAAAAAAAAAAAGAAAAAAAAAGAAGTCCAGCTGTGTCCAATCATATGATCGTAGTGGCCAATTAGTATCGCATTATCCTGTTAGAACTGCCTATCATTCAGGTGCACATACTCAATTTCTAACCACAAGAAATCTGTTATCATATCGCGCCTCTAAACACCATTCACAGTTACTGCTTGGCCGATCTCATTTTCCAGAAGGTATGGCCCGATGATACCGCCAGCCTGCACCAAACTTTCACACTGACTTTTGAACAACCTCTTATCTGATCGTTTGACTACGTGCAGCAATTCTGCTAGTTAACGAATTCACCGAGAGAAAGTGTGCCTCAACGCTGAAGATTATTTTCCATGTGATGTCACCCTTCACTTTTTTCTGTTAAAACATAAACCCTCACTCCCCTCCCCCAGCATGCTACAGATTACAGCCATGGTATACGCCTAACCAGAACACCCTGCTAGCTGGGGCATAGAGGAGTAGGAGTTCTTTATTTGCAGTACCAAGTAAAACGCCAGCAAGCCGCATAACTTATGTTGTCTTGGACTTTTGAAGAGTTAATTAGCAGAACGGGGATCAGTAAAGCTTTAAGTTCTGTTTGCAGGCCATCCTAGTGCTAATCATGGTTGAGGTACGTATCTTGACTGAAACGTTCTGGCTGTTGTTGAAACATAAAATCACCAGCAGGAGACTTAGTCTGCCAGATAAGTATAGTGCTTGCCAGTTTTCGGGATGTATGCCCCCAAGGTGCTGTTGTCTTGCAACAGATACCTGTAATGTAAGGATCTAGAAGAGATGATTAGGCGGGTGAATTGTGTAAATGCTGATGCTCTTCTGATGGACTTCGGCCTACCAACTCATTAAGCTTTATATTCTATTGACTGTCTGGGATATTACATACAGAAGGGATTAGCAGGCTCTTTGTCCATGTGGCTACAATAGTTGCGACGTGTTTGAGCCTGGCGCAAGCCACACGATGGCACTGGTGACTCGTGAATAATTTACCCCGTGGAGTTGATCTATTACCAGATGAGGCCGTTAAAGCAGCTGCTGATGTAAATCAATATCGCTTTCTGTCTGTTCAGCCATGAAGCTAGCAGTTCTTCGAACTGTTTGGCATGGAAAGCTATAGTAGCTTTTTCTATGGCTGCGTTATCCTGGCCAAAGGCTACTATTTTCTGGTACCACGGCAGCCGGTAGCCCAGGCAACTCTATTGCCACCTTTGGATGACGTTCTTCGGAGTCAACGTGGTGGCTGATGTTGAATTCCCAAATACGGGG
The DNA here is from genome assembly GCA_914767995.1 of Thecocarcelia acutangulata. Taxonomy (NCBI): domain Eukaryota; kingdom Metazoa; phylum Arthropoda; class Insecta; order Diptera; family Tachinidae; genus Thecocarcelia; species Thecocarcelia acutangulata. Next base: position 15,511,413 of record OU612098.1, read on the forward strand.
AGAGTTTTAAACTCGGTGTAGAATTGCACTGCAAACGGGTACCGTGATCCTGAAATCGGCAGGAGTGTTAGACATGCTCCGTTCTGCATGTGCTCAAAACTGGTACCCATGCAGGATGCTTTGTCATGCAGACCTGGCATGGCCATCAAGGCAGAAACATATCTGAGACATCTTTAGATTCCGGTTAACTTGGAAACCGGCAGGAGTGTAAGAAAGGCGCCACGCCAAACCATGAGAGAGAGAGAGAGCATGCGCCATTCAGCATGCGATCAAAACTGGTACCCATGCAGTATGCTTTGTCATGCAGACATGGCATGGCCATCAAGGCAGGAACATATTTAAGACATCTTGAGATTCTGTCTGTTCAACCAACCATTCGGTATAGCTATAATGCTAAAAATGGTTACTAGACTTTAGCTCTTGAGTCAGTTGAAACTTGTAAGCTTATAAAATCAAATCTTTACTCTGCATTTGTATCAGTGCTGTTCGTAAGATGGTTAGTTAGTTGTTGAACGCAACGGTGAGTGTAGGCTGATGTCTCTTCTGCCACACTAAAGCGATCAGCAGCTATATTTTCCATAGAGTGAACTGGTCACACATGTAAAGTTTTTTTTTTATGTTTCCCATCAAACCAGGTCTGCTGAAATTTGTAGTTTGTGAACTACGTTTACCGAAAAGAATCACAAAACACATTTTGATTTGAACGTCTATTTTCATAAAAGGTTTCAGCAATTTTAAGGCGCTGCTGTTCCTCATCCTGTTTGAATTTGTTAAACATTCGAAACACAATTATGTCCAATTAAGTTGGACAAAAAGGTGCAACTTGTAATAAATGTCATGCATTATGATCCTTTATTAGAATAATCCAAAAAGAAGAAAACCATGGGGACTACTTGGTTAGTCATCAAAATATACAGCAAAACCACTTATTCATGGAAAAAAACTCATGACGCGCATTTGTTGGGATCAGCTGAGTGTGTTTTATAATAAACTGCTCGATTTAAGTGAAATAGCCTTTGGAGTACCACTGATGAGATAGAGCTGAGCTTTGAGGGAAAATTACCCTTAATACTTCTCCAAATATAATAAAATTGTTCTTCTAAATGGTAATGTTACTCCGTAGGTAGCGATTCTGGTGAAGAACTAACTATAAGGCACTACTCACCACATTCACTGGACCTTGAGCCGTCCGACTATCATCTCTTCGGGTTATAGCACATGCTCTGTAGGAGCAACGGTTTATATTTTATGAGGACAGCAAAAATTGGGTTGATTCCTGGTCTGAAGAAGTTCTTCAGACCCGGAATCTGAATGCTGTCTAAAAGTTGGTTAAGAGCAGGAAAATACTTCCATTTCATTTATAACAAGCCCAAAAACTGCAACTCTGCTTTGCTTGTCTGTGGCAGGAATTGAACCTACGAACTCGATAGTTTTGGTTGAGCCCTCTACTAAACCAGCCATCGTGAATTTAAAATAAATATAATTTTTTTTTTTTTGACAAAGTAAGTTTTCTATATTCTTATTAGAATTAATTTATTTTGTAGAATTATTTTTTCCTAAATGTGATAAGCAATATACGATCATACTTTATAGTTCTGAGTATTCTAAAAATGTTCTTAGTATTTTTTGTTACATGAATAAATATTCAGTTTTCATGAAATAAACTAACTAACTATTCCACAATCAGAAAAAAATAAAAATCGTTTATTATCAAATCACTGACACAAGTTTTAACACCCGTAAAATATGCTTCCATGTTACATGTATTTTTGGTAAAACAGATATTTACAATTATATACATAAACATATATGTATCTCTTGTGTTTTGAATAATACTTCAAAACTAAAACGATACTTGTTAACTAAACACTTCTAAATCTACACAACAATTCAGATGTTATCCATTGAAATATACTCGTATATAAACATACATGTAGAAAAAAAGCTTTTTATAGCATATTTTTAGGTGCTATGATGAGAAACTGAATGCAAATCGAAAAAATTTGAGCTTAAATCTTTCTGCATTTGATTGCATATTTAAAAGTTCTTTATTATTCTTATTTTTCCTTAGGTTTGTGGTGACCATCAGGTTGACTTTTTAAAGTCTGTTGTTGAAATCATTTTGTGGAGAAATCTACATTTCATTGGGACACGTGTTGTGAAAAAATATAAAAGTTATACTAAAGTGATTTGGTAAACATAAACTTTTGCTGTCTTTCAAAACGTTTGATTTGGGTACAAAGCCTGACATTGTTAGCTGGTCTGAAAATAACAAAAGCATACTTTAAGGGTTCTTAGAAATAAGTGCTAAGTGATTTGTGTTAAGTCAGGCGTGGAATTCAATTGATTTGTGTAAAAATATATTTAAGTGATTTTTATTAATTTGAAAAGTATGAAAAGTGTTGGGATAATAATTCAATCAACCGAACTTCAATTAGCTCACCTTTGACAGTGAATATCTTATCATCCGTTCATTAAAAGGGTTTAATATAAACATTTTTCCTTGATACACATGACAAGAACTTACTTTCAAAATAAACGACGCCTGTTTGACGTATCACTCACCTACTTCAATATGGCACAGTAAGTTCGAATGCAACACTGGTGCCATCAATCTTTGACGGTTACTAGACTACTGCTAAGTTTTGAATAAACTGCGTCACTACCAGAATGTGTTTCTTAGAGAAATAGAACTTTGGAACGGAAAGCAGAATTTTTGAATTAACATGCAATTTACTTTATTCGAAAGATAATCTTCTGGCTTCTTCTAATTTAATTATTGCTTTTCGTATAAGACCGCCATGGCTCGCTGGTATGTAGCCTTATCTGGTGGTTTAATTTTTAATGACCTTTTCCAACATTTAGGGCCGTATATCTTTATATGTCTATTATTCATTGCTTCGTAGTGTGGGAGGCGTTGGAGTAATATTTGTTAGTCTGAGCGGTGTCGAAGCTATGTACACTGAGCACTGATCAGTTTTAACTAATTTAATTCCAACTCTTTAAATTCTGCGATAATCTTTGTTTCAGTCTTTCCTTGTTATTATAGATAGGTTTAAGCCCAACGTCCACAAATACTACTGCCTCTTTGTTTCTTATAATAATATATTTTCTATGTCAAAACTGCTGCCAAGGTACGGCGGGTACCCACAATCATACTTAAGCCTGTGCAGCCCCTAAAAGTTGATGATACACTTGGTTCATGCAGCTTTCAGGCGGGACTTCTACCATCTCGACACTGCCGCCTTGTTGGAAAAAGCCCTGCGCCTTTATCCTTTCGTTTACTACAATATCTCCAGGTACTTTCTGGTACCCCGGCCACTTTCGAAGTTTCAGGTACAAATGTCTCGCTATCTAATTGAGAGATCGCCTCGGGGAGCAGGTTCCACCTTAATATATACCTAACCAGGGCACTCTGCTTTCTGGGACGTAGGGAGGTAGGGATTCCTCGTTTCTTGTAGCACAATGCTCCGCATATGTAGGGGTCATCTCCTGAGTACTGGTCCAAGATAAAAAAATAATAATAACATTCTGGGAAGCCGCATGAATTATGTTGTGTTTGACTACCGAAACCCTGACCCAGGTATAAATGGCAGAACGGGGATCGGCAAAGACCCTAAGAGTTACTGCTTGCAGACCATCCCAACGCTGATCATGGCTGAAGTGAAACATTCTAGCTGCGGCTTAAACCTAAAATTGCAGGGAGGGGAATTGGCTTCCATGATGACTATGGAGCTTGAAGTTTTTTGGGGGCAAATAATCCCCGAGATGCTGTCGTGTAATGTAATAAACCAGTAAGAAACCAGTAGTGATGGTTACGCGGTTGAGTTGGCTAAATGAGCTACCAACTCATGAAACCTTGTTTTCCACCAACTATTACCACACAAATTACACACACGAAGGATTAAAAGGCCATATGACTACAAACTTATGGCAAAAATTGCGACCTGTGTGATCTTTGCAAACCACAAGGAGGCGCTGGTGAATGGTGGTGGACTCTGTGGATTTGGGCCAACATTAGATAAGGCCGTTAGGGCAGTCGCTGGTGTAAATCAATGAGAGATTTTAACTAATTAAGAGTGGTACGTTCAACTCGTCCACAAAAATTTATCATGCCAGAAACCGTCGATAAAATTGATTGAAAAATATTGGATGATCAGAGCATGAGAGTACGTAAGATACCTCAGGTGCCTGAATATAAATATTTGGGCATGAAAAAGCTATTCGCTGTACTGTAATTACTTAAACATAAGCGTAATCAACTGTACATAAGTGTAATCAAGTGTCATCACTTTAAAAATGCTGTCGTTAAGGTGGCACGAAAGTGAACCAATTTCGTTTTTCATTTATTGTTTTACTAAAAACAAAATTATTTTTAGTCCTGGAAATTTTTATTTAAATATGTAAATTTTTTAAGCTATTACATCTTACAATAGGGTGATTAATTTAGTGCCATCTTGTATCAACGTAGACGAAATATGGAGACATCCCAATATTCGTGCTTAGAGAGCAGGGAGCAATCAAAACTATGGGTTCACCGGATGTACACTTTCCAAAGTAGGCTAAGCTGAGTCTGTCATCCAACAAGATCATATCAACAGGTTTTTGGCATGAACGCGTTGTTATTCACATAGAAGGCAGAATAGCCCTACTTCATCTAGACAATGGACAAATGTAGACGTGTATAGTCATTATGGCGAAATCCGTGAATTAGGCTATGAACTACTACCCTATCCAGTGTATGCCCCAGTCGTGTTCCATCTAGACAATGCACAAGTACAGACGTGTATAGGCACTATAGCGAAAATTCATTAACTGGGATGTGAGCCCACCCTGTGTTCATTTTCTTTTCTTTCCCAACTTGAAAAAATGGGTCGAATGAAGAGGTCATTATCGATAAAAACGCCACTTTGAAGGCTTTGGAAAAATTTATTATTTGTAAGAGATAAGAAATTGCAAAAATGCTAGACTATATGTATCAATCTGAAAAGATATTAAGTTGAAAAATAAAACGCTTATTTGTGGGGGAAAAAAGGTTTCTTCAAATAATCACAGAGTTATCAAACAGCCATCGTACGTGATAATTTGATTACTTTTGACGTCTTTTCAATTGCGTACTTATGCATCCATGCCTACAAGTAATATATTTCTATCGTGCATACAATCAAGCCAAAAATCCGCTTTGAAAACTTATTAAAAGTCTTCAAATTTTTTCTCTTCTTTATATAACGATTAGTATTTTTAAGTCATATTTCAATTGACTATGTTTCCCAATAACTTTCAGCTTTCGTTTTTACGGCATAAATTGTAATTATTAATTAAAATCTAAAATTGTGCTATTAACGAAAACAACAGAAAAATCATAATAGAATGGCCTAAAAATAGATTTAGCTACTTGCTCAAGGTAAGTGGATTCCTATTTCTTAATCTCGTTAAACGTAGGAGTATGAATTTAATTTCTTCGTTTATGCTATTTTTTTTTTTATTCGTAAAATGTTCTTGAAAACGTACAAAAATATTTATCCTTAAACAAGAACGTGCTTGGTAAATTTTTCTTGAGTTCATAAAAAAATATGAGTTAATTAAGTAAAATACATGAAAATCGTCAGCAACATTTCAAAAAAATCTGACGGATATGCGGGCTAAAAGCAGCGCTACTTTAACTACTAAAAAATCGGTATAATTTAGTTATTCTCTAGTAAATATTAGACAGCTATTTTATTATTAAAATAATTAAATACATAACAAAAAAAAAAAAAAAAATAAGAACTAAATATGCTCTTAATAAAGTAAGTAGTGGATCCTTCTTGAAGAATCTTGTTTTTAGTAAAAAAAAGTTTCTTCCTACGGACAATTTGCAGTACTAAAATTTTTAAACGGAAAATTTTTCAGTTTCGAGATTTTCTAGAGAAAAGTGTTTGGTACTAAACTTTTCTATAAATAGTTTGTTAAAACTAAAACTTTTCTATAAATAATTATTCGATACTAAAATTTTTTAATAAAATATATTTTTAGTACATAAATTTCTAACAATACTTTTCTTTTTTGTCCACAGAAAATTTGCTGGTACTAAAATGTCCTAAATTTAGTACTTAACTCAAGATATATGTATATATATTGCAGCAAAAATGTAAGCAAATATTTTAGTACCAAAAATTTAACGTAAACACTAAAAACTATTTACGGAAGATTTTTAGTACTCCAAGTTCTAACAATTCTGCTTTTTTTTCAATGGAACAAATTTCTAACAATTCTTCTCTTTTCAATGGAATAAATTTAGTACTAAACTAAACTCAATAAATATATTTATTACAGCAAAAATATAAGCAAATATTTAAGTAACAAGTAATTTTCGTTAGTACTAAAAATTATTTTCGGACTAATTTTCGTTAGGATTACGGAAATTATTTACGGATTATCTTTTGTACGTAAATTTCTAACAATTCTGGTCTTTTCAATGGCATACATTTCTAAAAGTTCTTTTAATTTCAATGGAATAAATTTAGTACTAAACTTAACTTAAAAAATATATTTATTATAGAAAAAATATAGGCACATATTTTAGTACCAAATAACTTTCGGTAGTACTAAAAATTATTTCCATATAATGTTTAGTACTTAAATTTTAAAAATTAAGGAAATATTTTAGTACCAAGAATATTTCGTTAGTACTAAAACTTATATACGAAAGATTTTTGTGCTCAAATTTTTAACAATTCTCTTCTTTTTAATGGAATAAATTTAGTACTAAACTAAACTCAATAAATATATTTATTACAGCAGAAATATAGGCAAATTTTTTTGTACCAAAAATTTTTCTTCAGTACTAAAAATTATTTACGTAAGATTTTTAGTATTCTATTTCCTAAAAATCCTTTTCTTTTTTGTCCACAGAAAATTTTGTGGTACTAAAATGTTTCTGTAGGATATTTTTGGGTGCCAACAATTCTGTTTAAATTGTTAATGATTTTTCACATTTTGCAGAAAATTTGTTTTTCTATAAAATTTCTCTAGCCAAATTTTGGTACTAAAATCTGTTTGATCTACAAACCTAAATATTTGTTATATTTACCCAAACCTCAAGAGATTTTAGAAAATTATGGCCAAAGCATAAATTGAAACGTTAACAATCGCTAAATATGATTGTAATTTAGCAATCTGCACACGTAAGCGGTGAATAAAAAAATATTGAAGAACAAAATTAAACGTGAGAACCACCGCAGGTCATACAAAACTTGAATACACACACATCCCACATTGCCTTCTACTTTCACACATACTGCGACAATCCTTACCAAATCTAAAGTAGTCCAAAATAGAACTTAATTTCAAAAGCATCCCCAAATAATTTCATGTCATGAAAGCACTAACTGAACACCTATAGCTGTTTTAAATGCCGATAGAAAACTCTGAAACAAGAAGAATACGTGTCATAATTTTTGATGCTGATGTTGTAGCATTGCTGATGCTAATGCTGTTGCTGATGCCGCAACAAGGCTTAAACGAATTGCAAATAAGTTGGTGGTGATAGAATTTAAACATATTTTAGTACTAGAAAATACAAAAGAGCACTCACACTAAAATTTTCAAAATCACTGAGTTTTTTTCTTAGCATACTTTACCGCTGTATTAAACTTTTTTGTTTGCCGTTTTTTTGATGATGTAAGCTTTTGTGCTGTGTTTTGCAGTCGATAAGCGAAACTGTTTGCTAACTTATTACCAAATAACAACTTAAACCACTGAAAGAATATAATGAGAAAACGTATAGAAATACAAAAGTTATTTTTGGTAATTTTTTATTTATTTATTTTTTGGTTAAGTGAGACTTGTAATCATAAAGGGTGGTCCAACCAAAACGCACGATGTTAATTGTATTTAAAAAAAAAGTTTTATAGAAATATGAAAATTTTGCATGCAATAACTATCGGCCAAATACTTGATAGCATATCTCTATTTGATGGTCCATATTTTTAATGACTCTGGGATATAATTGAGGTTTAATGTCGTTAATGTACTGAATTATCATATCCTGTAGCTCTTGAATTTTTCTTGGATTATTGAGATATTGTTATAGTAGTCTTATAGGAATCGAAAGAAATACCTGATTATTATTTTAATGTAAATAATATATTTTTATCCTGGAAGGTCCCGTGGGAACCACAGGATTTACTATTAAATTATATTATTTCCTATTCAATTAAAACCTTCTCTTGTTTTCGGTTTTACTTTCTTCATACTAACACTCTGATCACTATTTAACTGCTGTTAACTAATCGCTCTCTTGAAAAATTTGCCACCTCTTTTATAGTCACTGGAAACTGCTTCTGCTAAATACGCCCGAATTTAATTCCCGCACCAATATTCCGTCGCGTCAGCAACTCTCATAGTTTAGATAGGTAATTCGGGTGGTACCAGATTTTGGCTGGTACTGTTCTTTCTTATGTTTTACTATATTTGCTGCATTGCCTGACCTCAATATTTTTTTTATTCTTTTTGTGATGTTGGCTATTGACATTATTGGCTGGGGGGAGAAGTGAGTTCTGACTCACAAGAATATATTGTTTCTTTTAAATATCTCCAAACGATTAATGCGGAAATTATGCTTGTTAGCGAATCCACTGAGGTGGATGGAGGTCTTATTCTTTAAAACGTCACCATTCACGGCATATTGACGCCGCTTGAAATAGTCATTAGACTTCGCTTCTTAAATAAAATGTATTATTAATTTACATCTGCATTGTCGGCTTTAACTTATGGTATATCAACTCCATGGAGTGAATGTTTTAGTTGCTAAATACTTTTTGGAGCATAGAGAGGTGAGAGGTGGACTCCTACACCTTACACAGGGTACAGAAGTATAGTGAACTAGTTAGACATACACCAAGATATAACCTGCTTCCCGAGAGTTAAACAGACAGAATGTGGAATTGATGTACATCAGCATCTGCTTTGTCGGTTTCATCTGATGATGGACCAACTTCACGGGGTGAATTATTTACGATTCACCAGGTCCCCCGTAGTGCTGGCAAAACTCACACAAGTCGCAGCTATTTGTCGTAAGTTTGTAGCCAAACCTCTTGCTGAAGAATTTGAGTTAGCGATTTCTCAGAAGTCAACAGAACACAAGATATGGTGACGCCCTTTCCGCACTTAACCCACTCACCAGTCTAACCATTACTTGTGGTTCCTTACATTACAGTTGCAAAACAATAGCACTTCGGGGGATATTAGCCCCCTGCCATTTCTACGATTTTAGGTCTGAATCATATCCAGAGTTTTTCAGCTAAGGTATGCACCTCAACCATGATCAGCGTAGGGATGGTCTGTAAGGCAGAACCTCCCAGGGACTTTCCTGATCGCCGTTCTGCCAATTTACCCTTAGTGAGGGTTTTGGAAGTGCAACACAACATATGTTTTGCGGCTTCTTAGAGTTTTATTTGGTAAAACTAACGTGGAACTCCTACGCGTCTATGCTCCAGAAAGAAAGAATCGATACTATGCAAATAGAGTCATGCAGCTTCCTAGAGCTTTAATCGCTACAACATATGATGAACTTGTAACCTTCTAAGCTCCAAAAATAACGGCTTCCGGTTATGTGTACTCCATGGCAAACTCTGCTCCCCGGGGGAGCTTTTAAGTCAATTGAAGCTTGTCAGCGTGTATATTTAATTTTTTTTCGCATTAGTTACGTTCTTTAGATGTTTAAGTTTTGGCCACGATGATGAGTTGAGGTTGGTGGCTCTTCTGTCATACTGTCATGAGCTGCAGCAGTGTTTACCAGTGAACCAAGTGGGCAAGCTTTTCATGTTTGTTATAAAATTCGGTTTGCTGAAATTTCTGCACAATTTGCCTGATTGTGGACATATTTGGTGCATTATGCTGACCAAAAAGATCCTATTTTCGTATAAGGTTTCAACAATCTTAACGCGCTATTCAATTGTTGAAAAAGTTAACAGTATTACCGACTTGGGATCCATTCTTGATCATAAACTTGATTTCCGATTTTGGATTTATAATTTTTTAAAGAATTTTCAGACCCTTATATTACAAAGCAACTTTATATTTCCTTGGTTCGCCCTATTTTTCAATATGGATCAATTATATGGGATTCTTATATCACCATTCACATAAATAGTATTGAATCTATCCAAAAACAATTTCTTATTTTCTGTCTACGGGGTCTTGGATGGAACTGCTGCCATCATATGAAAGTAGACTTGGATTCATTAAATTATCAACTTTGAAAAGTTATCGTACCATGCTTAATATCTCTTTTCTCCTGAGATTGATTCGCGGTGGAGATGATTCAAAGTTTTTGCTGAGGAAAATAAATTTCTGTGTACCAACAAGAGCAACCTGTAACTATCAACTAATAAGTCTAGATTATCACAAAACCATCTATGCTAACAATGATCCCTTTCGTCGCATATGTGAAATATTTAACAAATTTTATCATATTATAGATATTTCTGAATCTAATGGTGTACTAAAACGAAAAATTATTTTGTACTTAAATACGTAATATATAAATACTTAAATAGTCTATAGCATTGGTGCCCACAAGTTCTATGCGAAAGAGTAAACACCAATCCATTTAAGAAAAACTATTTTTATTTAACATTTTTTGTTGTAAAAAGCTGTCGCCAATGTTTACCAACAAAGCACGCGAAAGTTTTGTTGCTTTGCTTTTGTGAGTGTACGGTGAAGAACGGAAAAAAATATAAAAGACAAAGTTAGTTGTGTATTTTCTGTTGCTAATGCTGAGCGCAGTATTTGTGTATTAAAGAGCACAGTCTTATAGCTAAGTGCATTTACAAAAACAATTGAGTATCAAGCGCATAGGGTTGGGCACACTGGGTCTATAGACTTAAATAAATAAGAATAAAAATGGTTGGGTTTCAAATTTAATGAAACAAAAAGCTGCCAAATTGAGTTGGGAAAAACCTAAGGTGTGACCCACAATTAACATCGTGTATTGTGGTTGGACTTCCCTTTCTATACTTAACTTTTAAAGGGAAATGGTATGATATGTACTTAAAAAAGCTTTTGTTGAAACCCATGCACAGGATTTTCCATTTAAAGCACAATTATTATTTACCCAAGAACGAGTGCTTTTGAAAACCTTTAAGAAAAATTCAATTATTTTTACAAATGTCACACATGTGTTTTCAAAACAAATATCAGCCGAAAAGTTTGCACAGGATTTGACGTGATATGGATTGCAAAAGAGAAAATAAATCGTGTCGTTTTAAAGTTCACAGTTTATTAAACAAATTAAAATCTCGATGAAACTCTTAAAGTAAAAATAGTAAACAGCAAAAGTATTTTTTGTGTGTTCTGCTGGCTGATATTTTCAAGTGTCACCTGGTGCCACTACAAATCAGCAACTTGAACAGAATAATAGCAAAAAAAAAAAAAAAAACAAAAATGAAAAATGGTAAAACTTTTCAAGCTTAGAAACACAAAAGTTGAATGTAAAGGAATTTGCACTTCATTAATTTAAATGCAACACGAAAATTTTCTTCTTATTATCCTTTAATGTTGGTTGCAAACTTTACTTGTCTACCTCAACTCAAGCAATACAATTAATTTCAAGTTGTTGTCTCATTCGAAATATTTTGTGTTGATCTTTTGCTTAAATATTTGTTTTTCAGTTTAATTTCTTTCCATTGAGGTGTGTCTAATTTTAACAACAACTTCTTTGCAAAATAGTGTTTTTGCTTCTTTTTATTGTATCTTTTAATTGTTGCATTGGATAATTAATTAAAACAATGTTTCTTATTGTGCACATTTTTCTTCTGCTGTTTCTTTTCTTACTCTTCAGTAGTTTATAGTCGCTTTTCCTATTACAATTTCCGTTTCCGTAGAAGGTAAGTCAACAGAAAAAAATATAATGAAGAAGGCATTTTCCGGCCTATACAAAAAGTCAAACATTTCTCTGCCTTTTATATATGCATGCATGCATAATAAAGGGTGGTCCAACTATAATACACGATGTTAATTAAGAGTAACATCTAAAACTATAATTTTTTGCCCAACTTAATTTGACATTTCTTTGTTCCAGTGTTTGACAAATTCAACTTTGGAGAGCTACACAATTGAGATTGTTGAAGCTTTTTGCGAAATTGGGCTTTCATATCAAAATGCCTTTCGTGGACTTCATGATATTTTGCCTCAGTTAAACTAAATACGTTCGTAATCAGGAGATTTGTCCGTTTAAATCAGCAAAACCGGGGTTGTGGGTAACGCGAAAACACCTGTGAATGCTAGCCCAGTTTATTCTCCGAAAAACAGTGCTGTTTGCGTTAGTGTGGTCGAATGAAATCAAAGTGCACCGAAATAGGTAGCAGTACGTGTACACGTGTTCCTTTTTTGTCTTTTTTCACTGCTGTCTGTGTTTGCTTTATATGTTCAATATTAATTTCTTTTCAATGCATTTCATTACCTTGTAGTGTGCAAGGTGCTGTACTAAATTTTTCTAATCTGAGCCGTGTCGAAGGTATACACACTGGGCACTGATCAGTTTTAACTAATTTGATTCCAACACTTTAAATGCCGTAGTAGGGTTTGTTTTAGTCTTTCGTGTTGTTATTGTTAAAGTTAAACCTCCATGAACACTACTCCCCTTCTCATCATAACATATTTTCTTAGTTCCAGTACAATGCGCTGCATACGTAGAGGTCATCCCCTGAGTACTGGTCCAAGATAAAAAAAGAGCCGCGTTCAACCTCAACTTGACGTCGTACCCAATAATTGAGCATCTCAGGATAATCACTTACAAGAATTTTGAATATAAGTTTGAATTTACACGCCTACAATATTGAATTGACTCAAAAGCTAAAGCCTAATGCAAACTTCAAGAGTAGTCAGTACACCGAATATGTGGCAAACAGACAGGATGTGTAATTGATTTACATCAGCAACTCGACGAGCTAATCTAATCAAGGACCAACTCCACAAGGTGAATTATTCACAGTTCACTGGCGGATACACACAGACTACAACTTCTGCCATATAACGAGTGATTTTTTTGCTATTATCTTTTTGGCAACACTAGTTTTGACAGCTCACGCACGTCTTGTATCTTGTGTCACTGTCAAACATCTTCAGTTTGGTCTATAATTTAATCATGAATCGTCTTACAAACGAAAAACACTTGCAAATTATTGAATTTTATTACCAAAATGCGTGCTCTGTTAAGAAAGTTCATCGCGCGCTTCTTCCATTTTATGGTCAGTTTAATCGAACTACTGAGGCTTCTATTCGGGCTATTGTAAAAAAAATTTCGCACCAAATTTACATTGTTGGACACTAAACTACCAACACGCTTACGTAGAGTGCGAACTGAAGATAATATCGCAGCCGTATCGGCCAGTGTTGTTGATGACTGTGAATTATCGATTCGGCGCCGTTCGCAGCAATTGGGCCTCTGTTACTCCACTACGTGGAAAATTTTGCGGAAGGATTTGGGAGTGAAGCCTTATAAGATACAGCTGGTGCAAGAATTGAAGCCAAACGACCTACCACAACGCCAAATTTTTGGTGAATGGGCTCTTGAAAAGTTAGATGAAGATCCACTTTTTTATCGAAGAATTGTGTTCAGCAACGAGGCTCATTTCCGGTTGAATGGATACGTTAACAAGCAAAACTGCCATATTGGGAGTGAAGAGCAGCCAGAAGCATTGCAAGAGCTACCAATGCATCCACAAAAAACAACCGTTTGGTGCGGATTATGGGCTGGCGGCATCATTGGGCCGTATTTCTTCAAAGATTATGCGAATCACAACGTTACTGTGAATGGTGAGCGCTACCGTGCGATGATAACAAACTTTTTTTTGCCCAAAATGGAAGAGCTTGACTTGCATGACATGTGTTTTCAACAAGACGGTGTCACATGCCACACAGCACGCAAAACAATGGACCAATTGAGAGGCGAGTTCGGTGAACAGTTTATTTCACGCTTGGGACCAGTCAATTGGCCGCCCAGATCATGCGATTTAACGCCTCTAGACTATTTTTTGTGGGGCTATGTTAAGGCTAATGTCTATAGCGACAAGCCCGCTTCGATTGACGCCAACATTGATAACATTATTCGTGAGATACCGGCCGAAATGTTGGAAAGAGTATGCCAAAATTGGACTAAGCGGATGGACCATTTGAGGCGCAGCCGCGGCCAACATTTGCATGAAATAATCTTCAAACATTAAATTATATCGACCTAACTATCGATCCAAATAAATATTTCATGCATTTTTCTGAGTTTTATGTTTTTTTTTTTTAAATTTCCCATAGTTATTAAAAAATCACCCATTACATCGAAAATTTTCTTCGGAAATATATTTTAATAGGAAGTTATGGCAGATATTAATCAATAGGAAGAATATTGAATAGGAGAATAGTGAACCTTCCGGAGAATATTGATTACTGCTCGCCGGCTGTACTGCCCGACAAGAGATTTGATGTAATCTTATCAGGCTCGGTCTCTGATAGGACTGGCGCAGATCGTCAAGAGTACGTGCTTGAAATTTTTACAGATGGATCCAAGTCGGACTCTGGAGTTGGCGGGGGTATCTTTATCCCCTTGTATGCGAGGAGGATGAGTTTCAGGCTGCAAAATGAGTGCAGCGTAGTGTAGGCCGAAATTGCGGCCATTATGAGGACAGCTAAATGGTTAAGGTACTACAGGATATACGGGGATGATATCCGCATTTGTACTGATAGTAAGGCTGCGTTGTATGCACTATCTGGAGTCTATGGATCCAAGTCGGACTCTGGAGTTGGCGGGGGTATCTTTATCCCCTTGTATGAGAGGAGGATGAGTTTAAGGCTGCAAAATGAGTGCTGCGTAGTGCAGGCCGAAATTCCGGCCATTATGAGGGCAGGTACTACAGGATATACGGGGATGATATCCGAATTTGTACTGATAGTAAGGCTGCATTGTATGCACTATCTGGAGTCTATACGACATCCAGGTTGGTTCGTGAATGCTGGATATCTCTAAACGAGATATTCAAACCAGGAGCTTTTCTGGGTACGAGGGCACAGTGAAGTGCCTGGAAATATAGTAGCTGATGAACTGGCAAAGGCCGGTGTCCAGCTACAACAGGGAGATATAGATGGGATCGTTGGAATCCCGCTTGCGAGCTGTAAGAAACAAGTACAGCGTCAACTTCTCCCGACCGCTCAAGACAGATGGTCTAGTGAGGGTACCTGTCGAATATCAAGGCTTACATGGCCTAGATATGATAACAGGAGAACTATCATTACCTAAGGGGCTTGCCCCACGGAGGTTGCGTTCGGTTGTAGCGGTCCTGACAGGACATTGCCCCCTAAGAACGCAGGCGAGGAGGTTAAATCCTCCATTCAATGACTTATGTAGAAATTGTAGAGATGAGGAGGAAGTAGAGAGCGTTGAGCACTTCCTCTGTCAGTGTCGAGCTCTTTCTTATAAGGATATTATACCTAGGCAGACCGATGATTCATGATTTGACGGAGGTATCGGACTGCGATGTACGGGTTGGTTCTAAGCCAGTGATATGTAAATCTACTGAGATACGTATCACATCCAGGCAACACAACGGGACCAGACTTGACCCAAGTGGGCTGGCTTTACAATAGCTGACAGCCTGTTAAACCTAACCTAACCTATGGCAAATATTTCGCTGTACTAGACATTATTTTCTTGCCCTCTTATTAAATTTTATTCTAAGAAATCTGCAATCTTCTGCTTAGCAACATTTCATATGTTGTAAAGTTTTGTAGGGCCATGTTTGAAAGTCCATTAAATAAATGGCATTATTTTATTTTATAGAATTTTTGTGGAACTTTATAAGTTTTAAATAAAATTTTTGGTTTGTATGTGTATCGGCTTTTAGTTCAAGTTTTTCCTTTCTTGTCTTCTTCAATCAAAAATTATTGATCACAGCATATTTGTATTGTAAAAAGTCCTTCTTAAGAAAAAGCTTAGGAAAGGCATTATTTTAATTATCCTTCAGCTGTGTAGGGTTCACTAAAAGGCGAATTTTGAAATCAGTTATCACACAATGTTGCACACTTAAGCTGAACTTTATGATTTCAACAATAAGCACTTCTCCATCGTACTCGTCGTATGTGGTACATATATGCCTTAAACTTTAAAATAAACAATTTGAGTGTATGTAGTACTTTGAATGGCCAGGACATAAGCATAAATTACATTTTCATAGAGTGTCTTAAACACTTGAGATTAATATTCTGCTAAATGTAAATAAAATATTTGCAAACATTAACGAAGACATACACAGGCTTATAAAGTCTACAGACATTTAACTAACCTTAAACAATGTAATTTAAGCACAGTGTTAAGTGTTTTGGGGCAAGACAAAAGGAAAAGGATTTGCTTTTTGCCTCTTAAATTTTGTGTATAATTTGATTAATGGATCGAAGACAGTTTTGCCATATTTCTAGCGATTACATATTTAGAAATGCCAGTTTATTGCATGGCAAATAAATACGAATATATGTAAGTGTGAGTATTTAATTCGCAGTTGCAACGTACACGTAATGAACTTGCAAATTGAGTGTACTTAATATCAAAGGAAGAAATTTGGATATATGTTATTGTGTTAGTGAAAACAGTGCCAGTTTTACGAGCTTGCACTTGCATGCTAATTGGAATGAAAACCTGGAATTGTTGTTAAAATATAAATAAATATAATATATATAATATATATATATATATATATATATATATATATATATATATATATATATATATATATATATATATATATATATATATATATATATATATATATATATATATATATATATATATATATATATATATATATATATATATATATATATATATATATATATATATATATATATATATATATATATATATATATATATATATATATATATAAAATATATATAATCAAATAGTCTTATAACTATTACATATGTACCCAAATAGTCATAGTCATCTAAGGACCACTGCCAAATAACGACTCAATGGCTCCTTAAGTCGTAATGATACTTACTTTTTTCAGTTTTTTTTCATATTTTGGAGAAGAGTGTAGATATACAGTCGAACTTTCATAGCTCGAATCACCATTATCCCAAAAAAAATTTCGATATAAGGTTTTTGTATTATGTATTTTTATTTAAAATTGCTTCTAATGGAAAAATATATACTTAAGAATATAAAAAACAGGGTTATGTACTCATATAGTTAAAAAACAGATTCCTAAATAAATACTGTCCGTATTTCCTATATTCGTTATTAATTTCGTATCAAACTAATTTGCACCGGAATAGGTAGCAACACGTGTTAAAATTGTGTGTCTTAATAAAGTCAACAACAAGAACACGTATGCTTTCTTTGTTGATTTTTCGTGCGCTTTTGACACAATTCCTCTTAATAGCTTGTTTTACAAGCTTTGTTGTCCTGGTCTGTCAAGTAAAATAATAAGATTGCTGCAACTTATGTATCAAAATAATGAAAGTTGTATCTGCGATTCCTTCGCTGTCGATATAGGTGTAAAACAGGGTTGTATATTAAGCCCTATATTATTTTCCTTATATATTAATGATTTAGTTGACGTGCTACCTGGGGGTGTTAATGTTGCTGATTGCAATGTAAAAGTACTACTTTACGCCGACGATATTGTTATTTTATCAGACAGTCCAACAGAATTGCAAAATATGATTAACTGCTTATATAATTACTGTGCAATGTGGGGCTTGAAAGCAAATCTCGATAAATCTAAAGTAGTAGTGTTTCGCACATTTCCGCACATTTAAACTGGAACTATGTTGGCGTTAACATTGAAATAGTTAATAGTTATAAGTATCTTGGAGTCGTTATTACTTACAATCTCTCTTTTAAAAAACATTTGATTAATAAATTACCAATCTCAAAATTAGCGATTAACTCTACTTGGTTAAATTATATAAGCAATCCACAGATATCGCAAAACAACAAAATAAAAATATTCCAGCTGCCTCCAGGTCGATTATGTTTTATGCGGCTCAAGTATGGGGCTATGAAAAGTTCGATGAGTTTGAAAAACTTTTCAGATTTTTATAAAAAAGATGCTGTGTTTACCTAGCGCAACACCTAATTATATGCTGTATATTGAAACAAATCTTGACTCTCTTTATGTATCGACCTTAAAGCTTCATCTCTGTTACATTAAGAAAGTAATAGATATGAAGCCACATAGATTACCACTTATTTTAGCATTAAAAATTATAGAACAAAACATATATTGGGCTAAAGAATGGGAAAATATTTGTCAAAATATACAGCTTTCTCCCGGTAACACTATGCTATGTAGAAATTGGAAACTTTTATTAAATCTTCTAAAAACTCAAGAACGAAATACTTGTGTGCAAAATGCTAAAAGTTCGCAATTTCACGACCTATATGCTAAATTAGATTACAATATTTCATCACTTTACTCTTCAAACTTTTCACCTCGTGTAGTCAGTTTAATATTAAAAGCTAGAGGTGGCTTATTAAACCTTAATGCAAAATCCTTCAGCAACAATACTGTAGGTATTTGTATTTTATGTAATTTAGATGCTTCTGAAAATACGGCTCACTTCATAGGTGTTTGTCCAGCATACAAAGAATTCAGAGTGCAATATTTTAGTAAATCCATACTAAATGAAAATGAAGTTATATGTATATTAAATGGCTTAAATTTTGTTTCTCTTTATAAATACATTGAAGTTATAAATACATTAAAGTATAGAAAACTTATTTTAAATGAATTTGTACCTTAAACTTTTCTGTGATAAAATAAACTTACATACATATCTTGTTTTCTTTTCTTTTTTTATCGAAGTATTTAAAATAATTTTGTTAAAAATTGCGCCAATCTGGCTTACAATTAATAAGTTATGCCATTTATAGATTTAGTTGCCGTATCCAAAAAAAATTCTTACTTGAGTTTTAACGCATACGTTAGTTACCAAACACATTAACACTACCATACATTTGTTAAAAAAGTTTATGCAAAAACAGTACGTTAACTTTTATATGTAGTAATGAATTTAGTTGTTTTATTCTGGCAATGCCGTTATGTTCAGTTGTAATTTCTTGAATAGTGATGTATGAAAACTAATATTCGAAAATCGAAAAATAAATTTAAAAAATAAAAAAATTTTATTATTACATAAAATAACACATTTTTGGCAAACATTTCCTGGATTTACCTTTTTAATAAATACTATATAATATGTAGTATATTACTGAAATTGAGAAAAATTAATAGGATTACTTACTAGAAATATTTTTATTATTCGAATAAAGTTTTTCATTGTAATCGTTTGATTGAAAGTGCATCACTAGCATAATTGTAATTTATATTATTCTTTCAAAATTAATAATTTGAGAATGTAATGTTTTTATTTCTTTATATAATGAAAGTAATATATAGTATTATTCTTTAATTTTCTCAAAATTTTAATTTTTAAGCAAAAAACAATCGGCAAGTCAACTGTCATTTTAACGTAAAGTTAAAGTGTACCCAACTCAACTTTAAGGGCAAGGTAAGCTAACATTTGTTTTTGCATAAAACATTAGGTAATTTTTCTTAACAATTGCTTACCAAGCGTTGTTAAGTTTTTTTTTTTGCATACGGCCGTAAATCTATAAAATCTAAAAAAGCGAACTTAAAAAATTATTTTTATTTAAAAGCAGTTGTGGTAATAAAAGGAGGTTACTAAAATACAGAAAATGAATGTTTCAGATATCGGTGTACATATACTCTAGATATAGTCTAAACCGATTTTTTCATGAAAAAATTTTTTTTGTGCTTAAAATCAGTTTTGGTAATAAAAGAAGGTTATACAAATACGGAAAATGAAAATTTCGGATATCGGTTCATATACATATATCCGAGCATATTTAGTTCAAATTTGTATATATACTATGTATTTACGTGACTATCGTGATTAGATTCGGGCCAGCCGAATATACTACACTCTTACTTGTTAATTTATTGAACTCTTAGTCTATTAAGCCCAAATACATTTGTAATTTTGCAAGGCAACAATGGTGTACAAAATCACTACCTATTAATATTAATTGTAAAAAGTAAAAATGCGTTTAGAACACTCCTTAGAACTACCCGGCCATTTTCGCACAAATAATAAGATAAGACAAGTAATAAAATTTTTTGTATAAATTGCTTTAAAAAATACTTATACACTCATAGAAAACCTGTGATAACTGTGATGTATTTTAACACCAATACAATGCCAAATGTCATCATTTTTGACCCCATGACAATTTTCATCGCTGTGATGTCAACCATTACATAAGTTGCTCTAATTATCAACAACGACAATTATGAAAATTATTTCATCAATGGAATGTCATACTGATATCATAGAGATGCTTTATCGGAATACTTTTGATGTACATGCTCACATCAATGCAAGGAAACTCCAATAAAGAAGTCAATGTAATGACAAAATATCATCAATAGAATGGCGCACTAACATCAGATGTGCTCATTAACATCAGAAAACTAGCACGTGAAGTAAATTTGATGACGACATATCATCAATACTATGGTACGCTATCATCAACATTAAACTTCGGTTCAATATGATGATTTCAAAAATATGTTCATATACCTAACTTTATATTCTACCATGTTCAAGAAATCAATGAGTATTAAAAACATTTCCTGCCATCAATACAATGTCTATGTGGCGCATTATCATATTTTAATTGTGTGCATGCTGTGTATGAGGAAATATTCTCTTTCTCTGATTCGTAGCTCTTCTTTTTATTTTATGACAGCGTAGAGTGTCATCATATTTATGTAACTAGCGTCTGACTGAATGTCATTAATAGGATGCATTTTTTTCTACTTCATAAAAATTAATTTGAATTTAAAAATAATAATTTTAACAACCTAATTCCTTTTCAACAATAAATAGAAAATATTAGAACACTATTTAGGCTTTTCTATAATCAATTTTGACAAATTAGATGAATTTTAACTATTAATAAAATGTATCATTGAATTGATGTCACCACAGTTGTAGCATTGATAATACTCAATATATGACAAAATTGTGTGATGACTTTTGTGATTGAGATTGATGTTAATTTTCATAACATTGTTGACTATTTACATGCTATTGATGTCACAATTCTGATGACCTATCGTTATCAAAATGAAGATGCTTTTTTCTATGAGTGTAGGCACCGCATTCCGCCTATAAGTATTTTTTAAATATTGCTTCAAACTGCGAAACTGTTTTGCTGAAATCATGTGCAGGGATGGGGAAACAAACTATAATTAAATCTATAATCGGCTATTTTTAACAATAATACATAATGTTTTGGCGTTAAAGCTGCTGTGACCATATTTCAAACTGTCTTTTCTTTAAAAACATATATAATTTTTTTGCATGAATGCATGAAAATAGAATATATTTGATATCTCACAAAAAAATAAAAACAATTGGAAATGATAACAAAATACCACATTCTATTTGAACTACTACAATGGTGTTTTAAAATATTGTAATTGTGCATTTTTTGCACATTTCACTACTAGTTTTCGAAACTCATACAGCTACACATGTTAGTAAATGAATAATTTTTCCCACTTGTGTTTGTTATAATGTGTTCTGCTCAGTTTGAGCCCAGATAAGTGGCAATGATTTCTCTCTTTACACACACAATAGAACCACACACATACCTACACACACACACACACACACACATTCAGTTCTGGAAACAACATCACATTCGTTTTAGATAAATCGCCAGTATGTGATGGCCATTTTGAAATTGTGTTCATGTAATTGTAATCTAAGCTCATATTCACTGAAACAATGACTATCATATAAAAATACGTCTGTCCATAATTAAGAGATATGATGTTTTTATGAAACTAGCAAAAGTAATAATATTAGACTGAGTTGACTATGGCATAGTCATAAAATGGTAAAATCATACAATTGTGTTGTCGAATAGTACTGTACTCGTATGTAATTAGTAATAAAGTAATCTGCCCATAAAGTCATATGTATTCTTATCAGTATATAGTCAAAAACTGTAATACGCAAACTTATAGTATTAGGTTATTAGGTTACGTAGCACAGTCCAATAGTTTCATGAAACCAGCCCACTTGGGATATGTCTTGGTTTCGTTGTGTTGCCTGAGGGAAGAGTGCAACCTATAGCCTATGAGACCTACATTTCCGCCGACAGTTCAGATACAAACCAACCTGAAAGCCGGATAAAATAATCTAGTCCTTTCACTTTGCGTTCCCATATATCTGCTAATACGTGCAGTATCGGTCCACCCAGATACAGCGCTTTCATAAAACAGACAGCCGTGCACAGAGAAGAAGTGCTCAAAACTCACTTCCTGGTTCTCATTCACACAACTTCTACAGAAATCATTAAATGGAAGGTTTCCTAACATGCGTTTCTATGTGACAATGTCCTGTCAGAATTGTCAGCAAAGTACGCAACCTTTGCCGTGGACCGTAGTCCCCGGGGGGGGGGGGGGGGGGGGGGGGGAGAGAATGTTAGTCTCAGTACTTGGCAGGTAACCTCACTAGGCCATCAGTTCTGTGCAGTCCCCACAAGTTGACGCTGCACTTGGTTCTTACAGCTTTTAAGTGGGAAGAAGTCCTGTATCAGTGTCCCCTCGCTGTAGACGAGCCCCTACTTTCACCCTAAAGGGAAATGCATTTATCTGTAATCTACACATAATTGTTGACATTAAAGAAAATATACACTGCGCGTCATCAGGTTAGCGCCCCTCTTTACACTTTCTTTTAATATTAAATGGTACCTAATCTATTTGTGTTATGAACTTACAATTTCTATCTATTTGACTTCTATAAATTCTTCTTAAAATAAAAAAATAATGGTTATAACGTATAGTTAAGTTAATATTTTATTTTTAATTTTTAGATGAAGTAAAAATGTACCAAAATATGGTCATCAGGATAGCGCCTTATGCGATAATTTCAATGAATTTAGTTTTTAAGCCACTCAAGGACATCAACTTTTTGGCTTTGAATCCAGGACTATACGGATCTGGCTGTATAAATTGGGGCATTGTTATGTTGGAAACGCCACTCTAGACTCCCGACTAAGTTTTGGAATGGAGGAAAAGTTTTAGTTATAGTATAGTTTTCCGCATTCATGGATGATGTTAAAAACGGCAATTCGCAGGTGCCATAGTAGGATATAGCTCCCCACACCTTCACACCTCTCTCTCTCTCTCAAGTGGTGTTCCTCTTTACGTAGGTCATGGAAGTAACAATTGTACCCATCGGGCCCTTCTAAATTTAATTTCTTTTCATCTGAAAAGACCACGTATTTCCACTGAGCGGACCATGTCATGTTTCAAATCTAAGCGTATTTCCTTTCTTAGCGTATTAATTGGGGGTTTCTTTTCCAATTTCTGTCTCCGTATATATGCTGCTTTTCTTATTACCTTTTGCACCGTTCGCTTTAACACATGGCAAACGAGTCGTGCGAATATGAATAGCTCGCCTATTTTCTTCAGAAATCACTCGACTGTTATCGTTATAGTTTTCTTTATTTTTAAAAAATAATTGTCTATGGCTTTTCTGTGCCTTCTGTGTTTTTGCGGCAATTTTATGGAGGGATAGTCTTGAGTCACAATAGGCTTCAATTTTCGATTTTCCTCCAGAGATAAAACTGTTCCTCTTTCCAAATTTTGCAATTGTTTGAAGATATTGAATATTTCAAGCCGCACAAAAGAATTGATGACAGTAATTGCAAAGACAAACTAGATAACTTAAATTGTATTTGAAGCAGAATAAGTGCAAAATGCTTTGTGAACATATATAAAACAAAATATAAAATAACATATAAAACAAAATATAATAATATCGCATATGACGATTGCAAAAACAAAACACAAATTAAGAGTAAATGAGTAAATTGTGGAGGGGGGGAGGGGTACGCTAAACTGCTGACGCGCAGTTTATATCAATATAAGAGCTATTCTCCTTCATTTAATCTAAAATTATAAACAAACAAAGTGATATATCTTCCCAGCGGACACCCATATTTGGTCGAATTTCGACCACAGGACGAACTCTAAAAATTGTTGCTTATGGGACACTTGCAAAAATGAAGATTTTTTTTGTGAACATTCCTAATAAATGAGTACAATGCCACTCATGCTCTCTGAGTCAATTATATAATTACGAATATTATTATCTTCTTTACATTAATACATATGTGTATGTTTGTGTGTCTGTGTGTGCAATTTGAAGTTATATCTCTGGTGTTTAGCCTCCATATGTTAAAATAATCATGAATGGTGGTGTATCTGAATGAACATATTAACTGCTATTACGGCTACTAACACTTTCCGGCCAGTCATGAGTTGATAGATACTACTGTTGTAGTTTAAGTGTCGGTGTGTGCAACCAGAATTAATGTTTAGCTAAGTGGCAATTTAAATGCAATTCACAAAATGGAAGTTATTTTTTATTGCTACCAAAATTTTTGGATATTGCATGCTATCTGTAAATTACGAGAGAAAAATTAAAATGAAATGGAAACTAGAATTTAACTTCAATGAGCTGGTGCTTCTTTATGCACAAAAATTACTGGCAATTTATAGTGAAAATATTTTAAGTAGTTTTCTCTCTATTTGATTTGTAAAAATATTTTAATTTTAAACAAAGCTGAAGTAACATAACATTTACACAAAATATTTAAAAATAAATATAAATTGTTTATTTTTATATCATATTATATAATTAAACATTTTTGTTTCATTTTTAAAACACGTGTTTTGCTTGAACTTTTGCATTCTTAGCTTTGACCTTTAGCTTTATACGATTACATTGTTTGTTGCTGCTTTAAAATAATAAAATTAGTTTTCCTGAAACATATGTTTGTAATTTGATTTCAATGCTAAAAGTGTATGTGTCTAGCATAATAAGAAAATATTGCTATTCTTTTACAGCTTCTTGCAATTGTTGGAAGTTATCTACATAATAAAAATTTTAGAAAAAGAAACAATTTAATAAGTATATTCCACAAGGATTTGAAACGAAATTAATAGTAAAATAAAAAAGATTTTGAATAGTTTGAACGAAAAAAAGCTACCAACGCCCATGGCCTATTTCCATGGGCTGAAAACTTGTGCTGAAAGTGTCTTATAAAAATTTTCTGTACCTAAAAAATTATATCAAAAATATTTAATAAAAAAAAAAAAAAAAAAAAATGCAACAAAAAAGTGAAAACCCCCTCAAAAATGGTTTTTATACAAAACCTTTGAAAAAGTCCTGTAAAAATTTTAGTCCTTAAAAATTTTCTATGGAATATTTAAAAAAGTAAAAAAACCACTCACGAACGATTTCTATGCTAAACTTCTGAAAAAGACCTGTAAAAATTTTAGTCCTTAAAAAATTTCCATGGAATATTTTTAGTAGTAAAAAAATCTAAAAATATTTTCACTAGTGAACAATTTCAATGATGATATTTTCTGAAATAAAGCATTTTTTTCGTCTAAAGTTAAGTACCGAAAAACTCAACAAAAAGTACAAAAAATTTTTGTAGAAAATTGATACTACAAAGTTTCTGCAAAGAAAATTTATGAACGTTAGTACCAAATTTTTCTTACGAATTATTAGTACAAAAAAACTCTATATACAATTTTTAGTACTAAAAATTCATTGATTTAGAAAAATATTTATTTTTTAGGTGAAATGCTTGGTATTAGTAAAAAAAAAAGAAAAAAATTAAAATTAAAAAGTCGATACAACATTTTTAGTACCAAAACATTTTCAATAGAAAGTTTTTATAATAGTATTGCAAAAAATTTTTTTTTGCCCAGCATTGGCTGGACTTATTCCATTTTCTATGTTTAGTATTAAGACCGAAACTTATTGTTAGTTCATACTTCGAGGATTGAAGAAATAAATGAATGTAAAAAAAAGTAACAGTTGAAATTTTCCGAATAAATATCTAATGTTGCAATTTTTTTGCAGAAAAGATTTAGTACTGAAAGTTTTCAGTACTGAAACATTTCTATGAAATATTTTCAACGCTTTAAAATTTCTGCCAAACATTTTTAGCACTTCTAACTTTTTATAGACCAGTTTTAGCACTAAAATAATACTGTACACAAATTTTGAATACTGAAAATTTTCTGCCAAAAATAGCTATAAAACTGTTGTTGTACTGATTTTAGTACAAGAAGTATATAGTTGTATTACTTAGTTAGCACCAGCATAATAAGAAATTGTTGCTATTATATTTTATAGCTTCTTCAAGTTGTTTGAAATTATCTACATAATAAAAATATTAGAAAAATAAACAAACTAAGATGAATATTCCACAAGGATTTGCAACGCAATTAAGAATAACATATAAAAAATTTTTCATATTTTGAATCAAAAAGAGCTACCAACTGTCTATTTCTATGGGCTGAAAAATGATGCTGAAAAATATCTATAAAAATTGTTTGTACCTAAAAATTTGATGAACATTTTTGAAAAAATCTTTCACAATTTGAATTCTCAAAAATTTTCTATGGAAAATTTTTTTTTGGAAAAAAATAAAGAATATTTTAATAGTGAAAAATCTCTATGATGATATTTTTTATAGTCAAGCATTTTTTTTCGAAGGCCAAGTATTGAAAAATTCTTTAGTACAACAAAATTTCTTTAAGAAATTGGCAACACTACAAAGTTTCTGTAAGGAAAATGTGTGAAAAATATTTAAAAATTTCTTATGCATCATTAGTGCAAAAAATATAATTTTATTAGTACTAAAAATTCTCAAAAGGAATTTATTGATATAGAAAAAAATATATTTTTAAAGCAAAATGCTTGGTACTAATTAAAAATAAAACAAAATAAATTAAAATTAAAAAGTCGACACAACAGTTTTAGTACCAAAACATTTTAAATAGGAAGTTTTTATTGTAGTATTTTAAATTTTCAATAGAATATTATTGACAGTTGAAAATTTCTGAATAATTTCTGGCGCTGCAATTTTTTTTTTTTTTTTTTTGCAGAAAACATTTAGTACTGGAAGTTTTTTGTACTGCAAAATTTCTATGGAATATTTTCAATGCTTTAAACTTTCTGTAGAAAATTTTAGGCACTTAAAATTTTGTATAAAAAAGTTTAATACTAAAATAATTCTAAGCAAAATTTTTTAGTACTGAAAATTTTCTGTACAAAATTTTTATAAAACATTTTTGCACCGAACTAGTAATATTAGCTCTGTATATAAAAATGTTAGTTTTAAAAAACTATTTGACACAAAGAATATTCTGTGAAAATGTTTTAGCACTATTTTAAAGCAATTACTCGTTAATAAAAAATTTCCAGATGGAGTTCTTGGTTCTTTTTTATATATTTTTAGTACCAAAAAAAAAATCTATATAACATTTTTAGTACCAAATTTTTTATATATTTAGTACCGAAAAAATGCAAAAGTCGATATAAAATTTTTAATGGCAAATTTTTAGCTCTGAAAAAGTTCGACTGAATACTTTTAGTACTTAAAATCTTCTTAACATAAAAAAATTTTACTATTATTATTAATATAGAATAAAATAAAAAAAATTATATTAATTTTGAGTACCAAAAAGTTTTTAGTGGAAATTTTTAATTTTCGACAATATATCGATAACATTTTCCGAAAATGTTCTTTGTGCCAAAACTTTTCTGCAGAAAAGTTTTAGTACTGAAAAATTTATCACTACAAAATTTCTATAAAATATATTCAAAGTTTATAACACGTGGTACAAAAAATATTTCTTTTAAAAAAAGAGTTTAGTACTGGGATCTTTCTGCGCAAAGTTCCTATAAAAAAATTTTAGTACCGGAAATTTCGTATGAAAATGTTTTAGTATAACAAATAATATTAGCTGAGATCTTTCTGCGCGAAATTCCTATAAAAAAGAAGTTTAGTACCCAAAATTTCTTGTGAAAACGTTTTAGTATAACAAACAACATTAGCTAGTACCAAGTTAGATAAAAAGACAGTTTTTTAAGTTTTTTAAAAAAATATTTATTTATTACCTTTTAGTATTACTAACATAACAACTCATGAATTTTGAAAACAATGGCTACTTTCTTAAACAGACCTCGTATATGCACAAAATTTTCAATATTTAAAAAATCTTTAGCATAAAAAAAAATTCTGGGAAAAGTTGTAACTCTTTAAAGAAAATTTTTTTGGCACTATTTTTCTTTTTATTAGAAATATTTTTAGTACCAAACAATTTTTGGCAGAAAATTTTTGCCACAACATTGCAAAATTTCAAAAGAATCTTTTTGAAACTTAAAATTTTCTGGAAAAAAATTTAGAACTGCAAATTTTCTGCAGAAAAGTTTTAGTACCGCAAGTTTCAAGTATCGAAAAATTTCTATAGAATATTGTCAATGCTGTAGAAAGTTTTTTACGCTTAAAATTTTCTATAGAAAAGTTTTAGTACTAAATTAAATTCTTACAAAAAATGTTCGTGGTGCAAATTTTGTGCACAAAGTCTATATAAAATAATTTTAGTACCGAAAATTACGTGCAAAAGTGTTTTAGTACTAGAAATAATTAGCATTATTACTTAGAATATACACAAAAATTATGGGAGAAGAGGAAAATAAGGAGATGGAACACAATTTAAGATTTGTATTTTTAAAAGTAAGTTTGTCCGTTTTAATTTCTTTTATATATTTAAGAAAAACTAAGTACACAAATAATATATTTGTCTTCTTACGGTATTTTTCCCTTAATTTCAAGAATTTTTTTTGGTTTCTTTAAAAGGCAAGCTACACTTTAATAACATAAATTATAATCAGATGAACTTTTTATTTGAGTAATTAATATTTGTTGTTGTTGGAGGTATAAATTTAACAATTCACTGAATGATTGGTTATATTTTTAGAAGAAATTTTTTTATTGATATTAAATTGACGGCGTTGGGACACAAACTTACACTCAGCAATCAAAATGAATCTCAACTAATTGTATTTTCTTTCTCATTTGCATAATTTTGCTTAAATTGCTGCCTACTTTAAGGCTTAACTGACAAACTCTTAATTTTAAATATTTTTTGCTCATTTTCTTTTGTTTTTTTCTTTGTTTGTTTAACAAAAGGGTCGTTTATATAAAATGACAATAAATATTGCTTAGTTTATGGTTTTACTTTTTCTGAAAAATAAGTAAAATGTTTTCTAAGGCATTTGTGTTTTTATTTGTTTGTGTATTTTTCTTTTATTTTTTAAAGCAATTTAATCTTTCTTAACATAGGTTGTTGGTTTTATTTGAGGTTTTCTTTATTCTGTTTCATAATTTTCTTGCTGCCATGAGTGTGAAAAAATTATGTCCTTTATGCTTTAAGGGGAAGGGAAATATATTGGAATTTAGTTCGTTCGTGAGCTGCTGCTGACAGAGATTATAATCTTGCGGTTAACCAACAAAACCTGATACTAATAGGGTGTCAAATGATAATTTTCAAGTAAAAATACTAAAACAGAGTTACAAAAAATAAAAGGGAAATTTTATGTTAAGTTTTTTTTAAGATTATTGTGATTTTAGTTACACTAGAAATTATTGTTAAAGTTCTTAAAAAAACTATAAATTATACAAATTCTGTAATCAGTTTTATAAAAACTTGTTGATGCAAATTTAGAAAACCAAATATTTAAAACCAAAAATTTGATAACAAATAGTCTATTAAAAAAAGAAAAAGAAATTTATTTCTATATTTTTTTAGCAAAAATATTTTTGTAACTAAAATTTTGATTTTCAATTAAAATTTTGATAAAGAAATTCTTCATCCTATTTGCTTTGATCTTTATTTAATTCAATATTTCCAAATAATTCGTTCAGCTCAAGGTCCTTTTTGTTTTTTGTTTTTAATATTTTATGTATTTTTCAATATTTTGTCTTCCTTTAGAAGACTTCTTCAGGAAAAAATTGTTTTCTTTGTGGGTAAATGCAATACAAAATTTGAATTGAAATTCAAGGACCTTGAGCTGAACGAATTATTTGCAAATTTTGATAAAGAAAAATTTTCAGTATTTAATAAATTTTAAAGTCAAAGTTATTAGTACTAAAATTGATAAAATGCTGTTACAAATTTTCAACAAAATTTTTTAGACCAACATTATTAAAGTTTCAATAGAATAATATTTGATCAAAAACTTTCAGCAGAAATTTCCAATCGAAATTTCCGTAGAAATATTGCTTCTGGTAAATTTGAACTAACATTTTTAGCACTTAGAACTTTAACTCCTTTTAAATTCAACAAAAATTTTTTAGTACTCTTGAATTAAGTATTTGTTATTCTTACTCTAGAAACCATTCAACATTTTTTAATAAAAATATGTTTGTGCAAATATTAGCCAACAGCATTTTTGTCAAAATTTCCTAGTATTGTTATATATTGCAATCATTTCAATATAGTAACAAATAGAAAATTTCAACAGAACTTTTCAGCAGAAATTTTAAACCTAAAATCTTTTAATATTCAGAAATTCTCTATTCCGTTTTAGTTAAAAAAATTTTTTATAACATTTAATTTCTCCTGACGATGATAACAAATTGTTATCTAAATATCGAGAAATAAAAGATTTTTACATATGTACAACAGGTTTTTAGTTCAAGTTTTTCCTTTCTTAATTTTTTCTTAAGAAGGATTTTTTACAATACAAATTTGCTGTGATCAATAATTATTGATTGAAGAAGACAAGAAAAATAATAATCAAATCTTTAGCTGGGGGACAACTAGCTGTTTCGTAGTCGCTACACTACTCATCAGCACCCACTGGGATTCGAACTCGGGACATGACGTATCATGATCTACTGCTTTAACTACTAAGCCACCGAGCATTTAATTATTTTCTATCTATATTCATCTCATTAAATTAAATACAAAAATATGTATGTTAATAAATAAAAATAAATACCGCTAGTTTAGAGACAGCAAACGCTGTACAAACAAGTGGGCAATTAACAAAATGCATATGTGATTCAATATGAGATGAATACAGATAGAAAATAATTAAATGCTCGGTGGCTTAGTAGTTAAAGCAGTAGATCATGATACGTCATGTCCCGAGTTCGAATCCCAGTGGGTGCTGATGAGTAGTGTAGCGACTACGAAACAGCTAGTTGTCCCCCAGCTAAAGATTTGATTATTATTTTTCTTGTCTTCTTCAATCAATAATTATTGATCACAGCAAATTTGTATTGTAAAAAATCCTTCTTAAGAAAAAATTAAGAAAGGAAAAACTTGAACTAAAAACCTGTTGTACATATGTACAAACCAAACAATTTTTAATTTAAAAAATTATAAAAGTTCAACAAAAATTTAACAAACTAAAAGATTTTTAATTGTAAATTCTTTATAAAAAACAAAAAACGAAGATCTGAAGCTGCAAAATTTAAATTTATTTTTTTTGTAGAATTATTCGGCACGAGAAATATAAGGTTTTAATACTTTAACTGGAAAAATAGTAATACAAATTTTTACAAAAAAGTGTACTAAAATTTTAGTACTATTTTTGTACTAAAATTTTTGTACTAAAATTTTTTGTACTAAAAACTTTTGTACTTGGCATTCTATATTAATTTTTCTGAAGAAATATATGTGATCAAAACTTTTCCGGAGAAATTTCCATTAGAAAAATACAATACTTGTAAATTTGAAGAAACAAATTTCAATACGTTTTAGGCTCAAAATTTTTTGAAAAATGTATTTTGATTACAAGATTTTGAGTACTTTGGTCCTTTTTAGTACTTAAAACTTTCAATTAAAATTTCTTGAGTACTAAAAATTCAAGTATTTTTTCTAATAATTGTCAATAGAAATTCTTCAACCGAAAATTTCCATTAAGAGTTTTCAATAAATTTTTTTTAGTACAGTTTGAATGGAAAATTTAAATAATTTTTAGTACTAAAAACCTTTAATTGCATTTTTTTTAAGTTAAGTATTTAGTAGCCTTTCTGTTGTAATAGGCACGTTACCACATTTTTAGTAAAAATATATTTCTGTAAAAGTTTTTCAACATAAATATTTTTGTGTAAAAAATGTTAAAGGAAAAGTTTTTAGTACTACATATAGTTAAGTTGCAGTTGCAAAAATTTTAATAATTTTTAGTACTGAAAACCTTTTATTATATATTTTTTTGTTTTAAAAAGTTAAATATTTGGTACCCTTTATGTTGAAATAGGTGCGGTACTAAATTTTTAATAGAATATATTTCTCCAAAAAGTTTTCAATATAAATATTTTTGTGCAAAAAATGCTAAAGGAAAAGTTTTTAGTACTACATATAGGTAATTTGCAGTTGCATTAATATTTTGTTATTTATTTTCTGTTGAAATTTTTCAAGCGAAAAATTAAAATGTTTGTGAATATCTTAAAAATGTACTGCAGAAAATTCGCAACACTAAAAGGTCGTAATGGAAACTCCACTTACTGAAAGTCCTAAACAAATTTCCATTGGCAAGGATTCTCAGAAAAAACGCTTCAGGCGATTTCAAATGAAAAGTTTTGCAAGTTGTTAGTTTAGTAAAGCTTAGTAAATTCTTGAAATTTTTTTCAAGAATTTATTGCTTACTATCATACCAGTATCACAATGCTTTTATATATGTAAAATATCCCCTGGCCACCAGGGGAAATTGGTAAGGCATCAGCTATGTTAATTTTTAATATACACACTAAAGTTTTCTAATTCCCAAAAATATTGTTTATTTTTAGAAACATTTTTATACCCTTCACAAAAATGTAAAGGGTATATATAAGTTTGTGATTCCGTTTGTAATTTCTACAGTTTTTTTTTGCGACCCTATAAAGTATATATATTCTGAATCAGAATTAATGGAAAAGTCGATTAAGCGATGTCCGTCTGTCCGTCTGTCCGTCTGTCCGCTGTTGAAATACCGTTTCTGAGAAAACCATTAGACTTAGAAACTTTTTTCTTTCACCATTCTTTTACCCCATCGATTCATGGGTTTGCTATTGAAATTCAGTAATATCGGTCCACGTATAGCTGAGATATATTCAAAATTCCGAAAAAAGCCATTTTTTTTTGCAGTTTTGTATGAAAATTTTTGAAAACAAAAGTTGTTCGTTTTGCTTCAAACTTCACACACTTATTAAGCATGGTGACTAAAAGACAAAAAATTTTTTTTTCAGATATCGGTCCATATATACCCGAGATATAGCCCAAATCGGATTTTTAATGAAAATGTCGCATAGGTGAAGCTAAATAACTTTTTTTTGCTCAAAAGCAGTTCTGGTATTTATATAAGGTTACATAAATATGGAAAATGAAAATTTCCGATATCGGTCCATATATACCCGAGATATAGCCCAAACCTGGTTTTTCATGAAAATGTCGCGTAAGCGAACCTAAAAAACTTTTTGGTGCTCAAAAGCAGTTCTGGTAAGGAAATAGGGTCATATGAATATGAAAAATGAAAATTTTCGATATCGGTCCATATATACCCGAGATATAGCCTAGACCGGGGTTTTCATGAAAATGCCGCGTAAGCGAACTTAAACAACTTTTTTGTGGTCAAAAGCAGTTCTGGTATTGAAATTAGGTTACATAAATATGGAAAATGAAAATTTCCGATATCGGTCCATATATACCCGAGATATAGCCCAAATCGGGTTTTTCATGAAAATATCGCGTAAGCGAACTTAAACAATTTGTTGTACTCAAAAGCAGTTCTGGTAATGATATAAGGTTATATAAATATGGAAAATTAAAATTTTCGATATCGGGCCATATATACCCGAGATATAGCCTGAACCGATTTTTCCATTAAAAAAAATTTTATTTTTTTTTTGCTGAAAAGCAATTCTCGTTATAAAAGAAGGTTACTAAAATACAGAAAATAGAAATTTCCCATATCGGTTCATATATAACCGAGCATATTTAGGTCACATTTTTAATATACTATACATATTCGTGACTATCGTGAAGGGTATTTTAGATTCGGCCCAGCCGAATATACTACACTCTTACTTGTTTTCTTTGTATTTCATTAGAATATTATTAAGCCAAAAAATCATGGAAAGGTAGTCCCTTTATGTTTTGCCTGCTTTTGACAGCAAAAGGATAATTAATTTTGGGATCTTAAAGCTACTTTTGTTACCTTCAGTTTTGTTGTTCTTGTAAAAGAAACAATAACAAATATATTATTAAAAAAAATATTAGCATAGGAACTAAGAAACTTTATAGCATACCCTTATATAACTGTCAAATATTAATGTTTAATGTTTAGAAGAAAATTAGCAACATACCTTTACAAAGTGATAGAATAAAACAGCTCCCACTGTGGACAAAGCGAACCAAACAAAAACTGCCAATGTTGATATACCGGAAATATTCATGACATGTAAAGCATTGGAAATCACAATTGCTGCCGCATGACAGAACAGGAATGGCATAAACAGACGCTCCAATATATCCCAGGGAATCTCGGCGGATTTTTGCGGTAGCACAGATATCGAACCACGTCTCATGGAGGCACGCCTGGAGGCACGACGCTGTAAACGGAAAGAGATTAAAAAAATTTAAAAAATAGTGTTAATTACAATAAATTTAAGTTTTTTTTTGCCTTTTACAGACATTAATAGGTTTGAGGAACTAAAATTATTCAAACTTCTTCTAAGTGAAGGGTGGAGAGGCACACAATTGAACAGCGTGTTAAGATAATTTTATGAAAAAGAAGCGTTCAAATCGAAATACATTTGGTGTAGCTCGTCTTCAGTGAGAAGATACACTTTCTCTAGAGTAGATTCATTAACAATCCAAAATGCCATATTTGGGCAAATTAGAATGTGCAAGTGATTATTGAAAAGCCGATGCATCTACCAAGAGTGACTGTTTGGTACGGTTCATAAGCTGGAGGGATCACCGTACCGCCTTCTTCAAAATTGAGGTCGACAAAGCGGCTATCGTGAATGATGTTCGCTATTGCGAGATGATCACGGAATTTTTAAATTCTCAATAGTTTATTTAGAGTTTTGTGATATAAAGTTGAATATTTGAGAATATCTTTCAAAGGTTTCTAAGTCTATTGATGATTTTGTTAGCTCCTATGAAATGTCGATATATAGGCAGCTAGGAAACATAATAAGCAGACTTTTTATAGTTTTTTGATTGGTATCAACATTTTATATAAAAAACATTTTATATAAAAATCTCTCTAAATCTAAAATTTCAAGTTAATGGTACTAAAATCCGAACTAAAGATTGCACACATGATTTTAATTTGTTTTAGTACTAAAATGTGCTATGTGTGCTTTTAATAACAACTATAACTAGTTACGAAAATAGATTTCAGGCAATATTTTTGAGATATAAAAATTTTCTGGAAAAAGTTGCCAAAAACTGGCATTTAAATTTTTTTTTTTTATTTAACAATTATAGCAATTCCTAGTTGTCAAAATAGATTTCAGTTAATTAGTTTTGAGACGTAAACATTTTCTGTAAAAAGTTGTCACTGCTTGACATTTATATATTTTAGTACTAAAAATGTTCCTTGATTGAGAGAAAAATTTTTAGTTCTAAAATAGGAATAAGAATGCTATGTCAACATTTTTGATATAATAACTTTTCTGCAGAAAATATTTTTTGTACTAAAAGTTGGTCAAATTAATATATATTTTTAATAGGTTTTAGTAGTCAATTTTTTTAATGGTAATAATTATCTAAAAAATACCTGAGTACTAAAAGTTTTCTGCAAAGATATTTAGCTGCCAGTTTTTAGTTCTCAACAAAGGCAACATTTTATGTTGTAAAAACTTTCGATGCATGATTTTCAAATGAGTTTAATTTAATAGTGTTTATTTTTAGTACTAAAATATGTTATGTGACCTATTAAATAACAACTATAACTAGTTCTCAAAATTGATTTCAGTCAATATTTTTGATATATAAAAATTTTCTGTAAAAAGTTATCAATACTTGGCATTTAAATTTTTTAGTAAGAAAAATGTTCATTGATTCATAAGAAAATAAATAATTTTTAGTGTTATCCAATTATAATTATAAATAAATATATAAATTATATTAGAAAGCGTTGTCAAAATTGTTGATATAATAAACTTTCTGCGGAAAATTAGTATAGGATAGTATAAAATTCTTTAATATTAAACATTTTTCATAAAAGTATTTTGTTAACTTCGTATCTTGATCCTAGTTTTTCGACCTTTTTTTATATATAATTGTTGTTTATTTGAGCTTAAGGATACTTGTTTAAAATTATTTGTTTATTAATGTTTCGATATTTTGACAATCCCTTGTGTGTCTTCTTCAGGAAAATTTCATTAATAAACGAATAATTTTAAAACAAGTGACCTTAATCTCAAATAAGCAGCAATTTTGTTAACAATTTTTATTTCTCATAATGAATTTAAAATACTATGTCATAGTTTTTCAGCTATGCAAATTATTTATAGATATTTTTTAGTTCTATTAATATTACTAAAAAATATTTTTTAGTACTAAAATTTTGTATCAAAATCTCTTAGTACAAATTTTTAGTTTTCCAAATGGTTTTGGAATATTTTTTCGTAAAATTTGGAATAACTGTAAATTCTGTATACCAAAAAATTGTTTGAGTACTTATATTTTTTATGAAAATATATATAAAAAAATTTTGTTTTCAATTTTGATACTTTTGGGATATAAAAACTTTCTATAAGAATATTTGAAATGCTTATAGTTTTCTTTTTACATTTTTAGTACTAAAATTGTTTAAAATAATTTGTTATACTAAAAATTATTAATTCCTTTTTCTGGAATAAATATAAATTTGTATAGAATATTTTTTGCACTAAGAGTATTTTTTGCACCAAGAATTAATTAAGAGAATTCTTTTGTACTAAATTTGTATTTATTTTTTTAATTTCACATAAAAATTGAATGAACCGAAACTGCCGGTTTTTTAAATGTTGTTTTGCCAACACAAATATATGGAAAACTTAAATATGCTTTAATAAAATTTTTAGCGGGCTTTGGTGAACTGACTTTTACATTATTAATTAGTTGGGAAATGTGTGAACAACTTTTACTGGGAATTAAATTATGTATGGTTATATTTTTGTATAAATAAATTATGTATTTTAACTAAAAAACTTGTTCGTATTTATTTTTAATAACCGCTATTAAATGTTTGTGCAGGTTTTTTGGAATTTTACCAAAACGCCTAAGACATTGAAAAATAGAAAGTGTTTCTATGTCTGAGTGTTTTCAAAACTAATAACTTAAATAGAAATCGAGAAAGCAAAAACTATAATAATGAACGATTATTAAAAATAAAATTTAAGAATTGTAGGTATAATTCTTGCGTAATAAAAGAGACAAGCAAAATTGCTTTCTTCATTTGATATAAAATGAAAACTAAAAATACATTACATTTTTTTTTTTTAGAATAAGAAATGAAAAGTTTCCAGGAATCGAGCAGCTGGTTGAGTTTACATTAAATACTAGCTGAACCGAAAAATGTTGTTATGCCTTCAAATTTTATTTACATTGATTTAGTTAAAAATAGCGTTTTAAAATTATTATTTGGCTTTAAACAGGTGTGGAATATTTTTGATTTATAAATAAATTTGCGATTTTGTAATGGCACGCGGCTTTTACTGATGAATAACTTTATCATATCAGTGGTACTTAAAGTACAAAGGAGAAGACGTTCTGATACCACGAATCCTAATGGCTCCATTTAATTTTAAACACTTGTACTGGGTGGCCCAGAAAGACCGAAGTGGTGTGAATTGCTTATAACTTTTTATTTAAGAGATATTTTTTTAATTTTTTTTTTTTAAATACATTAAATTTATGGGGAATATTTTTGGATTAGTTATTAAAAATGATATCCCGCAAGTGGTGGCCATATTCTGCTTCGCACAAATGTGCTCTTTCCAACACATTTTCCATGACCTTTCGCAAAACTTCCGGTGGTATGTTGTTAATTTCTTCTCGAATATTGGTTTTTAACTCCTCAATAGTCCTAGGCTTATTAACATAAACTTTTCCTTTTAAATAGCCCCAAAGAAAACAGTCTGGAGCGGTTAAATCCGGGGAACGCGGAGGCCAATTAAAATTGCTGTTACGAGAAATTATTCTTTCACCAAAGATGTCGCGTAAAAGAGTCATTGTGGCCCTCGCAGTGTGCGCTGTGGCTCCATCCTGTTGGAACCATATTTGCGGATGGTTTTCCACGGCTGGCCTTACAAAATTTTGCAACATGGCCCGATATCGATCACCATTGACGGAAATGGCAACACCTTGTTCATTTTCAAAAAAAAATGGGCCAATGATCCTTTCTGAAGAAACACTGCACCAAACGGTACACTTAACTGGGTGCAATTGTCGTTGATGAAGTACTCTCGGGTTTTCCGTAGCCCATATCCTACAGTTTTGCTTGTTAACGAACCCATTTAATTGAAAATGGGCTTCGTCACTCATTATTAAGTTATGAATAAAATTTGAAAAGTAAATTTCAACAATTTGGGCACGTTGCTCAATTGTGTATTGCTCCATTATAAATTATCCAAGTCTTCTTTACAAAATACTGAAAAGAAAAGAAAAAAAAAATTATAATAAAAAAGTTATAAAGAATTCACACCCCTTCGGTCTTTCTGGGCCACCCAGTAGTTTTCGGAACATTTTACATTCTCAATAACAATTAAAATCTAAAATCCAGTCATTGCATGTTTGCGGCATTAACCTTGAAGTCCCATAGTATCTATGGTCAATTATATGACATCTGCTTCCATATCGAAAAAAATCCAGCATTGTTTGTTTACGCTTTGTAGCTTTGTAAATAAATCTGCTGTGCTGCAGTGCCGAATATATGTGCGTCAAGACAATTTAAATATATTCATGCACATAATGCGAACTTCTTGCTACCGTTGTGACCATTGGATGCTTTAGCTCTTGAGTCGATTGCACCTTGTAAGCGTGTAACTGCAAGTCTTTATGCATAATGTTTATCAACGGCGAGCGTTAGAACTGCAATTGGTGGTCACGACGACGAGTTGAAATGGACGGCTTTTCATTCACACTATCGCGAACAACAGCAATAATTTCTGTACAACGAGCTATACGAGTACACCCGCGAAAGCGTTTTTAGATGAACTGGCATTTTCACATCTCATACAGAAAATCTTTATTGCTTTAATTTCAATAAAGTTATGAGGATTAAAAAAATTTTCCTATTCATAACTTTTACGCAAAAAAACTAGATTTAAATTTAAAAAAAAAATTTTAATACATATTACTTTTTAGAAAATTTTAAATCTATATATATATATATTTCTATTTCTTTTAACTCTTAATTGCTCTGTTGTTTTAATAGTAAAATTTACTTTCAAAATGCCTTTTTCAAGTTTTAAAATATATTTTTGTAAAGGGTGGCTAAATTTCAAGGGGCGATGTTGATTTTGAATAAAACACAAACTATTTAGGAAATTATTGTAATTTTATTTTATTATGATATATTGGTATTACTCAATTATGTACAGAACAAAATATCAGCCAAATGGGCGCCGCGACCACGGCGACACACCTCCATCCGATGGTCCAAATTTTCGATGACCCTGAGGCATAATGGAGGTTCTATGCCGTTAATGTGCCGAATTATCTCATCCTTTAGCTGTTGAATTGTTGCTGGCTTATCGACGTACACCTTTTCTTTCAAATAACCCCAAAGAAAAAAGTCCAACGGTGTCAAATCACATGATCTTGGCGGCCAATTGACATCGCCATTACGTGAGATAACACGGCCATTGAATTTGTTGCGCAAAAGAGCAACTGTTTCATTAGCTGTGTGGCAAGTGGCACCGTCCTGCTGAAACCACATATCGTCTACATCCATATCTTCCAATTCGGGCCATAAAAAGTTCCTTATCATCTCACGATAGCGAACACCATTCACAGAAACTGCCTGACCGGCCTCATTTTTGGAAAAAATACGGCCCGATGATGTCGCCAGCACATAAACCGCACCAAACAGTCACTCTTTGTGGGTGCATTGGTTTTCTGACAGTCACTCTTGGATTCTCATTCGCCCCAATGCGGCAATTCTGTTTATTGACGAATCCACTGAGGTGAAAATGTGCCTCATCACTAAAGATAATTTTCTTCGAAAATTTATCATCATTTTCATAATAAGTCTGGATAACTTTAACACGTTGTTGGATTGTATATCTCTCCATGGTTCAAATTGAATAAGTCTGAAACAGAGAAATGTCAATTAAAATTCGGAAAAAACTTGGCGTTTAGGTTTGGTTCACATTCAACATCGGCCCTTGAAATTTAACCACCCGATTTTAAATATGCATTTGAAATTATTTATAAAATTGTTTAAATACTTTTGTTTATATAGAGAGCTTTTTTACTGTATTTTTTTTTTTACTATAACATGTGGGTTCTATTATGCTAGTATAACCTTTCGGTTAAATTTTTTTATGAAGAGTTCATTTTTATTGTTTACTTTTTTATTTCAAATCGAGCTCAATGACTTGTAATTAGCAATTATAATTTTTTACTGAATGTTTTTAGTAAATGTAATGTTTGAAGTAAATATTTATGTTAGTGAAAAGTTAATTTCTTTTATGTATTTAAATTTAAGCTCATTGACTTCTAGCAATTGGGAAATACTTTTGAATATTTTATTACCATAACCTTTGGGCTTAAAACTTATGTTAATAAAAAGCTCATTTTCTTTATTTATGTGCCAGAAATTAAGATCAACGACTGCTGATTAGCAAGCTTTTCTTGAATATTTTTAGAACTATAACCTTTGGGTTCAATTCTTTCTTTATGGAAAGTTCATTTCTTTTATTTACTTTTTCAATTCAGATGCCAGCTGAATAAATTTTAATTAAAAATTATAATTTTTTTCTGAATACTTTTAGAACTATAGCCTTTAAGCTTATTTAGCTTATGCTGCTGAAATGAAAATTTCTTTAATTTACTTAAAATCACGGTAAATGGCTTCTAATTTGCCCCTAGGAAGATTTTTTTAAATATTTTAGTACTATAAACTTTGAACTGAATACATAAGTATAAATCTCATTAAATTCTCGTTGGCAACCAACTGCAGAGTTTTTCA
This sequence comes from Thecocarcelia acutangulata, assembly GCA_914767995.1. NCBI lineage: Eukaryota > Metazoa > Arthropoda > Insecta > Diptera > Tachinidae > Thecocarcelia > Thecocarcelia acutangulata. Next base: position 15,552,537 of record OU612098.1, read on the forward strand.
CGGTAATTTTGGTAGTATAGCTTATGGGTATGCTGCTTTTTTCATGCGGAGTTTATTTCGTTTATTAACATTTTTGTTTCAGATCGTACTTATTGACTTGTAATTAGCAATTATAATTTCTTTTTCTGAATCGGTTGGTTAAATTTTAAAGTTTGATATTGAATGTAAGCCACACCTGAACGTCGAGCTTTTTCCTCCTTTCTTTTGACATTCTCAATTTCAGACTAATGGTGGTTTCTTTTCTAACAAATATGTTACAATTATTCTATCCTTGGCCCATTTTTATGTTCTTGTCTAAAAAGTAAGCTGCAGTATAAATAAATAACAGGTTCTTTTCCAAATATACTGCATGAAAAAGGGCAATATATGAAGCATATATTGCCCTCAACTTCAAGTACAGGGTGCCATATTGCCCGTTTTTATTACTGGTCTCGTTTTTATGTTTTATGTGAAAAAAATTATTCTAGTTTTCGTAATTTAATGATAATTATTTTAAACAAGAAATTGGCACTTCCAATATTTTCAATTAAACAGGTGATTATTTCAATTCACACTTTTTTTATATTCTCTTTAAATTTACGAATTAGTATTCAGAATAAATAAACTGTTTTTTAAGTGGTATAAGTCCATTTTTTCATATATTGAGATATTTAAGGGTTTGCGTTTGAATTAGTTTAAAAATATTGCTTAACTTGAATCAGTTCGAGTGATGTTATTTACACTATAAACCTTTCAAATTTTGTTGTGAAATAAAAATGACTAAAATTATTTGAAAAATAAACGATTTTCTTAACTCCACATGGACTTATGCCACTTTCAAAAAGAACATATTGCAAAATATAAAAATAGTAGCGTAATAAGCCCATATATTTCAAGACATAAATGCTTTACTGAATTGGAGTTTTATGTAAAAAGCAATAGTTAAAATGAAGACATGTAAATATATGAATAACCAAGTTTAGTAGGAGTTTATTTCAATTATTATAAAAATCATTAAGAGCTTTCTGGTGCTTTTATATATATAAAAATTCCTTACTTGTTTGGAGAATTCTGTACTCGACACATACTTTTTGTTCACCAAATATCAACATTTTTGTAAGGTAATATTCGTTTTTGAATAAATAGAAGATATATTCTTCCATTATAATATTATTAAACCCGTTTGTTTTATTTCATGTGATTGCCTTTTCTAACTTGGCACGCAAACACTTTCAGACCAAATTGACGGATTGTCCTATTCTTCACAAGTATATGAATTTATTGTAACAAGTAATATTATTTATTTAAACACAGCAATTATATTTAAATAATATTATTTGCATAAGAACCAAGGACCGTAGTTTAACTATGCAAAACTTCTCATCATTTCTTTGTTAAATTTTTATTGAACTTTATAATTTTTAAAATTATAAAGTTCAACAAAACATTTGTACATATGTACAAATATGGTTTGTACATATGTACGTCGGGTTTACTTCAAGTTTTTTCTTTCTTAAGTTTTTTCTTAAGAAGGATTTTTTACAATATAAATCTTCTCTGATCAATAATTATTGATTGAAGAAGACAAAAATAATAATAATCAAATCTTTAGCTGTTTCGTAGTCGCTACACTACTCATCAGCACGCACTGGGACTTGAATAATTCTCATCATTTCATCAGAACAATAATACCTTTATTTTGTTAACAATGTTGTTTTTAATGCATTAGTACTAGATAAGAAAGCTATTTAATTATATACTTATGTATTAGGAATGGACTTATTCCACTTGTACAGCAAAACTGTTTTTGTTCATTTTATTTGAAAAAAGAAATGTATTGAAACTGTGATTATTACTATAGAGAGAAGGTGTCTGTAACTCATTAAAACTACCGTTAACTTAGTTTTTTTAAAAAGTGGACTTATACCATTTTCAAAAAAAGAAAAAAAAAAACAGTTCAAATAATTGGTTATTGAAACATATTTAGGAGTATATTTCTTTCAAAAATGTTTGTATAGTAAGAGCAAAGCAGGGTTAAATTACTTTTTTTAGATCTAGTGTGCAAATTTTGAAAACAAGGAGAACAAATTGTAAAATACTTGCAAGCCTTTAATATGACATTTCTTGGCTCTGCCCCTAGAACTTGTGCTCCTTGATTTCTAATTTTTAATTATATTATTGAATTAATTGCTAATATTTGTAATAAAATAACTATTCAGCCGTAAAAAGAAAATTTATTGTCTGTAGTTAGCTAGATCAATCTCATTATCTTCTAATTGATAATTTTAAAATTTGTTTCAGGATATTTTTAGTACTACAATCTTTTTGTTAAAAGCTTTTGTTTTTAAAGAGTTAATTTCCTTTAGATATTTTTTTAATTGAAATTGGACTCAATGACTTCTAATTACCGTCTGGAAAGTGAAAAAATAAAATATATCAGTAAAAATGTCATTTCTCTTACCAAGTTTTTTATTTAAATTCAGGCTGATTGACTTCTAGCTTTAATTAGATTATTTTCAAAATTTTTAGTACTTTGTACTTTGACTTAATTACTTTATTCATAAATAGGTCATTTACCTTATTGATGTGCTATTGAACTCTTTAGCTTTTAATTTTTAATTAGATTAATTAATTAATTTTTAATATTTTTTGGTTCCATTACCTTTAGATTTAGTACCTTTGTTTATAGGAAGTTCAGTGCCTGTATTTACATTAAATAAATCTTATTTATTTCATCTTTGACAAGTAGAACGTTTTTTTAGTACAATAACCTTAATGTTTGTTTCCTTTTTTATGGAGAGCTCACTTTCATTATTTACCTTTTTTTTCAGATCATTGACTTGTAATTAGCAATAATATATTTTTCTGAATATTTTTAGAACTATAATATTTTAGCTAAATACTTGTGTTATTAATAGGTTCAGGTTCTTTGTTTATTTGAAATTAAGCTCATCGACTATTAATTTGCAACTAGGAAGTCTGTTTGAATATTTTAGTACTATAACCTTTGAGCTAAATATTTACGTTAATTTAAAACTCGTTTTCTTTATTTACCTGGCTACATGAAATTAAGATCGATAAATTGTTCTCAGCCGTTTATTGAATATTTTGGTACTAAATATAACCTTTGAGTTCAACTCTTTGTTTTGGACAGTTCATTTTCATTATTTTCATTTTTATTTCAGTTCATTGAATTGTAATTAGCAATAATATTTTTTTCCCTAAAGGCTTATAGAACTATAATCTTTGAGCTAAAAACTTAAGTAACTGAAAAGTCATTTCCTTTATATACATGTTAGCATAAAATAGAGATCGATGATTTCCTATTAGCAAGTATACAGCTTTTTCTTCAGTATTTTTAGTACTGTAAACTTTGCGTTAAGCAGTTTTGTTTTTAGAACATTCATTTCCTTTATACACTTGCTTACTTCATATTGAGATTATTGACTTGTAATTAGCAAGTAGATAGCTTATCTTTTCAGTATTTTTAGTACTATAAACCTAGGTTTAAGTACTTTCGTTTGCAGGGAGTTCATTTCTTTTTAATTTATTTATAGTAGCTTATTGACTTCTAATTTGCAACTATAAAGTTTTTGGAATATTATCTTAATATTTTTTGATCCCTCTTTGTTAAATATATTTAATATTTATAGTTTGAGAATATTTTTAGTGCTACAAGCTTTGCGTTAAATACTTTCTTTTTATAGAAAGGTAATTTTCTTGAAAATGTGCACCTTTCTAATGAGATTATTTAATTATTTATTAATAATTTTTAGTACTTTGAGTTGAATGCTTTTATTAAAACAATTGCATGTATTTACCTAGAGAGTTTTCCAGAACGGTTTAGTACTATGATATTTAGATTTAGATTTATTTATTCAAAGTAATATAATAGCCACTCTTTGGCAAATTTAAAACATATTACAAGGTGCAGATATGAGATATTTGGTTTCAATTCTTTTTGTTTATAGAAATATAGTTTCATTTAAGTTGTTCTCTTTGGGTTCTAATTTTAAATTAGTTGATTTATTTAGTTATTTATAGCTTTAGTACCGTAAACGTGGAGTTTAATATAAGTATTTGTTTATAGAAAGTTCATTACCTGTATTTACCTAATTCAATTTCATTGCCTCCTAATTACCAATTTGCAAATTTTTTATAAAATATTTTTAGTACTATAATTTTAGCACTATCATCATTGCACTAAATACTTAATTTATTGAAAAATCCATTTCCTTTATTTACCTTTTTAAATGAAATGACATAAATGACTTTTTATTAAAAAAAAGCTGTATACCTTTTTTTAATATTTTTAGTACTACAAACCTTGCGCTAAGTAGTTTTGTTTTTAGAACAATATACTTGCCTATTTGATATCGAGGCTGTTGAATTCTTATTAGTTTAGTTTTTAGAATTTTTAGTACTAAGTTCCTTCGTTTACAGAGAGCTCATTTTTTTATTTATATATATCAGCTCATTCACTACTAATTTGCATCTAGAAAATTTTTAGGACCATTTTAGGGCTATAAGCTTCGTGTTAAGTATTTTTATCTTATAGAAAGATAATGTCCTTGAAATTGAGCACCTTGACTTCTTCTTTTTAATGACATTATTTAATTAATTTTTATTATTTTTAGTACCATAATCTTTCAGTTGATTGCTTTTGTTTATACAAAGTTCATTGCCTGTATTTACCTAAATCAATCTCATTGACTTCTATTTGGCAACTAAAGAGTTTTCCAGAACACTTTAGTACTATGACCCTTGGGTTCAAGCCTTTTGTTTATAGAAAGGTCATTTCCTTGAAATTGTTCTGCTTGACTTCTGATTTTAATATATTTGTTTATAAAAAGTTCATTACTTGTATTTACCTAACTCAATTTCATAAACTTTTAGTTGACAACTTAATTTTTTTTTTTATATTTCTAGTACTATAATTTTGGAACTATAACCTTTGAGCTAAATACTTGTGTTGTTGAAAAGTTCATTTCCTTTTTAGCTGTTCACAAGAAGTAGAGTTTGCTGGCTTATAATTAGCAAGTACACTGCTTTTACTTTTAGTAGTTTAAACTTTGCGTTAAGTAGTTTTGTTTTTAGAACATTAATTTACTTTATTTATTTGCTTATAGGATAACTAGATTGTGGACTTCTAATTAGCAAGTATATAGCTTATCTTATTAGTATTTTTAGTACTACAAATTTTGGTTTAAATACTTTAGTTTACAGGGAGTTTATTTCCTTTTTTTTACTTATAGCAGCTCATTGACTGCCAAGCAAAATGCTTTTTCTTTAATAGTTTTAGTACTTTAAACATTGCGTTAAGTAGTTTTATTTTTAGAACATTAGTTTCCTTTATTTATTTGCTTATAGGATAACGAGATTGTGGGCTTCTAATTAGCAAGTAGATAGCGTATCTTCTTAGTATTTTTAGTACTACAAATTTTGGTTTAAGTACTTTAGTTTACAGGGAGTTTATTTCCTTTTTTTTTACTTATAGCAGCTCATTGACTGCCAATTTGCAACCATAAAGTTTTTTAGAATATTTTTAGTACTATAAGATTTTTGTTAAATAATTTTGTTTATAGAAAGATTACTTCCTTGAAATTGTGCTGCTTGACATCTTCTTTTTAATGAGATTATTTAATTAATTTTTATTATTTTTAGTACCATAATCTTTGAGTTGATTGCTTTTGTTTATACAAAGTTCATTGCCTGTATTTACCTAAATCAATCTCATTGACATCTATTTAGAAACTAGATAGCTTTTTCAGCACATCTGCAGTACTTTGACCTTTGGGCTCAAGTCTTTTGTTTATAGAGAGGTCATTTCCTTGAAATACACCTTGTACGCCTTGACTTGTGGTTTTTAATCAATTAATTTAATTAATTATTAAAATTTTTAGTACCCTAACCCTGGAGTTTAATATATTGGTTTATAGAAAATTCATTGCCTGCATTTACCGCACTTAATTTCATAGACTTCTAATTGACAGTTTTAAAATTGGTTTTAGCTTACTTTTAGTACTAGTAGCCTTTGTGATAAACACTTTTGCTTATGGACAGTCTGTTGTCATTATATATTTTTGTATATGAAATGGAGCTCAATGACTTCTAATGATCATCTTGAAAGTGACACCTATTTCATTAGAACGCTTATTTCAATAAATAATTCAGTCCCTTTACTAAGTTATTTATGGGAGTACCATTTAATTGACTTCTAGCATTAAACAGATATTTACAATATTTTTAGTACTATGACCTTTGGGTTAAATACTAATAAATGGTAATAAAAAGGTAATTTTTGTTTAGTGCCTTGTTAATGAACTCCTTGACTTCTAATTGGCAATTAGACCACTCGTGTTTGCTGTAATATTTCTGGTACTATAACTTTTGTATTAGATATTTCTGTATTAAATATTTGTGCTTTTGGAGAGTTCATTTCCTTTATTTCTTGACTTAACTTGAAATCGAAGACGTTGTCTTCTAATTACTGCTGTCGATTCACAATTTCATAAGTGTTTTGCTTTTAATTGTTAATGATTTTTAAATTGCTGTGCAGTTGGCTTAGTTTTAACATATTTTATTTTTACGTACATTGACCCAGTTGGTGTGCAGCCAAAAACTTAATTTTGTTTGTAATTAAATTGGCTGATGTTTCTTTTTTGCTGTTGTCTTTTGTAATGACGTTTAGCGGCGATTTGTTGCTGTTGTTTGTATGCATAGTGAAAGAAAAAATATATTTAGCATAAACAATTTTTCATAAATTAAAAAAAAACAAAATTTTTTCACAAAATATTCTATCAGTTTCCATACTTGTTCTGTCAGCGCTGAAATTCAATTCCAGTGTATTTTTTCATTACGAAATATTGAGTTATTTAAAGTGCTTTGTATATGTAAATTGGCCGTTAAAATTGTGCGCTGTTTTCATTATTTTGCTAGAAATAGGTTGCTGTGAAAAAAGTTTTTGTGTTGTTAAAAACATTAAATTGACATTTGTTGAAAAAATTATTAATAAATTAGAAACAAATGTGTACATTTAAGTTTTTGTTAATATTGTAGAAATAGCCAGGAACTAAATGACAAGTTGATAGCTTATTGAAATGTTTGTATAAAGTTGCTCTTGTTTATTCTGTATAAAAAAAACTTCTTTCAAACGAATTGAATGTGAAATTGATTTATATACATTATAGCACCCGCCTTGACGGCCTCATTTCATGATGTACCAACTCCAAGGCGTGAGTTATGCACGATTCACTAGCGCCCCTAAGTGGCTAACAAGGCTGACACAGAATGCCACTCTTGTCATAAGTTTGTTACCATATGAACAAACCTCTTGCTAAAGAGCTCGGGTCTTTTAATCTCTCCTGCAAGCAATGTCCCACATAGTTAAAGGGAGATAAGTCTTAATGAGTGAGTGCACCGAAGTCCACTTAATCGACTCACCTGTCTAACCTGCACTACTGGGTGCTTACATTACAGACATCTGTTTCAAGACAACAACCATCATCATAGTTATAGGGAAACTAATTTCGTTGTCTGCGATCTAGGTTTAAACCACAGCCCAGGCAGACACCTCTGCTATGATCAGCACCACGAGATCTGTAAAGTAGAATCTCCTGGGAGCTTTGCTGATTCCCGTGCTGGCAATTTTAGATCAAAAATTACAGTTGCCGTATTGCTTTCGGGGAAGTGGGGGGATTTTGGATATTCACAAAGCCGATTTTGTGAATACCTAAAAAATTGTAAACAACTTCCAGTGCAACCTAAATTCAGGCATAAGGCTTAACGTAATTTAACGCCTTGATTTTACGCTATAGTAAGTCGCTTAAATAAAAGCGTTAACGTTGTGCCAGGAACAGTGTTGCCACATAAACTTGTTTAGTAAAAATTATTAAATAGAAATAATAAAAAGTGATAAAGATGATAAATTAGCCTGAAGGCGCCGAAAGTGTGACTACTAATGGCCGCAAAAAAATTAGTAACATTTGTTTTGAAGCAAACTTTACTGAGAGGCAGTAAAGTTGGCTTCATGATAAAGATGCTAAATTAGCCTGAAAGCGCCGAAAGTGTGACTACTAATGGCCGCAAAAAAATTAGTAACATTTGTTTGGAAGCAAACTTTACTGAGAGGCAGTAAAGCTTTCTCTCTTACGCTTTGTCCAAATTGGATTTTCGAATTGTAAAGCGTTGACGCCGCGCTATTTAGGTTGGTCTCATATATTTTGCGTGTGCATGAGGATTTTTGACAGATAAATTACGCTTGATGCGCTAATTTGGGTTGTACAGTTCGCTAACCGGTTTTTCATATTCGGTACGCGTTTTTGCCGTGGAACATGCATCTAAAATATAAACAGTCATTCGCTTTAGTGCGAGAACTGAAGTTGGCGTATTGTCTCTAAAGAAGAGGATGGATTTCACGTTTCCTGATGCCGGCTTTCGTAGTTAAAAAAAAAAACTCGAATCGGAACCGGTTTTTAATAATCGTTGCTCGTTTTGGTCGTGGAATGTGTATCTGAACTATTAACGATCATTCGATTTAATGCGAAAATTGAAGTTGCCATATTGTTTCCGGGGAAGTGGGAGATTTTGGCGATTCCTGACACCAATTTTGAGAATAAAAATTAGGTATACGTTAAACGTATAATTAATTGGTTAAGTGGATAATTAGTTTTAGCAAGTGGAATGTGAAACTGAACTATTAACGGTCCTTCGATTTAGTGCGAAAATTGAAGTTGCCATATTGTTTCCGCGGAAGTGGGAGATTTTGGCGATTCCCGACACCAATTTTGAGAATAAAAAACTTGTTATGCGTTATACGTATAATTAATTGGTTAAATGGATAATTAGTTCTAGCAAGTTTATAGTTTTTATTGTTTAATTAGTTTATAGTTTTTTAACTATATTATTTTGAATAATATTTTGACTTTGAAATTAATTCATGTTGTGGTAAATTATTAAAACAATTTGTTATACTTACAAGGGTGTTATCAAACAGTTGCATGCTGACAGTGTTATCACAATATTTAGTTGAAAAATTTCCTTAAAAAAATCAACAATTAGAAATGAATTTAAGAGGCGGGCTCGTAAACGGAATCAATATTATTAAATTAAATTATATGAAATATTCATAGTATTTGATTTTTAGCTGGTTATTCCACAAAAAAACCAACTAAATTATATTTTTAAATTTGTTTAATTAAGAATTGCGGCAATTTTTTATAGTTTGGAATATCATTGCTACAAAATCGTTTGAGGAAGTAAAAAATTTTATAAGCGGTTTGAGTTAGATATAATTTTTTTGAATTTTAAACTCAAAAAATAGTCTAAATCACTTCCAGTGTAACCTAAATTCGGGCGTAAGGAGCAACGTAATTTAACGCCTTGATATTACGCTATAGTAAGAAACTTAAATAAAAGCGTTTTGAGCAAGATATAATTTTTTTAATATGATTTTTTTGAATTTTTTTTTTTTTTTTTGAAATGAAATATTTTTAAAAATATTTGTTTTGTAGAATCTTTTTATAGCTTGATTTAAATCACATATTTTATAAGACTTTGTTTTTCATTATAAATTTAAGAAAATTTTGTGTTGGTTATATAAGAATTATGTTTCTTAGTCATATTATATTTTTGAAATTTTTTCTCCACAAAATATTTTAAAATCATTAAATCGTTTTTCACATAATTTTTTAATTGTTTTTCAATTTGTTATTTTTTTTATATGAAAAATATTACTTCGTTAACTTAATTTTTGCTTATAACACAGCAAATTAATAATTCTCATTTTATTTTTCCATAAAAACTTAATCATTTTAATATTTATAAATATTTTACATAAAATTTTATTTTTATTATTTAATTTCTTTCTCTTTATTTCATTTTATATTCTAAAGATTTTCTTTTTTATCTAATAAATTTTCACCTCTTTTTGTTCAATAAAAAAATATTTTTTTCTAAAAAAAAAGAAAAATATATAAAACTTTTTTCTTCTTTAGGTTTCAAAACTTCAGAAGAAATTTTGAGACGCTGTGGCCGATTTTTGCTTTAAGAATCGCGTCGTTCGACTAAAGTGGCCAAAATTTTTAATAAAGTTGAGACCAAAGAAATCACTCACACACAAATAACAACAACAACAGCACTCACCAACTACAACAACAGCCATAAATTATCTTAAAAATACATATGTGTATCTATAGAACAGATATGTATCTCTTCTAAAATGTTGCCGTTGTTGTAGTGGTTGTTGTTGTGTAAATTATTGTTTTTGTTGTTCCTGCTATAAGCTATATAATAATGGCCGAAAAATCATTTATTCAAAATGATATTTTTGTTAAAAAAAATTTCTTGTTTGTGTATGAAAAGTTCAGCTGTTGACGACTGGCTGCCAGGCATCATTTCAATATTTTAGCTTTTTTTCTGTTTCTTTTCGATATCTTTATTTTTTAAAATTTTAAGGTTTTTTTTTTTTTTTTTTTTTTTTTTTTTTTTTTTTTTTTTTTTTTTTTTTTTTTTTGGAAAATTATTGCGAAAATCATTTTAAAATTATCTTTGGTTTTGTTTAATACTCACTGCATGTATTCGTGTGCTGCCATTAGTTGGCTACGGCATCTCATTATTTTTATACCCACACAAGAAATTATCACTTTTTCTTAAAAGAATTCTATTTTTAAGCAACAATTGCTGGCAAAAATATAAAAACATAAAATTTAAAGTATAACATATTAAAATATATGTGCCTGACATTTTACTTAATTAAAAAGCCTTAAATAATATAACACTTATTTAATGTTTTATTTTTTAGTATTTTATGCTTTTACTGAGAAAAAAAGTATAAAGAATGGTCCAACCATATTGCATGATGGTAATCTCTTGTAATATTATAAATATGAACGCAACTCCGCATGTCTATTACTTTCTATACCCATAAAGCTGAACCAATTGAGATAAAACTCATTATGCAGATATTTTTGAGCAAACAAACATTCTTGAAATTTCTTTAAAAATTAATATTTTCTCCAGTTGTAAACTTTTATATCTCGCACACATGTTTACATGGTACTGACTTCGAATCCTAGTGGGTGCTGATGAGCAGTGTAGCGGCTGTGAAACAGCTTGTTGTCCCCCAGCTTTAGTATATTCAATTATTTTTTCCTGTCTTCTTTGATCAAGAGTTATTGATCGCGGCAATAATTGCAATAATTAAAAATATTTCTTGTCTTTAGCCAGGATTGAACTTGAGCTAGACGAATGACATCAACCCATCATATAATATTAGAAATATTAAAAATAAAGTTCGACTTATTTTATACATTATATTTTAGACAATAAAATACCCGAAAATGTTCTTATTAAAGACAAAATTAAAATTTCAGAAAAAGTGTTGTTAGTGAAGGTCTGAGCTCTTTAGCAAAGAGGTTTGTTCATATGGCGCTGCTGAATCGTGAATAATTCACCCCGTAGAGTTGGCCCATCATCAGATTAGGCCGTAAAGGCAGGTGCTGACGTAAAAAAATTTCAAAAGCGATTTGCCGCAATTTGTGTACAGTCTTATTATCGAATCATTTGTTCGGTGATGCTGATAAAAAAGAATCACGAAGTGCGCATTTCGCGCATTTTTTGTCAAATTAAATTGGTGGAAAACTTGATGTTAAGCTGTGGCTCACTATTAACATCGTGCATTATGATTGGACCACTCTTACATTTTAGTTTTTACTTTAACAATCTGATGTTTTAAAATAAATTTCTGATACTCGTTATTGAGTTTCCAAAGGAAAAAAATTTGGTTTAAGGCAAAAATGTTTCTCTCAAATGTTTGTGCATACTTCAAATTTAATTTTGTTTTTCAATGTGTTTATCAAGTTGTTTAAATTTATTTCTTTAAGAAATCATTAGAATTATGCAATTGTAACAAATGTTTTTAAAAATATATTTGGTAGTAAATAAAACTCATAAAAAATTCATAAAATTGCCTGTTGCCAAGATAAACAAGCCGAATGAAAGATTTGATTATGAAGAGAATGAAAAATTGAAGAAGAAACAACATTTTAAAATGAAATGAAAACATCAACACATTTCATATAATTTGTTTTTGTTTCTGTCTTCAGACTTTTTTTCCAACAGCTTGTTGTTTATTGTTGTTAATACATATGTATTTGCTAGAGCTGGAAAGAATTTCGGCACAATTTTTTACTGAAAGTATAAAAAAAAATAAAAAAAATCTTTTAAATATTTTCTCATCTACATATGTATATATTCTTTAGTGCTTTCTTATTTAGAATAATAAACAAATTAAAGAAATTGTAGACATAATATTTCCTTGAAAAATCTTTTACCAGCCTTTTTTTTAGTTGTTTAAGAAATTCCAATACTTTTCCTATAAAAAAAAGAATTTTTAAACACTACTTGATGTAGTATTGAGTGTTAATGTTTTATTTATTATATAAAATAAATATGCTTAACACATGATTTATGAAGCAATACAATTCGAAATGCTTTTGCAAAATAATTAAGTTTTCTTCAGTTCATGTTCAAATGAGACCATAAAATTAAAATAGTATTTTTAATTTTACACCAAATGCCATGTGACACTGTATTTTGAAATAGTTGAAAATAGTTATCAAGAGATAATCAGTTAGCGATTAAAATACTACAGCGTGGACCATAAGTCTCTTAACATTTTAACATTAACATTAACGTAGCATTAGCACGGGAGATCGGTGCGGGATGGGGGACTACGAAACTTGAGACCAGTCTTGAGGAATTGCATGCCATGTCTTTAGCGGAACACAACGCGCAATTTGCGAATACAATCCAATCCCAGCAGCGATTCTGCGACCGAACCAAATTGTGTTATCATATTAATATTCCCTACAGGAATCATTCGGCAACGATTCAAACCATAAGGCAATGGGTCCGGAAATGCAAGATGTTGAAAGTCTGGCAACACAAGGTTAATTTGAACCTTTGTTATGGTAACACTATTACATACAACACTGCTTCTCTCTTAAGGCCGATAGAACTTGAAATTGTAAAAAGTAACACAAAAAATTAAATTGTAATCAAAATTTTTTTTTATTCGAAAGATCAATACGTGACATTAACATTTGAAAATGATTTCGGGCATATGGGCACCGCGGCTGTTCTTGACGAAGCGCATTCTGGACGTCCAATTTTGGGCCACTTTTTCGAGCACTGCTGGCCGTATGTCACGAACAACACGAACAATGCTGGCCTCCAAGGCGTCAATTGTTGCTCGTTTATCAGCATAAACCAGTGACTTCACGTAGCCCCACAGGAAATAATCGAGAGGTGTAAAATCGCACGACCTTGGAGGCCAATTGACAGGTCCATTTCTCGAAATCAACTTATCGCCAAATTTTGATTTCAGTAAGTCGATGGTTGCGTTCGCCGTATGGCACGTAGCGCCATCCTGTTGAAACCACATCTCCTCCGGATCAATGTCATCCATATTTTCAAACAAAAAATCATTGATCATGGTGCGGTAACGATCTCCATTGACCGTAACGCGAGCTCCGGCCTCATTTTTGAAGAAATAAGGTCCGATGATGCCACCAGCATGAAAACCGCACCAAACAGTGCATTTTTCTGGATGTAATGGAGTCTGTAGGGTCTCTTGTGGATTGGTCTCACTCCATATGCGGCAATTTTGCTTATTAACAAACCCGTTAAGCCAAAAATGCGCCTCATCGCTGAACACAATTAAGTTGCGCGAATCGACGACTGATTTTCAAAGTAAATTTGGATAATTTCGTAGCGTTGTTCAAGCGTGAGTCTATTCATGATGATTTGTCAGAGTATAGTGAAACAAATAAAAAAAATGTTTCATCAAAATTTAATTTTTTGTGTTACTTTTTACAATTTAAAGTTCTATCTAGCTTAAAAAAACACCCTATACAAGTATAAATACTTTCATTAGATTTTGTGAGATAAAAGTCTAAACACATTTCTTGCGACTGTCAAAAAGTCTAATGTAAATTAGATTTTGCATTCACACCATCACACATGATATAAACCAACATAGATGTGCCATCATAAAACTTTTCACGGCGGCAGGTGCGCTATTCGTCGTAGGCGATAGACGTGCCGGCGCGTGAAATTCTTCAACAGTTAAAATAATATTTATGCAATTAAGTTTTTTATTCGCCATTTAAGCTTCTAACATTTATACCAGTAAAAAATTATAAATAGCTTGTTTTCTATGTTTCCCAGCTATCTATATGTCGACATAGAAAACAAGCTATTTATAATTTTTTACTGTAATAATATTTATGTATAACACATCCAAATTCAATAGCACAAACATATTTTATGTTTTAAATATAGCATGAGCAAAATACATTTATAAATGACAGCTAAATTCCAAATTTCGAGCTTTTTTATACCGACAAAAAATACTATCAGTGACGGCACCCCATCGGCTACGAAATAGCCGACTACTCAATTTTTAATTAGCTGGTTTGCTAAAAAACACAACCCTGATCCGATGTAAAGTATTATCGTTTTGTAAAGTTTCAAAAAACAACAAAATCGTATGGGATGTCAAATTTTTATCGTATTATTTTTCGTATGTATGACGGATTACATTCAGACTACCAAACTTGCACATATTATTTTAATTTTTGACAAGTATTAATACAAAGTATAATAGTCTGAACTGGGCTTTATGGATACATTCAAGGCAGCTCTAATACGGTAGTGGTATAAGCACAGCTATCTTTCATTTCCTTTGCGTAATAAATTGTTGTAATAGATTGTTGGGATATAAAGTTGAATGTTTGAGAATATCTTTCAAAAATTTCCAAAGTCTACTGATGATTAGGGTAGCTCCTATGAAATGTCGACATATAGATAGCTGGGAAACATAGAAAACAAGTTATTTATAATTTTTTATTGGTATCAATGTTAGAAGCTAGTAGAGCGAATCTTTAAAAAATTCCCAAATTTTTAGGAAAATTAAAAAAAAATACTAATTGGTTTTGCACGAACACCTTATTAGGAAAATAAGGAAATTTTTACAAAAATTTAAATTTTGATGAAAATAGTTTCAAAGAAATCATTTTTGGGTTTGGACGAAGACTTTATTTGGAAAAAAGCATTTTCGTAGACCTTAAATTAAATTTCCCGAGCTGGAAAATTTTTTCGGGTTAGTTTTTCTTCACAATATCAATCATTACATCAATTACTTTAATTATCGTTAGCGGCAATTTTGACAAAAATTTCGTCAATGAAATGTCCTTTTGACATCATGGGGGTGCTTTATCGGAATATGTTTGATGTAAGCATGTTATCAATACAATGATACTGTAATATCGAAGAAATGACTAAGTGAAGTCAATGTAACGACAAAATATCATCAATGGAATGGCATACTAACATACATACCAGTTATAAGTTTGGTTCATTTTGATGTACATATTTCATTGATATGATGGCTCATTAACATCGGAAATATTATTTAGGTTTTTAGTGAATTTTATGACAAAATATTATCCATATCATCAGCTGAACTTAAACTCCGATTCAATTTTAGGATTTCAAAAATATGTCTAAACATATAACTTTATATACTAGCATTTTCAAGAAATCAATGAGAATTAAAAATGTTCTAATATTATTTTTGATGGCTTACTGTCTTCAATATAATGTCTTTGTGTGGAATTATCATATTTTAATTGTGTGTATGAGAAAATATTATATTTCTTCCATTTTTTTTTATTTTACTCTCTACGCTCTCATTATGTTCGTTATTTAGCTAAAGCCGCTTATGATGACTAAGAGTCATCAATATGATGTGTAATATTGTAGTTCAATTACATATTCTCTTTATAGTTGTACTTATTTGCCTTTGTTTGAACATTACTTGCTCTGATTACAAATTTACATCAATATGATGCATTTTTTTCTACTTCTTAAAAATTAATTTAAATCTAAAAAAATAATAATTTCAACAGCAAAATATTTTTTTTCGATAATATATAGAACTAAAAACACTAATTATACTTTTTTTTAAATCAATTTTGACAAATTAGATGTATTTTAATTATTATTATTCTTAATAATAAAATGTATCATTTAATTGATGTCACCACAGTTGTAGCATTGACGATACTCACTGTATGACAAAATTCTTTGATGACTTTTGCCAATTAATTTGGTGTCAATTTTCACATTACTAATACCTATTTGTATAATATTGAAGTGACAATTCTGATGACTTGCCGTCATCAATATGAAGATGCTTTTTTTATGAGTGTACTAAATGCAATTTTTATTATTATTTCTGTTTCTGGGTTCGGTAAAAAAATTCCCTTTTGGATATAATTTTATATATAATCAATAATTCTGAAGGGATTTTTTTTAGAAAAAACGGTAGACTTAACCTGAAAATAAAATTTTCTAATCATAAATGAAAATAACAATTGCATTGAAATCAAATATTTCAAAAGCTTTTATTCAAAGAAATTAGTGGTGAGAAATTTTTCACAGTGTGATTTTTAGGCCAAAAAACTATTTTACTATTTTTATTGTTTAATTTTCTAAATATTTTTTATTACAAAATCTGTTTTTTAAGAACGAAAAATTTATTTTTTAGGGTTCGATAAAAAATTTCCCTTTTCGGGATTTTTTTGTATAGTAAAAGTATATTTGAAAAAGTTTTTTAGAAAAATGGTAAACTTAACTTGAAATTAGATTCATTAATCCCAAATGGAATAATATTCCATTTAAAATATTTAAAAAGCCTTTATTAAAAATAAAAAAAAATAAAAATAAAATCCCCGGTGGGAAATTTTTTGCAGTGTGGTTTTCTGGCCAAAAGACTGGTTTCTAGGTTCTATTTATTATTTTTCTAATTAGTTTTTATTACAAAATCTGTTTTTTAAGAACGAAAAATTTCTCTTTCAGGGTTTGGTAAAAAATTTCCCTTTTGGGAACATTTTTGTATTATATAAATATTTTTTAAAACGTTTTTTAGAAATAACGGTGAACTTAACTTGAAATTAAACTCCCTAATCATAAATGGAATAAAAATTTGAGTTAAAATATTTCAATATACTTTATTCCAAAAAATCCCTGGTGGGAAATTTTCCACAGTGTTTTTTTTGCAAAAAAAACTGGTTTATTGTTTTTATTGATTATTTTTCTAATTAATTTTTTATAATAAAATCTGTTTTTTTAAGAACGAAAAATTTCCTGTGTTGGTACGGCCCTAATACTGAATAAGAAAGTATTATTTAGGTAGTTTACTTATTATTTTTGCTCTATTTATTTTTTATGTCCGAAACTGTCGTTATAGATTTTCTTTTCTGGGGTTCTTTTTTTTTTTGCTGCCACAATAAAACTCATTAAAAACATAAATTTTATTTATTTTTATTAAACAAAATCGAAGATTTTATTCTTCAGAAACTGCAATATTTTTGCGAGTTAGTATTCTTTTACTTTTGGCAACCCAAAGCGACATTTTTTCTTTTAAAACGACAATAAACGTCCTTGAAATGATTTTATATTTGTTTCTGAAAACGATGAACGTCTCATAAACATTTCAGCAAGCAAATATGAAACAATTGTGTTTAATGTTCAAGACCAGAAACTTCTGCCACCACCTTCGAATGCAGCACATTTTTCAAAACGCAATATTGAATATATATATGAGTATAAGTTAATATTGCAAAAGCTAATGCAATATTACAAACAGACATACATACACTGTAACATAAACCCATTCAGCACTTTTAAATTAAAGCTAAAGAGAGACGTGTGAAAGCAAATTGTGCAACATTTATGAAATTAAACAAAAATCAAACGACTTCCTGCACACTCCACCAGGTCAGCAAAATTCATATGACGTGATCACCACCTACAGCAAGTTTAATTAATACTTAGGAATTTATTTTAAGTTAGTTCTTAAGTAATTGTCAACCAAAAAGGTTTAATTAAATAAAGAAAAAAATAAATAAAAAATAAAAAAAAAAAAAAAAAAGAATTTTATTCTTTTTTTTAATGAAGAAATAACTTCAAAAAACTCAACTGGCGCCCAACAATAAAGGGTCGCTACCGCGTTACGTTCCGAAGGACTTTTTTTTGTGAAATAAAAAAGTAAAGTGTGAGTGAAAAACCATAAGATCCTTAAGAAGCATACGTGGTTTATCATTTTCAAAAAAAAGGGAAAAGTCCTTAATAAAAGCCCTTAAGCAGTGCGATAGGAAGTAACAGGCAGTGACTACAATCAGCGTTAAAGCCCAAAGAGGACGAAACGCACACCCACGCAGAGTGCGCATCGCGGGACCCTCAGTAGCAGACAGCAAAAAGGATAATTCTCCAGCGCCGTGGGATGGTTATTACAATATTTTTTATGTAAGCTTTATATTTAAGTAAAAGTTTTAAATGGTTAATTATAAAAGTGAAATATAAAATTAAATTTAAAAAGAAAAATAAGAAAGTTTTAAAAATAAATCCAAAGCTAATAAGCAATATCAAATATTTAATTAAAACAAAAGAATATTAACTTAATTCATCGTTTTTCGAGTGAATATAAAAAAAAAAAAAACACAAAAAAATTTAGAAATTCTTTAAAATAAATTTTAATTTAAATATCTAATTAAAAAAGAAAAATATTAATTCACAAATTGCCCTAATATAATTAAAAAATTAGTAATTTTAATTTTTTAACAGTGAAATTTTTATTTTCAACGAGAAAACAGAAAATAAAAATTTAAAGAGGTTTTAAAATAAGGAAAAAGTAAAATTTAAGGAGGTTTTGAAGTAAATAAATAGTAAAAATTTAAGGCGATTTTAAAATTAAGAAAATTTTTAAATATGTCTAATCCAAATAATCTCATTAGACCTAGCATTTTAGAAAATCCTGGTAGCTCTAGCGCACAGAATCAGTCCACTAATTCATCACAGCCAGTAGCAGCACCTGATTTAGAAAGGCTAATAAGCAATATAGTAAACAGGGTTGTTCAGGAGAACTTAGCTCTAAATAACCCGGACAGCATACTCGTTACCGCGACAGACGAGACAATAAGACCGGAACACCAGGGACAAATTAATGACTTAGACAAAATACCGGACATTGTTCGTAGTTTAAGGGATTTTTCCGGAAATCCTTCAGAATTTAGTTCGTGGAGGAAAAGCATAGAACGCGTCCTCAAAATTTATGAAAATACGAAAGGAACACCAAAGTATTTTGGGATTCTAAGTAGTATTAGAAATAAAATTACAGGAAATGCCGACGTGATTTTAGAATCCTATAACGTTCCATTAGACTGGAAAGCAATAATCTATTGCCTCAATCTCCACTTCGCAGACAGACGCGACATAACGACATTGGAATGCCAACTTGCATCATTGGTGCAAGGAAGGAAATCCATACCCGAATTTTACCAAGAGGTATACAACCACCTTTCTTTAATATTAAACAAATTATCAAGCCTTACCATGGGACAGGAAGCTCTTAACCTTTTGACACAGACTTACAGAAACAAAGCATTAGACACATTTGTTAAGGGACTTAATGGTGACTTCCCAAAGTTATTAGGCATGAAAGAACCATCTGATTTACCTCAGGCCTTACATTTATGTCTTAAACTTGAAAACCAGGGATACAGGACACAATACGCGTACAACCAGAATAAAAATAGAAAATTCCAACCACCACCAATGCATACACCGCAGCAAATGCAAAGAAAACCACCTTTCTTTGCACAAACAGCATTTATTCCTCAACAGTTTAGACCTTTTTCTTATAACAGACCCATAAATAATCAAGCAAACATCCCTTCACTCAACAACGCTTTTCCACAAAATTTCAACCATTTTCCACAATATCAAAATTTTCAACCACAAAGACCTTATGCTCCTAAACCATTACCCAAACCTATACCTATGGAAGTCGACAGTTCCCAACAAACGCGTAATGTCAATTATATGAACAGACCAAATTATAACACATTTGCAGGAAAGCGCGCACCACCGCCATCAAACCAATTTTCTCGTAATATTCCAAACAAACTCCAAAGAGTTAACCACATTTCCCAGGCTGAAAACTTCACAAATAATATGGAACATTATAACTCAAATATGCCCGGAAATCTGAATGAGGAGAATTGGCAGGAATATTATAATAACTATGAACAACAGGAACAGAATTATCCAAGCGAAAATCAAAATCAATTTGCAGATGTTCATTTTTTAGGTTAACAAATTCATCGCTTCCGTATTTCGAATGTAAAAGAAGCGATGGAAAAATATTAAAATTTCTTATCGACACCGGATCAAATAAAAACTATATTCAACCTTCACTAGCAAAAAACCCTAAACAAAACGAAAATATTTTTTTCGCAGATTCAGTAGGAGGAAAAATTGAAATATCTCAGCACATAGAACTTTATCTTTTTAATCTCAAGAACGAAAAACTTAAATTTTTTATACTACCAACACTTAAATCATTTGATGCTATTATTGGCAACGACAGCTTAAAACAACTTAAAGCAGTTATTTACACTTCAGATGACCTAATGATAATTAAAGATAAAATTAAAATACCTATTAAACAGCAAATAGCAAAATCAGTAAATAGTATAGAAGTAAAAACAGACCATCTTACCCTTAAACAGCAAACCGTTATTAAATCATTATTAGGAAAATTTTCAAAATTATTTGCAGAACCTGACAAAAGATTAACATTTACTACGAGAGTTACAGGTGAGATTCGAACAACAACGGAATCCCCAGTCTATACAAAATATTACCCATACCCCATGTCGCTCAAAAACGAAGTCGAAGACCAGATAAATAAACTCCTTAAAGATGGGATTATCCGACCATCACGTTCCCCTTACAATTCGCCCGTTTGGATTGTAAATAAAAAACCAGATTCAGAGGGAAACAAGCAATACAGATTAGTTATTGATTACAGAAAGTTAAACGCTGTTACTATCGCCGACCGTTACCCAATCCCCGAAATCAACGAAGTTCTTTCGCAATTAGGACGAAACAAATTTTTTTCTGTCATAGATCTTAAAAGCGGGTTCCACCAAATTCCTTTAAAAGAAAAAGACATCGAAAAGACAGCATTTTCTGTCAATAATGGTAAGTACGAATTTACTCGTCTTCCATTTGGCCTTAAAAATGCCCCTTCCATTTTTCAACGTGCTTTAGATGACATCTTAAGAATGCACATTGGTAAAATTTGTTTCGTATACATTGATGACATAATCATCTTTAGTCAAACAGAACAGGATCATACTAAACATTTAGAGACTATTTTTAACACTTTAGAACAGGCGAATATGAAAGTTCAATTAGACAAATGCAAGTTTTTTGCCGATGAAGTTGAATTTTTAGGATTTGTTGTAACACCCAATGGAATAAAAGCAAACCCATTAAAAGTTGAAGCGATAGAAAAGATTCCTATACCAAAGACCCTTAAGGATCTCAGATCGTTCCTAGGAATGTCTGGATTTTACAGGCGCTTCATTCAGGACTATGCCAGGTTAGCGAAACCACTAACCCTAATTTTGAGAGGGGAGGAAGGACGAATGTCCAAACGTTTGTCAGCAAAAAAAGAAATAACGTTAGATAATGATGCAATAGAAGCCTTTAATAAAATTAAAACTACTCTCGCTTCTAACGAGGTAATGCTACAGTATCCTGATTTTAGCAAAGAATTTAGTCTTACTACAGATGCATCCAATTACGCTATAGGCGCAGTTTTGGAGCAGGATGACAAACCAATAATATTTATATCACGGACTCTCTCGAAAGCAGAAGAAAATTATGCCACCAACGAAAAGGAGATGTTAGCTATCGTTTGGGCTCTGAAAACATTGCGAAGTTATTTGTATGGACCTGTTGCCGTAAAAATATTCACAGATCATCAACCTTTAACGTATGCATTAAGTAATAAAAATAACAACAGCAAGCTCAAGAGATGGAAAGCAATTTTAGAGGAGTATAATTATGTACTCAAATACAAACCTGGAAAATCAAACGTAGTAGCAGACACATTATCTAGAACTCCAAATAATCAAATCAATTCTCTTACACCAACGATGCACAGTGATGGAAGTTCTTCGCATAATCTTATTCCCTATACAGATTCCCCAATAAATGTTTTTAAGAACCAGTTGTTTCTTTCTACTGGCGATGTAGCCTCGTACCAGTTCAAAATTATTTTTCCCACCTACCATAAGCATATCATAATGGAACCAGATTTTAATGAGGAAAACTTAGTAAACATTTTAAAACGATATTTAAATCCTTCTGTGACAAATGGTATTTTCACAGAAGATCATATTTTAGGTAAAATACAAAATATATATCCACAACACTTTGCCCAATACAGAACACGTTACACTAGGAAACAAGTAGAAAATCTCACTCAAGAGGCAGACCAGGAAACAGAAATTATAAAAGAACATAATAGAGCTCATAGGAACGCAGTCGAGAACAAAATCCAATTGCTAGATAAATTTTACTTTCCTCATATGAGTGCAAAGATCACAGCTATTGTAAAACAATGCAAAATATGCAAGGAAAATAAATACGAAAGACACCCTACTTCTCCAATTTTGAAACCTTCTCCTATCCCTGAATATCCCGGACATATTGTTCACATTGACATTTACCACACAAACAATAAAATCATTTTAACCGCCATTGATAAGCTTTCGAAATATGCCTTAGTGAAATTAGTTAAATCACGGTCAACCGAAGATATAAAATTACCCCTTCAAGAGTTGCTCATTTCTTTTGGAATCCCGAAGAAAATCGTTATAGATAACGAAAAGTCTCTTAGTTCAGCACCTATAGTATTTATGCTTGAAAATCAATATGGAATAGAAATATTCAAGACACCACCCTATACGAGTACAATAAATGGACAAATAGAGCGGTTTCACTCCACTCTTTCTGAAATAATGCGATGCATTAAAACCGAAAAAACACATAGGAATTTTGAAGACTTACTACTTAGATCCCTTTACAAATACAACTTCTCTATTCACTCGACGATCAAGAAAAAACCAGTTGAAGCATTTTTTGGACGAACAGTTAGTACAGACCCAGAACAAATCGAAAAAGACCGACAGGACAGCGTTAATAGACTCGTAGAAAAACAAAACAAAGACTTAGAATTTCATAATAAGAAAAGGATACCTTTTCGTTCGTACAACGCAAACGATAAAATATTTGTAAGAAACAATAAGAGAATAGGAAATAAGCTAACGCCTAGATATAAAGAAGAGACAGTAAAAGAAGATAGAGGAAACACAATACTGACAGAATCAGGAAGGATAGTTCATAAGTCACACATTAGAAGTTAAAATAAATTTTAATATAAACTCGTATAAAATGAAAACAATATCGTAAAGCTTAACAATATTTTTACAACATTTATGAAAAATATGTATAATTTAAATAGAATTAAGAAAAAATTAAAAACTAAATGTAAAAAATGATAACGAATCAAACAAAACAAAATATGTGAATTAATTATTTGCTAAGTAATGATAAAGCTTGTAAAAGGATCGAGCAATATGCCATAGGCGTACGATACCTTCATTTAGTAAGAGAAAAATTGTAAATCAAGAAAAGAACAATCGAATAATATGCCATAGGCATACGATTTTAAATTTAAGTATTATAAAATTGTAAAACTCACTACTTTGAAAGAAAATATGATTTATAAAAATATTAATTTAAAAAAAAAAAAAAAAAAAAAAAAAAAAAAAAGAAAAAAAAACCCGCAACATTAAAATATAAATTAATCTTTATTATTGTTATTAAGAATTAAAAGCTTTACCTAGACATATAATAAAAAAATTCTATGCTAATTTTGCAGACTTACCATGCACCTAGTGCATGCGGAATTTCAAATATTCGATTACACGAATTCGCAACTTATCACTCTAAAAGACGACACTGCAAGAGTTCAAGAAGGATCTTTTAAGATAATTCATGTAATAAATTTGGAAGAATATGCAAAACTAACTTCTGAAATAGAAAATACTATTAGAAATAGCCTTAATGCAGAACATCAATTATATCCTCTCCTAATACACGAAGTATCTCAAGTTCGGACTCTTATTGCAAAAATTTCTCCTAAAGCAAGAGAAAAACGTTCTCTTGACTTTATAGGCTCAGCGTGGAAATGGGTCGCAGGAAACCCCGACCACCGTGACCTAGAAATCATAAATGAAAATTTGGAAACATTAAATGAAAATAATAACAATCAGATAATTATAAATAAACAATTGATACAGAAATTAAATGAACAAACCGAAAAAAGTAACCAAATTATGAAAATTATTAATGTAGACAATAAGCTAGAAATTAGTCTTAAGATAAAATATAAAATACAACTTATAAAAGAAGAACTATTAAATATCGAATATGCTTTACATTGGGCAAAATCCAGTGTAGTTAATTCATTTATTTTGTCAAGTATTGAAATTGAAACCATAGAAAAAATTGTTAGACATGAAGGCATACCATACATAAATGTTGAAGAGGAACTAGAATTTACAGACGTAAGCATAGCCGCAAATGGTTCTATGATAATTTATATTCTTAGCTTGCCTACAACTGAAAAAGAAGAATGTGAAATACTTACACTTAAACCTGTAAAATTAAACAATAGAATCAATAAAATCCAATATGACAAAATTCTGAATTGTAAAAAGAAAATTTTTGGAATAAAATCTAAATGTAAAGAATATAATAGAAAAGCCATTTGTAACAAGAATAACTTAGTAGAATTAAGCGATAATCATTGTATAAGTAAACTTGTAAGAAGCCAATCATCTAATTGTTCACGAACTAATGCTGATCACATATCGGATACGGAAGAAATTTATCCTGGTATACTATTACTCAACAACTTCAATGGCACGATAGAGATAGATGGACAACAATTCACACTGACTGGAACTTTTATCATAAAACACCATAACTCTACAATTAAGATTGAAAATAAAATTTTTTACATACGCGAAGAAATATATTTTGAGCCGTTGCCAGCCGTTTTTCAGCAAAAATCAAAGAATGATGAATTAGAAGAAGTTCTCTCTTTGGAAATGATTAAAGAACTCGAGATCACTAATAGGAAAAGAATTTCCAAAATTGACACAAACAACAAAATTGGATTAACACTCAACTCAATCACTTTAGCTGCATTTGTCACCCTTATTGTTGCACTCGCATATGCATCATGGAAAATTAACAAGAAAATGAACCTGAAAAGAAGGTCGATGCCCGAAGCCAAGTTTCTGCCAACGGGTACGTTAGCATTTGAGAAGGGAGGAGTTAATATTGCAAAAGCTAATGCAATATTACAAACAGACATACATACACTGTAACATAAACCCATTCAGCACTTTTAAATTAAAGCTAAAGAGAGACGTGTGAAAGCAAATTGTGCAACATTTATGAAATTAAACAAAAATCAAACGACTTCCTGCACACTCCACCAGGTCAGCAAAATTCATATGACGTGATCACCACCTACAGCAAGTTTAATTAATACTTAGGAATTTATTTTAAGTTAGTTCTTAAGTAATTGTCAACCAAAAAGGTTTAATTAAATAAAGAAAAAAATAAATAAAAAATAAAAAAAAAAAAAAAAAAGAATTTTATTCTTTTTTTTAATGAAGAAATAACTTCAAAAAACTCAACTTATATATACATATGTGTGTACTTGAGTGGTTGCCGTTGGTGTCCAGTCGATGCGTCTTAACCTGATTTTCAATACAATTGCTTTTTTCTTTTCTTTATATTGTTGTTGTGAGTGTTTTTGGCGGCATTCTTCTCTTTTATTTTCTTTGTTTGCAGCCAGTTCACTTTCTTTCGCAAGCTATTAACCTCAATTAAGCTGTCAAAAATACACAGAAATAAGAAAAATATATATATATTTTTTCTAGATTTTCAGGTCAAGCAGATTTGTTTTCAAAAGGATGTGTTAGAGCGAGTGGAACATAAACACTATTAATCAAAGTCTTTCTGTTACAAACGTTGTGTATGAAAAAAACCGCGATTTTAAAACACAACTGCCAACAAATTTTATTATTAATTTCATTTTTAAAATACATTAAAAAATCTGGTTTCTTTTGATGCTGAAAACATCAACCTTAAACAAGATTAATTGAAAAAAGCAATAATAATAATAAAAAATCAAAATGTAAAAAAAAAATCTATGTTTCCTAGCTATCTATATGTCGCCATTTCATAGGTGCTAACTCAATCCTCAATAGACTTGGAAACCTTTGAAAGATGTTGTCAAACATACAACTTTATATCCTAACATTCTAAATATATATGTATATTATTGAGAACTTGAAATGAAAAATATTTTAATGATACCTGTCAAAATACAAAATTTTGAAAAGTCCAAAGAAAAGTAGGGAGGTGTGGAAAAGAACAAGTAGTATATTTGGCTGGGACGAATCTAAAATAGCCTGCACGATAGTCACGTAAATATGTATATATAGTATATATACAAACAATTAAGTTTTTTATTCGCTTTTAAGCTTCTAACATTTATACCAGTAAAAAATTATAAATAGCTTGTTTTCTATGTTTCCCAGCTATCTATATGTCGACATTTCATAGGAACTACCTTAATCATCAGTATTAGTTTTTTGTGTTTTGACGGATATTATTAGAGCATTTTTTTTTAAATTCTCAGCAATTTATTTGGATTGTTGGGATATAAAGTTGAATGTTTGAGAATATCTTTCAAAAATTTCCAAAGTCTACTGATGATTAGGGTAGTTCCTATGAAATGTCGACATATAGATAGCTGGGAAACATAGAAAACAAGCTATTTATAATTTTTTACTGGTATATATAGTATATATAATTTGAACTGAATATACTCGGATATATATGGCGACATTGGGGAAAAATATTTTTCCCTTGTAATTACCATTCTAAAAAGAAAATCTTTCATGGAAATTTTCATGCAAAAATCGGTTTAGGCTATTTTTTTTTTGTCATTCATTTATTTATTGAATCTTCAATATGAACTAACAATAAGTATTCAAATCTTAATACTAAATATAAAAGTTAGTTAAGTCCAGCCACTGCTGGACAAAAAAGTTTTATTTTGCGCGAATAATATCGGTACAATCACCTATTTAACATTCTTCTCAACCGAGAGTGGCCGCCAAAATTAAGTGTGTTGCGGTTTAGGCTATATCTCTGTTATATGTCTATGGACCGATATCGGAATTTTCCATTTTCTGTATATTAGTAACTTTCTTTTATAACGAGAACTGTTAAAAAAAAAATATTCATGGAAAAATCGGTTTAGAATATATCTCGTGTATATATGAACCGATATCGGAAATTTTTCATTATATGTATTTTAGTAACCTCATTTTATAATCAGAACTGATTTTAAGCAAAAACAATTATATTGTGGAAAAATCGGTTTAGACTATATCTCGGGTATATGGACTATATGTATATGGACCGATATCAGAAATTTTAATTTTCTCTATTTTAGTAACCAAAAAACACCGTTTAAGTTCGCTTACGCGACATTTTCATGAAAAAATCGGATCAGGCTATATCTTGGGTATACGAGTATGACCGATACCGATATTCATGAAAAAATCTGTTCAGGCTATATCTTGAGTATACGAGTATGGCCGATATCGGAAATTTTCATTTTCTGTATTTTAGTAACCTCCTTTTATAATCAGAACTGCTTTTAAGCAAAAAAGAAAAAAAAAAATCATTGAAATATCGGCTTAGACTATATCCTGGGTATATATGGACCGATATCGGATTTTTTCATTTTTTGTGTTTTAGTAACCTCCTTTTATTACCGGAACAGATTTTAAGCAAAAACAGTTGGTTAAGTTCGCTTCCACGACATTCATGACATTTGTTTTTAACTATATCTTGGGCACATAGGGACCGATATCGGAATTTTGTATTTTCTGTATATAAGTAACCTTCTTTTATTGCCAGAACTGATTTTGAGCATAACAATTTTTAAGTTCGCTTAAGCGACATTTTCATCAAAAAATAGGTTTAGGCTATATCTTGGATATATGTATATGGACCGATGTCAAAAAAAAAAATTTTTTTTTTGGCCTGTAATCCGCATAGTAATCGTTATCAGAATTGCTCCAAAAAAAAAAAAAAAAAAAAAAAAAAAAAAGCTTTAAGTTCGCTTACGCGATATTGGAATGAATAAACCGGTTCAGGCTATAATACGGATATACAAGTAGATGGACCGATATCAGAAATTTTCATTTCCTGCATTTACATAAGTAACATTCTTTTATCACCACAACAGCTTTCAAGCAAAAAAAAAAAAAAAGTTGTCTAAGTTCGCTTACTCGACATATTCATGACAAATCGTTTTTGGCTATATCGAAAATTTTAATTTTATACGTGTATATGGACCGATATCAGAATTTTTCATATTCTATACTTACTCGTAAGTAAACTTCTTTTATTACCAGAACTGCTTTTAAGCAAAAAAAAAAAAATTTTATTTTCGCTTACGTGACATTTTCATCAAAAATTAGGTTTAGGCTATATGTCGGATATATGTATATGGACCGATGTCAAGAAAAAATTTTTTTTTGCCCTTTAATCGTCAGGCTTAATAATTGTGTGAAGTGTGAAGCAAAACAAACTATTTTTTTCCAAAAATTTTCATACAAAATTGCAAAAAATAGTGGCCTCTTTCGGAACCGATTTAACTGATTTTCAAAAGCAGACCCAAGAATCGATGGAGTAATAGAATGATTTCTATTCTTAGCCTAATTGTTTTCTCATAAACAGTAGTTTAACGAGCGGCAGACAGACATCGCTTAATCGAATTTTCAATTAATTCTCATTCAGAATATAAATATATACTTTATAGGGTCGCAAAAGAAAGTTGTAGAAATTACAAACGGAATCACAAACTTAAATATACCCTTTACATTTTTGTGAAGATTATAACAAGCTTGTCTTTTATATTTTCATAGGGATTTTAAAACATTTTTCTTTTTTGAACTCTTGATACTTTATTTAGAATATTGGGATAGTTGAATGTTTGAGAATATCTTTCGAAGATTTCCAAGTGTGCTGATGATGAGGGTACGAGTAGCTCCTATGGAATGTCAACATATACACAGTTGAATGCTTAAAAATATCTTACAAAGATTTCCAAGCCTACTGTTGATTAGGATAGCTTCTGTGAAGTGTCGACATAAACACAGTTGAATGTTCGAGAATATCTTTGAAAGATTTCCAAGCCCCACTGATGATTAGGGTAGCTCCTATGAAATGTCGACATGTACACAGCTAGTTAACATAGAAAACAAGTTGTTTATAATTTTTTTATTGTTATCAACATTAGAAGCTAACAAAGCAAATAAACGAATTTGAATTAAAATTTAGGTGCCCCGAAAATTATTTTAGTATATATCTTAGTAGAGCTTATTTCCCTCATGACAAAAGTCATCGAAAAATCAGTGATACAATATCGATTGTTACGTCGACCCACCCTAAATATATTCAATCTTATTATGATCCTCCGCTCGAATTCCATCGGGAAACTACTATTATGACTTTGATTTCGCGAAAATTTCAAAATTCGAAAGTGCTGGTGCAATATCGCAAAACTTTGGTCCTGCCAAATCTACCCACCCGAATTAATACACATACTACTTTGTTTTGAATAAAGACAATTGTTTTGCAACAGATTTTATTTCGAACAAAAGAAACCATTAACATGAATATCCAAATCACATATTATTATTAAATGTTGTCTTGCGAAGCCATTTTTAGTCCTTATGTGATGCCTGTTGTCATTATTCGCATGAGCAGAAATTAATTTATATGTCAAACGTTATAATCTTTTTAAATCAAGCTAAATTTAGCTTACAACGCTGATGATAAATGAAGCATAAAATATGTATAAAAAAAGTCATATACCTTGATGTTTTAATTTTAATCGCAAGAAAATAATGTGAAAGAATTAAAACTGAATGTCGTAAACTGCTTTATAGCTTAACTGAGCTTAAGGACGAACAAAACTGACAGTTAAAAAAAGGACAATTTTATAGCACATGCTCGTGTTAAATCTGTGGTATTTATTTTATATCATTTCAGCCACGTATTGTTAAGACATTTTCTGTCAACAAAAATTGAAATGGTTTGTGTTTTTACAAAATTCACTTATTTTTGCAATTGGAAGCGTATTTACGGAGATAAATCAACTTTTAGTAAAAGTTTATTTCTTCAAATATTCTTCCCATTGCATGAATTTTGGTACATTTTTTTCAAGAATTTTTGCAAACCTAAATGATTTTGGTATCAATGGACAGAAGAACCTTGATGCTTTTGTCGAGTTTTTACAAAATTCGCTTATTTTTGCAATTGGAAGCGTATTTACGGAGATAAACCAACTTTTAGTAAAAGTTTATTTCTTCAAATATTCTATTCCGTATTTACGGAGATAAATCAACTTTTAGTAAAAGTTTATTTCTTCACATATTCTTCCCATTGCATGAATTTTGGTAAATTTTTTTCAAGAATTTTTGCAAACCTAAATAATTTTGGTATCAATGGAGAGAAGAACCTCCGTACTTTTGTCGAGTTTTTACAAAATTCGCTTATTTTTGCAATTGGAAGCGTATTTACGGAGATAAATCAACTTTTAATAAAAGTTTATTTCTTCAAATATTCTTCCCATTGCATGAATTTTGGTACATTTTTTTCAAGAATTTTTGCAAACCCAAATGATTTTGGTATCAATGGAAAGTAGAACCTCCGTACTTTTGTCGAGTTTTTACAAAATTCGCTTATTTTTGCAATTGGAAGCGTATTTACGGAGATAAATCAACTTTTAGTAAAAGTTTATTTCTTCAAATATTCTTCCCATTGCATGAATTTTGGTACATTTTTTTCAAGAATTTTTGCAAACCTAAATGATTTTGGTATCAATGGAAAGAAGAACCTTGATACTTTTGTCGAGTTTATACAAAATTCTTTATTTTTGCAATTGGAACCGTATTTACGGAGATAAATCAACTTTTAGTAAAAGTTTATTTCTTCAAATATTCTTCCCATTGCATGAATTTTGGTACATTTTTTTCAAGAATTTTTGCAAACCTAAATGATTTTGGTATCAATGGAAAGAAGAACCTTGATACTTTTGTCGAGTTTTTACAAAATTTGCTTATTTTTGCAATTGGAAGTGTATTTACGGAGATAAATCAACTTTTAGTAAAAGTTTATTCTTCCCATTGCATGAATTTTGGTACATTTTTTTCAAGAATTTTTGCAAACCTAAATGATTTTGGTATCAATGGAAAGAAGAACCTTGATACTTTTGTCGAGTTTATACAAAATTCTTTATTTTTGCAATTGGAACCGTATTTACGGAGATAAATCAACTTTTAGTAAAAGTTTATTTCTTCAAATATTCTTCCCATTGCATGAATTTTGGTACATTTTTTTCAAGAATTTTTGCAAACCTAAATGATTTTGGTATCAATGGAAAGAAGAACCTTGATACTTTTGTCGAGTTTATACAAAATTCTTTATTTTTGCAATTGGAACCGTATTTACGGAGATAAATCAACTTTTAGTAAAAGTTTATTTCTTCAAATATTCTTCCCATTGCATGAATTTTGGTACATTTTTTTCAAGAATTTTTGCAAACCTAAATGATTTTGGTATCAATGGAAAGAAGAACCTTGATGCTTTTGTCGAGTTTTTACAAAATTCGCTTATTTTTGCAATTGGAAGCGTATTTACGGAGATAAATCAACTTTTAGTAAAAGTTTATTTCTTCAAATATTCTTCCCATTGCATGAATTTTGGTACATTTTTTTCAAGAATTTTTGCAAACCTAAATGATTTTGGTATCAATGGAAAGAAGAACCTTAATATTTTTGTCGAGTTTTTACAAAATTCGCTTATTTTTGCAATTGGAAGCGTATTTACGGAGATAAATCAACTTTTAGTAAAAGTTTATTTCTTCAAATATTCTTCCCATTGCATGAATTTTGGTACATTTTTTTCAAGAATTTTTGCAAACCTAAATGATTTTGGTATCAATGGAAAGAAGAACCTTGATACTTTTGTCGAGTTTTTACAAAATTTGCTTATTTTTGCAATTGGAAGCGTATTTACGGAGATAAATCAACTTTTAGTAAAAGTTTATTCTTCACATTGCATGAATTTTGGTACATTTTTTTCAAGAATTTTTGCAAACCTAAATGATTTTGGTATCAATGGAAAGAAGAACCTTGATACTTTTGTCGAGTTTTTACAAAATTCGCTTATTTTTGCAATTGGAAGCGTATTTACGGAGATAAATCAACTTTTAGTAAAAGTTTATTTCTTCAAATATTCTTCCCATTGCATGAATTTTGGTACATTTTTTCAAGAATTTTTGCAAACCTAAATGATTTTAGTATCAATGGAAAGAAGAACCTTAATGTTTTTGTCGAGTTTTTACAAAATTCGCTTATTTTTGCAATTGGAAGCGTATTTACGGAGATAAATCAACTTTTAGTAAAAGTTTATTTCTTCAAATATTCTTCCCATTGCATGAATTTTGGTACATTTTTTTCAAGAATTTTTGCAAACCTAAATGATTTTAGTATCAATGGAAAGAAGAACCTTGATGTTTTTGTCGAGTTTTTACAAAATTCGCTTATTTTTGCAATTGGAAGCGTATTTACGGAGATAAATCAACTTTTAGTAAAAGTTTATTTCTTCAAATATTCTTCCCATTGCATGAATTTTGGTACATTTTTTTCAAGAATTTTTGCAAACCTAAATGATTTTGGTATCAATGGCAAGTAGAACCTCCGTACTTTTGTCGAGTTTTTACAAAATTCGCTTATTTTTGCAATTGGAAGCGTATTTACGGAGATAAATCAACTTTTAGTAAAAGTTTATTTCTTCAAATATTCTTCCCATTGCATGAATTTTGGTACATTTTTTTCAAGAATTTTTGCAAACCTAAATGATTTTAGTATCAATGGAAAGAAGAACCTTGATGTTTTTGTCGAGTTTTTACAAAATTCGCTTATTTTTGCAATTGGAAGCGTATTTACGGAGATAAATCAACTTTTAGTAAAAGTTTATTTCTTCAAATATTCTTCCCATTGCATGAATTTTGGTACATTTTTTTCAAGAATTTTTGCAAACCTAAATGATTTTGGTATCAATGGAAAGAAGAACCTTGATGCTTTTGCCGAGTTTTTACAAAATTCGCTTATTTTTGCAATTGGAAGCGTATTTACGGAGATAAATCAACTTTTAGTAAAAGTTTATTTCTTCAAATATTCTTCCCATTGCATGAATTTTGGTACATTTTTTTCAAGAATATTTGCAAACCTAAATGATTTTGGTATCAATGGAAAGTAGAACCTCCGTACTTTTGTCGAGTTTTTACAAAATTCGCTTATTTTTGCAATTGGAAGCGTATTTACGGAGATAAATCAACTTTTAGTAAAAGTTTATTTCTTCAAATATTCTTCCCATTGCATGAATTTTGGTACATTTTTTTCAAGAATTTTTGCAAACCTAAATGATTTTGGTATCAATGGAAAGAAGAACCTTGATACTTTTGTCGAGTTTTTACAAAATTCGCTTATTTTTGCAATTGGAAGCGTATTTACGGAGATAAATCAACTTTTAGTAAAAGTTTATTCTTCCCATTGCATGAATTTTGGTACATTTTTTTCAAGAATTTTTGCAAACCTAAATGATTTTGTTATCAATGGAAAGAAGAACCTTGATACTTTTGTCGAGTTTTTACAAAATTCGCTTATTTTTTGCAATTGGAAGCGTATTTACGGAGATAAATCAACTTTTAGTAAAAGTTTATTTCTTCAAATATTCTTCCCATTGCATGAATTTTGGTACATTTTTTTCAAGAATTTTTGCAAACCTAAATGATTTTGGTATCAATGGAAAGAAGAACCTTGATACTTTTGTCGAGTTTTTACAAAATTCGCTTATTTTTGCAATTGGAAGCGTATTTACGGAGATAAATCAACTTTTAGTAAAAGTTTATTTCTTCAAATATTCTTCCCATTGCATGAATTTTGGTACATTTTTTTCAAGAATTTTTGCAAACCTAAATGATTTTGGTATCAATGGAAAGAAGAACCTTGATACTTTTGTCGAGTTTTTACAAAATTCGCTTATTTTTGCAATTGGAAGCGTATTTACGGAGATAAATCAACTTTTAGTAAAAGTTTATTTCTTCAAATATTCTTCCCATTGCATGAATTTTGGTACATTTTTTTCAAGAATTTTTGCAAACCTAAATGATTTTGGTATCAATGGAAAGAAGAACCTTGATACTTTTGTCGAGTTTTTACAAAATTCGCTTATTTTTGCAATTGGAAGCGTATTTACGGAGATAAATCAACTTTTAGTAAAAGTTTATTTCTTCAAATATTCTTCCCATTGCATGAATTTTGGTACATTTTTTTCAAGAATTTTTGCAAACCTAAATGATTTTGGTATCAATGGAAAGAAGAACCTTGATACTTTTGTCGAGTTTTTACAAAATTCGCTTATTTTTGCAATTGGAAGCGTATTTACGGAGATAAATCAACTTTTAGTAAAAGTTTATTTCTTCAAATATTCTTCCCATTGCATGAATTTTGGTACATTTTTTTCAAGAATTTTTGCAAACCTAAATGATTTTGGTATCAATGGAAAGAAGAACCTTGATACTTTTGTCGAGTTTTTACAAAATTCGCTTATTTTTGCAATTGGAAGCGTATTTACGGAGATAAATCAACTTTTAGTAAAATTTTATTTCTTCAAATATTCTTCCCATTGCATGAATTTTGGTACATTTTTTTCAAGAGTTTTTGCAAACCTAAATGATTTTGGTATCAATGGAAAGAAGAACCTTGATACTTTTGTCGAGTTTTTACAAAATTTGCTTATTTTTGCAATTGGAAGCGTATTTACGGAGATAAATCAACTTTTAGTAAAATTTTATTTCTTCAAATATTCTTCCCATTGCATGAATTTTGGTACATTTTTTTCAAGAATTTTTGCAAACCTAAATGATTTTGGTATCAATGGAAAGAAGAACCTTGATACTTTTGTCGAGTTTATACAAAATTCTTTATTTTTGCAATTGGAACCGTATTTACGGAGATAAATCAACTTTTAGTAAAAGTTTATTTCTTCAAATATTCTTCCCATTGCATGAATTTTGGTACATTTTTTTCAAGAATTTTTGCAAACCTAAATGATTTTGGTATCAATGGAAAGAAGAACCTTGATACTTTTGTCGAGTTTTTACAAAATTCGCTTATTTTTGCAATTGGAAGCGTATTTACGGAGATAAATCAACTTTTAGTAAAAGTTTATTTCTTCAAATATTCTTCCCATTGCATGAATTTTGGTACATTTTTTTCAAGAATTTTTGCAAATCTAAATGATTTTAGTATCAATCGAAAGAAGAACCTTGATACTTTTGTCGAGTTTTTACAAAATTCGCTTATGTTTGCAATTGGAAGCGTATTTACGGAGATAAATCAACTTTTAGTAAAAGTTTATTTCTTCAAATATTCTTCCCATTGCATGAATTTTGGTACATTTTTTTCAAGAATTTTTGCAAACCTAAATGATTTTGGTATCAATGGAAAGAAGAACCTTGATACTTTTGTCGAGTTTTTACAAAATTCGCTTATTTTTGCAATTGGAAGCGTATTTACGGAGATAAATCAACTTTTAGTAAAATTTTATTTCTTCAAATATTCTTCCCATTGCATGAATTTTGGTACATTTTTTTCAAGAGTTTTTGCAAACCTAAATGATTTTGGTATCAATGGAAAGAAGAACCTTGATACTTTTGTCGAGTTTTTACAAAATTTGCTTATTTTTGCAATTGGAAGCGTATTTACGGAGATAAATCAACTTTTAGTAAAAGTTTATTCTTCCCATTGCATGAATTTTGGTACATTTTTTTCAAGAATTTTTGCAAACCTAAATGATTTTGGTATCAATGGAAAGAAGAACCTTGATACTTTTGTCGAGTTTTTACAAAATTCGCTTATTTTTGCAATTGGAAGCGTATTTACGGAGATAAATCAACTTTTAGTAAAAGTTTATTTCTTCAAATATTCTTCCCATTGCATGAATTTTGGTACATTTTTTTCAAGAATTTTTGCAAACCTAAATGATTTTGGTATCAATGGAAAGAAGAACCTTGATACTTTTGTCGAGTTTTTACAAAATTCGCTTATTTTTGCAAT
The DNA here is from genome assembly GCA_914767995.1 of Thecocarcelia acutangulata. NCBI lineage: Eukaryota > Metazoa > Arthropoda > Insecta > Diptera > Tachinidae > Thecocarcelia > Thecocarcelia acutangulata. Next base: position 15,588,788 of record OU612098.1, read on the forward strand.
TGGAAGCGTATTTACGGAGATAAATCAACTTTTAGTAAAAGTTTATTTCTTCAAATATTCTTCCCATTGCATGAATTTTGGTACATTTTTTTCAAGAATTTTTGCAAACCTAAATGATTTTGGTACTTTTGTCGAGTTTTTACAAAATTCGCTTATTTTTGCAATTGGAAGCGTATTTACGGAGATAAATCAACTTTTAGTAAAAGTTTATTTCTTCAAATATTCTTCCCATTGCATGAATTTTGGTACATTTTTTTCAAGAATTTTTGCAAATCTAAATGATTTTAGTATCAATCGAAAGAAGAACCTTGATACTTTTGTCGAGTTTTTACAAAATTCCCTTTTTTTTTTGCAATTGGAAGCGTATTTACGGAGATAAATCAACTTTTAGTAAAAGTTTATTTCTTCAAATATTCTTCCCATTGCATGAATTTTGGGTACATTTTTTTCAAGAATTTTTGCAAACCTAAATGATTTTGGTATCAATGGAAAGAAGAACCTTGATACTTTTGTCGAGTTTTTACAAAATTCGCTTATTTTTTGCAATTGGAAGCGTATTTACGGAGATAAATCAACTTTTAGTAAAAGTTTATTTCTTCAAATATTCTTCCCATTGCATGAATTTTGGTACATTTTTTTCAAGAATTTTTGCAAACCTAAATGATTTTGGTATCAGTGGAAAGTAGAACCTCCGTACTTTTGTCGAGTTTTTACAAAATTCCCTTTTTTTTGCAATTGGAAGCGTATTTACGGAGATAAATCAACTTTTAGTAAAAGTTTATTTCTTCAAATATTCTTCCCATTGCATGAATTTTGGTACATTTTTTTCAAGAATTTTTGCAAACCTAAATGATTTTGGTATCAATGGAAAGAAGAACCTTGATACTTTTGTCGAGTTTTTACAAAATTCGCTTATTTTTGCAATTGGAAGCGTATTTACGGAGATAAATCAACTTTTAGTAAAAGTTTATTTCTTCAAATATTCTTCCCATTGCATGAATTTTGGTACATTTTTTTCAAGAATTTTTGCAAACCTAAATGATTTTGGTATCAGTGGAAAGTAGAACCTCCGTACTTTTGTCGAGTTTTTACAAAATTCGCTTATTTTTGCAATTGGAAGCGTATTTACGGAGATAAATCAACTTTTAGTAAAAGTTTATTTCTTCAAATATTCTTCCCATTGCATGAATTTTGGTACATTTTTTTCAAGAATTTTTGCAAACCTAAATGATTTTGGTATCAATGGAAAGAAGAACCTTGATACTTTTGTCGAGTTTTTACAAAATTCGCTTATTTTTGCAATTGGAAGCGTATTTACGGAGATAAATCAACTTTTAGTAAAAGTTTATTTCTTCAAATATTCTTCCCATTGCATGAATTTTGGTACATTTTTTTCAAGAATTTTTGCAAACCTAAATGATTTTGGTATCAGTGGAAAGTAGAACCTCCGTACTTTTGTCGAGTTTTTACAAAATTCGCTTATTTTTGCAATTGGAAGCGTATTTACGGAGATAAATCAACTTTTAGTAAAAGTTTATTTCTTCAAATATTCTTCCCATTGCATGAATTTTGGTACATTTTTTTCAAGAATTTTTGCAAACCTAAATGATTTTGGTATCAATGGAAAGAAGAACCTTGATACTTTTGTCGAGTTTTTACAAAATTCGCTTATTTTTGCAATTGGAAGCGTATTTACGGAGATAAATCAACTTTTAGTAAAAGTTTATTTCTTCAAATATTCTTCCCATTGCATGAATTTTTTTACATTTTTTTCAAGTATTTTTGCAAACCTAAATGATTTTGGTATCAATGGAAAGTAGAACCTCCGTACTTTTGTCGAGTTTTTACAAAATTCGCTTATTTTTGCAATTGGAAGCGTATTTACGGAGATAAATCAACTTTTAGTAAAAGTTTATTTCTTCAAATATTCTTCCCATTGCATGAATTTTGGTACATTTTTTTCAAGAATTTTTGCAAACCTAAATGATTTTGGTATCAATGGAAAGAAGAACCTTGATGCTTTTGTCGAGTTTTTACAAAATTCGCTTATTTTTGCAATTGGAAGCGTATTTACGGAGATAAATCAACTTTTAGGAAAAGTTTATTTCTTCAAATATTCTTCCCATTGCATGAATTTTGGTACATTTTTTTCAAGAATTTTTGCAAACCTAAATGATTTTGGTATCAATGGAAAGAAGAACCTTGATACTTTTGTCGAGTTTTTACAAAATTTGCTTATTTTTGCAATTGGAAGCGTATTTACGGAGATAAATCAACTTTTAGTAAAAGTTTATTTCTTCAAATATTCTTCCCATTGCATGAATTTTGGTAGATTTTTTTCAAGAATTTTTGCAAACCTAAGTGATTTTGGTATCAATGGAAAGAAGAACCTTGATACTTTTGTCGAGTTTTTACAAAATGCGCTTATTTTTGTAATTGGAAGCGTATTTACGGAGATAAATCAACTTTTAGTAAAAGTTTATTTCTTCAAATATTCTTCCCATTGCATGAATTTTGGTACATTTTTTTCAAGAATTTTTGCAAACCTAAATGATTTTGGTATCAATGGAAAGAAGAACCTTGATACTTTTGTCGAGTTTTTACAAAATTCGCTTATTTTTGCATTTTTGTAATTGGAAGCGTATTTACGGAGATAAATCAACTTTTAGTAAAAGTTTATTTCTTCAAATATTCTTCCCATTGCATGAATTTTGGTAGATTTTTTTCAAGAATTTTTGCAAACCTAAATGATTTTGGTATCAATGGAAAGAAGAACCTTGATACTTTTGTCGAGTTTTTACAAAATTCGCTTATTTTTGCAATTGGAAGCGTATTTACGGAGATAAATCAACTTTTAGTAAAAGTTTATTTCTTCAAATATTCTTCCCATTGCATGAATTTTGGTACATTTTTTTCAAGAATTTTTGCAAACCTAAATGATTTTGGTATCAATGGAAAGAAGAACCTTGATACTTTTGTCGAGTTTTTACAAAATTCGCTTATTTTTGCAATTGGAAGCGTATTTACGGAGATAAATCAACTTTTAGTAAAAGTTTATTTCTTCAAATATTCTTCCCATTGCATGAATTTTGGTAAATTTTTTTCAAGAATTTTTGCAAACCTAAATGATTTTGGTATCAATGGAAAGTAGAACCTCCGTACTTCTGTCGAGTTTTTACAAAATTCGCTTATTTTTGCAATTGGAAGCGTATTTACGGAGATAAATCAACTTTTAGTAAAAGTTTATTTCTTCAAATATTCTTCCCATTGCATGAATTTTGGTAAATTTTTTTCAAGAATTTTTGCAAACCTAAATGATTTTGGTATCAATGGAAAGTAGAACGTCCGTACTTCTGTCGAGTTTTTACAAAATTCGCTTATTTTTGCAATTGGAAGCGTATTTACGGAGATAAATCAACTTTTAGTAAAAGTTTATTTCTTCAAATATTCTTCCCATTGCATGAATTTTGGTAGATTTTTTTCAAGAATTTTTGCAAACCTAAATGATTTTGGTATCAATGGAAAGAAGAACCTTGATACTTTTGTCGAGTTTTTACAAAATTCGCTTATTTTTGCAATTGGAAGCGTATTTACGGAGATAAATCAACTTTTAGTAAAAGTTTATTTCTTCAAATATTCTTCCCATTGCATGAATTTTGGTACATTTTTTTCAAGAATTTTTGCAAACCTAAATGATTTTGGCATCAATGGAAAGAAGAACAGATACATATGAATATAAATGTGAATTTGGCTCTTTATTGAATTTCGTCTTTTTTTCTGCAGTACCCTTCGTTTTGGCATTCCTGTTGATGGTATTGTTGCAGTGCTAGTTTGGCCATATTTAAATTTAGCAATGTAATCTGATGGAGCAGACTTACCGTAGTGTTTGTCGAGCTTTTCTTGTGTCTTTTTCGCCGTTTTCCCTGTTAAATAAAAATGTTTAATCGCTGCACGAAATTCACTTTTTCCATTTTTCAAGAAACACAAAAGTTGCTTACTTCAAACGACAAAAACATATAAACTAATCGATTAATTTGGCTGAAAGTGTTAAGCGGCCCATACACGTTTCAATTCAATTGTGAATTGAGTCTTTCAACTGAATTGATTATTGCCCACATACTTCACAAACTAAACTGAAAGATTTTCATTCAACTATTTAATTCAATGAAATTATAGATAATTTTGAAAATATATAACGTTCTCTTTGCAAAAACACTACAAATATAAATTTTGAGACCTGATCAAGAGACTCGAACACACACAACACAATCGAATGGAAAGACTTGCTAGTCAACTTGAAAAAATCAAAACATTTAAATTTTTCTTCAACCAACTCGACAACTGCCAAACTAATCAACTGACAAAGCCATACACGCTTTGATTTGGACAACAACCGACTCAGTTGCCAACTGAGTTGAAACGTGTATGGGGTGCTTTACATGACGTTTGACAAACCACAATTCCAAAAAATAAGTAGCTTCAATATCAATCCACCCTAATATATAATAAAGTTTATTTTTTATTAAAAAGTTTTATATTTTTTGAGGGGTATTGATATTTTTTTATTGATACATTCTCACAATCATCGCAACGTTTTAATACCTGAGAAATGGCAGCACATAAGGATACGGAACACGTACACACACACACACATACACATGCAAAATTATAAAATTTTAAGAGATTCGAAATGTTCATTAAAAGGCAACAAAAGTGCAAATGATTGTTGTTAAATAAAGAAATGTATTATTTACATCTTTTCCACTATCAAGATATGTTTCTTGATTTACGTTTTGATCATAAGATATAAGAAAATTTCGTTGTTTGTTTATTTGATTAAATGAATTTACCAGCATTCAGTTATTCCTATTTATACTTCAGTTTAAATGTCAAAATAAATCGATTTTCTTAATGTCTTCTTTTTGTTTGAGAATCTTTAAATAGTTTCATATCCTTAGTTGCATGCACACATATGAGTGGTCCAACCATATCGCAGAATCATAATTGTGAGTCACGCCTCAACTCAACTCAAGTTTTTTTTCCTAATGTGGTGTTTATGGGAAACGAGTGGGTGATACGTCTAGAAAATTTGTATGAAACGCACTAGAAACATTGTGTAGGTTAGGTTAGGTTTAACAGGCTGCCAGTCATTAAAAAGCCAGCACACTTGGGTCCAATTCGGGGCCATGGTGTTGCCTGGGTGTCATATGTATCTTAGCAGTTCTACATATCACTGCTTCAGAAACAACCCGAGGATTGGATAAAGGAGTCCAATCCACTTGCATCATATTCCGATACCTACGCCAAACTATGCAGTATCGGTGTGCCTAGATACTAAAATCTTAAATAAGAAAGAGCTGGACACCGACAGAGGAAGTGCTCAACATACTCTCCTCCTCCTCGTCTCTGCAACTTGTACAGAAGTCATTGAATGGAAGATTTAACCTCCTCGCCTGCGTCTATATGTGGCAATGTCTCATCAGGACCACCACAGCACAACGCAACCTCCATCGGGGCAGGCTCCTAAGGGTGATAGTGCTCCTATTATCATATCTATGCCATGTCAGCTTTGATCCAACGATGCCATTTATATCTCTTTGTTTTAGTTGGGCTTTTCCACTTCACCTGCTACAATATTTCCGCTTCTTTGTGCCCTCTTGCAGGTTCGAATGTATCGCTATCTCGTTTAGAGATATCCGGCTTTAGCGAACCAACCTGGGGCCAAATCACCGCATACGATATCGAGCAAAATTATCGAAATTTTTCAGTTTGGTATCACGGCATACGATATCGAATAAACTGTATTGCAATAATATAAAAAAGTTAAAGGATTTATTTTTTGTACTCCTACTTTTAGGAAACGTATGGTCTTCAATCTATTACATTTTGTTTAAATTACGATCCAATATGCATCGGTTGCCATAATTTAAATGTATCGTAATGTTATTCGATACGATAGTTAATTCGATATCGTATGCGGTGATTAGACCCCTGGAAGTGGTATAGACCCCAGCTAGTGCATACAGCGCAGCCTTACTATCAGTACAAATTCGGATATCTCATATATTCTGTGGTACCTTAACCAGTTAGCTGCCCTCAATATGGTCGCGATTTGTGCCTGCGCTATGCTACACTCGTTTTGTGGCCTGAAACTAATGCTTCTCTCATACAAGGGGATAAATATACAACACCCCCTCCCTGACGAACGAGTTCGACTTGGATCCATCTATAGGGACTTCAAGCACGTCCACCTCCGAGAACGTGCCTGACAAAATTATATCAAATCTCTTGTCGGGCAGTAGAGCCGGTGAGCAGTAATTAGTATTCTCCGGGAGGTTCACTTTTCTTCCTATTATTAAGGCATGCCCATACGTCGCCTCCTTTCACGCCCCGCTTGACCATAATCTGATAGCCGAATTCATGGCTATTTCTTTCACCATGAGATTAGCAGGCAGTCAGCTCAGCATAGGGAAAATTGCTTTCGATGGCGTCGTACTGGTAGTACCAGTCACCATCAACGATATTGCAGTAGGTGGTTTTTTCCAACGGTTTCCACCACACGAGCGCCCCGTACATTATAATGGGCTTAACAGCCGTATTCAACATTGAAAAAATTCAAAGAAGTCAAAATAGAATTCTCCGTAGAATTACAGATACTCCATGGTACGTTAAAAACTCACGAATCCACGCAGATCTGAACGTACCTTTTGTGGAATCTGAATTTGTGAAGTACGCGACAAGGTAACTATATTAACAAACTTGAATTCCATCCAAATCCTCTTGCAGTTAATATTCTTAACTTTGGTGGTCATACCCGTCTGAGAAGGAGAGATACTTTGGCTACCACTAGAGCTCTAAACAGATGAAAGAATTCTGAAATAATATTCGCATAAAAATAAATTTTTGTCCAGCACTGGCAGGACTTTAATCACATTTTTTTTAGTATTAAGTATGACTTATTGTCATTACATTTCTTATGTAGATTCAATAAATAAAATAATAAAGTTAAAAAAAGACGTATCGAATAGCCGACAGATTTATTTCCCTAGTCTTGCCAATATCCCTTTTGCACTAGAATAAGGCGCTAGCCGCTTTTTTGCCCTTGTCTGAACTTTCCGCTACCAGGATAGTTTGGAATCCAGGTAGATACCCAGATATTTTGCACTATCTGATAACACTGGTTTAATCCCTCTTACGGTTGGTAGAGCATTGAGTATGTTTCACACAAATTTTCTAGACGTTTCACTCATGCGCGTCCTATAAACACTTAGTTTCAGTGTTTGACAAATTCAACTATTTATAGGGGTACACATTAAGCAGAGCGCTAAGACTGTTAAATTCTTTTACGAAAATGGGTGTTCATATCAAAATCCATTTCGTATACTTCGTGATTTTTCATGGTATAGTTTATGTCTACCAAAACACCGGACTTGCACAAAGCTTTAAAATAAACTGACTGATTGCCGTCGACCTGCTTGATATTTATCTTTATCATTTTCTACCGTCGACAAGAATTTTCTAGTCATTTATAATTCTATAATTAAATGTACAAATGTATTTCTTACGTATATACACATTCACACACATGCTTGCAAACGAAACGCAAGTAATAACAACAAACAATAAGAAAACGAAATACCAAGAACGCAAAAATAACAACAACATCATTTGTAGTTGACTTAGCTTTTTTTACGTACTTTAAATCATGTATGTGTATTATTTTTTCAGTTTTATCTTGCTTGTGTGAATGTGTTGTAGATTTATAACAAGCCGCTGCACACTGGGATAGATATGATAAAATTTTTTAACAATATATTAAAAATAATGCAGAATTTGTAATAATTTAACAAAAGATTTTAATACTTTATTAATTTATATTTTATAAGTATCATTTCTTAGCTTAATGCCATTGGAAGGCAACATGCACCAGCAGCAAATAACAAGAAACTACTAAAACATTGCCCAACATAACAAAGAAACCAATTTTAAAATAACCACAAAATGTCAGCCTATAACCGTGACGGGAAGCCACGCCGGCACAAGCGATATTGGCAACAGCACCCACAATCGAACCATTACCACCCAGAGTACAACCCAAAGCCAAAGACCACACTAGAGGCAGAATGGGCATATGGATGTCTTGATTTAGAGACAGAGTACCAATAATGCGCATCATCATATCGGCCACTGGCACGTTGTCAATAAACGTTGCCAAAAGCGCTGAAATCCAAATGATCAATAAAATGGCCACTGTTAAGCGTTGCGACTCATCTACCCGGACTATGAGGTGTTCCATGATAAGACCAATCTTATCCAAAAGGCCCAGGATAATCAAGACTCGTGTTAGTATGGAGAGAGTAACGAAGAACAACATGGTACACCAATCAATGCGTGATAAGAGGCCTTCGATATCTTCATGGCAGCTAAGTGATAAGACTAACAAGGCGGCCAATAGAGCAATCCAACCCTTGGAGACTTCCAAAACACCCGGAATTCTAGTTAATATACAAAACACCAATGTTATAAACAACGATACGAGGCAAATGATCATTAGGTGGGTTTTCCGTATGGGATAATTTAGCCTTAAATTTTGTACCCTTTCCTCAAAGCCAGATGGTTTCTCGGGCATTTTACCCAAACGTTTTAAACGTTTGCGCAAACTGACTATACGGCGGTCCACAGTCTTGCGAGCCAAACTTTCATCCCAGGTATAATCGCCCATTTTCGATGAGGCCTTATGCCAGACTGTAATCAAACGTTTAAGCCTTCTTACCTGAAATGGCACAAAACTACGCATTCTTTCCGAATTCTGGAACTGCAAACGAAGTTGAATATATGACTGGGCCAGTGTCAGTAAAGTGACGGGCAACATATGGGCTACAAAGCTGCCGAATTCTATATGATGTTTAGCCAAGAAGGGAGAGCTGACTATCAGGTTATTGCTAAGAGAGCTAATGGGTGTTAATGTAGAGCCCACATTAATGGCTATAATGAGAGCACTTAAGATCGGAGTACAATTAAGTTGCATTATCTCACATAAGCGCAGGCAAATGGGGGCAAAAAACAGCACCAGCAAAATTTCATCAAACACATTCGACAGCAAACAAGAGGCCAGCAAAACACAATTTAACATCGGCCATATATGGCCATGGGCCAGCTCATAACTCACGGCAGCCAGATAGTCTTGTAGGCCAGTTTCCGCCAACAGTTCGATGGTAATTGAGACACCAAAAAACAGCATGATGGTATCAATATTGCCCCACTCATTAAATATGATATTTTGGGAAGGTCTCAAGTGCACAGCTGCTATCAGACCTATAGCCAAAGTCGAACAAATCACGCCAGCCACTGTCCGGTGCACCAACTCAAACATTATGGCCATATAAATCAAAAGTAATAGAACTGAGCCCAATATTAAGCCTGTTCTTTGGGACATCATTATAAATTCATAGGACATTTGTAGGGCTAGACTTTCATTTAGGTTGCTATAAAAATGCAATTGGTATTTATTGCCGGCTAGACGCTGTTGCTCCACAATACCTTCCACCGTTTCCATTTTTGCATCTTCTGCCAAATAAACTTGCAAGATCGTTTCTAATTTCAGCACAGAGCCATTTTCTTTCATTAACTGCAAATCCACCACCAAGTTCGGTTTATCCAGTTGACTGGATTGTATTGCATCAAAACGAAAAGTATTTTTTACAAAAGAGCCATACAGCTGTAGGCACAAACTTAAATCAGGTTTTTCGTTACTAATTAAAACCTTAAGACCTTCTTTGCCAGCTGGCACCGTCAACGCTATTTTCTCGTACTCAAACTCTTTGTTGGCCATAAGGAAATAGGTGAAAATCAGCCAGCATATGGCCAGTACAAGACGTTGTGTATAACTTAAAAGTTTGCCCAAGTTTTTGGAATATTTATTGACTTTATTCTGCACCGACTCTTCTTCTGTGTCTTCTGGCATATCACCTAAAGAGTCTTGCGATGCTCTGGCCTCGTTGCCAGCTGCCAAGCGAAATATAGTTTGCTACAAAATGCAGAATTAAAGAAAGTTAGTTAGCACTTCGTCCAGCTTGGCCATAAACTCGAATTTTAACTTACATTTGTAGCAGCTGCCGCATTCTCACCGCTGTCTTTAGTTGCCATAATTACAAAAGCGTTGTTCTTTGCTTTAATGACATATTTTTATAATTAAATTTTCTTTAAAATATACTTTAATACTAGGCAGCTTTATATGTATGTGACATAAAATATTTAATATTTGACATTTTTCCTTATTTGTTTAAAAACAGGGTTTTGACATAATTTTTTATTGCCGTCTTTGGTGATTTCTCAACATATTATTTATGTTTTCATAATTTTCAACTTGTGTAAGTAATCTTAAATCAATAGCAGGAAAGCTAATGGGTGATTTTATAAGAACTATCGGAAATTTAAAAAAAAAAAACACATAAAATTCAGAAAAATGCATGAAATATTTATTTGGATCGATATTTGGCTCGATATAATTTAATGTTTGAAGATTATTTCATGCAAATGTTGGCCGCGGCTGCGCCTCAAATGGTCCATCCGCTTAGTCCAATTTTGGCATACTCTTTCCAACATTTCGGCCGGTATCTCACGAATAATGTTGGCAATGTTAGCTTCCAGTGCGTCAATCGCTATAGACATTAGCCTTAACATAGCCCCACAAAAAATAGTCTAGAGGCGTTAAATCGCACGATCTGGGCGGCCAATTGACTGGTCCCAAGCGTGAAATAGACTGTTCACCGAACTCGCCTCTCAATTGGTCCATTGTTTCGCGTGCTGTGTGGCATGTGGCACCGTCTTGTTGAAACCACATGTCATGCAAGTCAAGCTCTTCCATTTTGGGCAAAAAAAAGTTTGTTATCATCGCACGGTAGCGCTCACCATTCACAGTAACGTTGTGAATCGCATCATCTTTGAAGAAATACGGCCCAATGATGCCGCCAGCCCATAATCCGCACCAAACGGTTGTTTTTTGTGGATGCATTCACCAAAAATTTGGCGTTGTGGTAGGTCGTTTGGCTTCAATTCTTGCACCAGCTGTATCCTTCCGCAAAATTTTCCACGTGGTGGAGTAACAGAGGCCCAATTGCTGCGAATGGCGCCGAATCGATAATTCACGGTCATCACCAACACTGGCCGATACGGCTGCGATATTTTCTTCAGTTCGCACTCTACGTAAGCGTGTTGGTGGTTTAATGTCCAACAATGTAAATTTGGTGCGAAATTTTTTTACAATAGCCCGAATAGAAGCCTCAGTAGGTCGATTAAACTGACCATAAAATGGAAGAAGCGCGCGATGAACTTTCTTAACAGAGCACGCATTTTGGTAATAAAATTCAATAATTTGCAAGCGTTGTTCGTTTGTAAGACGATTCATGATTAAATTATAGACCAAACTGAAGATGTTTGACAGTGACACAAGATACAAAACGTGCGTGAGCTGTCAAAACTAGTGTTGCGAAAAAGATAATAGCAAAAAAATCACTCGTTACAACGCAATTCTAAAGACTTTTCTTTAATATTTAACGTAAGACACAAACACTAAAACGTAATTAACTGAATTGTCAATTTCAAAACATTCGTTTTACTACTGAGTTGCTTCCCATAAGAACATAATCAGAGTCAACAAACCTGCTGCCAATAACTTTTTCTTATAAAAATTCCATATAAAGTAATCAATTAATATTTATTTATTAGCTTATCTGAAACGTGTACATATATTAACTTGATTGAAAGAGGATTAGAGCATTCAACTGAGTTTCCATAAAATGTATTTGCTATGAAAACAAAGTATACAAGTTCAAATGCTTCAACTGAATGCATTATAAATTTGAAATATTTATTTACGTTACATTGTTAGGAAAATGCCACTAAAGACTGAAATTTCTTTTGAAGCTTAACGGTGGCGTATAATTCGAAGAGCAATGAACAATATGCTATTCCAATAATATATTAATTTCCATTTAAAAACCGTCACATGCTTTCATTATAATATTGTGATAATATATTTAAGTATTCAAAAAGTTAACTTGTTTTGTGTGCTTTTCATTGAAAGCCTAAAATGACAAATAGCATTTGAATATCAATCTTCTGTTGAGTCAATGCTCTTACCGTTCCAATAAAACACGTGAACTTTTGGCTGTTCTTTGAACTTTTAACCTGAAACCACGTGGCTACTGTAGCACTAAAGGTGAATGCATCATACACACTCGTACATGCTTAACTAAACAGGAAACATACTTGGGAAAATAAAACATAATAAAAAAATTAATTTAATTTAAATTAACAATTGTACAAAAAAAAACAACATCTTTTTCCTCTTTTTGTATGAAACAAAATAACATTTTTGTGGTGAAACAAAATAACATTCAAACTTGAGAAAACTCTAAATAAAATCGTTAACCAATATAAAAATTTTAAAATACAAAATGAAATTGAAATTCTTAAATTGATATTGATAAAACACAAAGTAGAATTGAGAAAATTTATGTTATTGAAAAAATAAATTTCAAATTGAGAAAACTGTAAATAAAATCTGAAATTCAATACAAAAATGAGTAAATTACAAAGGAAATTGAAATTGATAAAATTCGAAATAATGGGAGTTGAAGTCGCCAATTTTAAGCGTTTTCTAGAACACCTATTTTTACAGGCATGTTCTGAGAAACGCAAAATACTTAAATTTAGCGTTTTCGAATTGAAAACGCCAAATTGGTGTTCTGAGAAACGTAGAACGAAAGAAATACGGTTTTGCGATTTTAAATCGCCAAATAGGTGTTCTGGTAAACACATATCGCTTAAAATTGGCGACTTCAACTTGCATGTTTATATTGAAGTGAACTGATTCAATTGGCTTAAAATATACTTGCAAAGGGAAATAAAATTATGCACAATTGAAATTTAATATGTTTTCTTTTTATTTCAATGAAAAAATAAAAAAATTTTACAAATTTTCAATTACAAAAAAAAAAAAACGAGAGTTCCCTAGAACACGCGTTTTACTGGCGTTTTTCCAAACGCATTTTCAAAACGCTTTGCCGTTCAAGATTCACGTTTAAGGAAATTTTTAATGAAAATATTTTAAAAACGTTCAGAAATAATTAATTCTAAACATATCGCTCCTTTATTGCAACATAGTCATATCTCAAAAAAGCTCGTTTCGTGAAAAACGCATTTAAAATTTTTAGTTTCCATACAAGTCTTAGCAAATTTTTTGAGAAAATATCTCTTAAAGGAAACAGTTTTAAAACAATTTGAATAAATTTTTGGCACAATATAAAAGGTAGTACTGTTAACAATTCTGCATTGTTAACTCGAAAAGCCCAGTTTTTGAGATATGACTATGTTGTAATAAAGGAGCGATATGTACATACATAAATATCGCGTTTCTCGGTACATGGCTGAATAAAATTATTCACAATCAAAGTTTAATATGTTTTATTTTTATTTCAATAAAAAGTTGAAAGAATTTTACACATTTTATATTAAAAAAAACTAAATTTAAAAATTTTTCTATTTGTTGTAATTTTTTTTTTTTGTAAAAAAAACGCGCGTTCCTTAGAACACCTAAAAATCAATTAATTTGCGGTTTCGGAACGCGCGTTTTTCGGAACATGCCAGCTTTAATAGGTAGTGGCAGAGTTACAATAAATACGACAATATTCTAAGGGCTAAATATTATTGTTAAATTATATGGTCAAACACAACTACTCCTACATAATATGGTTTCAATCTGAAATTACTTTTACAAAACTTAAGTTAAAAACTTAAATTAAAATTTTAATTAGTTACAAAACTAAGTACAGCCAAGACTCAAAATAAATATATATAACCATATGTTTAGTGAAAGATATAGAAATTATATTATACCTAACAATGTTATAGTAAAACCTAAAATTTTACAATCATGCCCAACCATATAATAAAATTATTGAAATGTAGCAATGGAAATGTGAAAATCTTAATACTACCATGTTTACAATAGACAAAACCACCTTAAAAACGATAATACACTGGCTAGCACCAAACAATCAAATTATGACAGAGTAAATACTAATGTTGCTACAACAATATTCCAAATTGATTTTTCTTTACGTGCACTACAAGTTAATAAATTACATAGCAAGAACATTCAGCAGAAATTAATTACACTATGGGTTGGGCTTTCTCCCGTTGCCCTCAAAAAGTAACAAATCCAACAAAACACTCTTTGCAGACTTGAATAGAATGCATTCAAACACACAATTAAACAAAACAATTCTATGGATTGGGATCTAGAGGCTACCAGTTACATAGAACTAGCTCACTTGTGTCCTTTTTTACTTCTGTTGTATTGATTGAGGAAGATATGCAGCCTGAACGACCTTCACATCCCCAAAGGGCCAGCTTGAAACTTGTTTCTAAATCATTTCTATGGCTTTCAGGCATTTTGTAAGGGCTTGTTGCGTCAATCCCAATGATGCTGGCAATTTTTGTTGCGTTTGACACTAGTCTTGATCAAGTAATGCCTCTAATTCTATATGTTGGAAAACCTTTTCTTTTTCACCATCATGCTGGTCCCCGACGAAAATCACCTTTCTCGAAGCGTTGAAACTACTCGCGGCACGTTTTTTCGTTAAATCGATAAATCTTCGATAAGCCTAAACCGCAAATTGCTTAATATTAAAGCAGAAAATGAGACGTCCCACAAATGAAGAGAACTTGGCTCGTAAGCTGAATGTTTAGAATAACTTTGCGAGTCATAGGTACACAAATCGACCCATATTTCGTTGGCGTTATGCTAACAACTACTTAAGCTTATTCTATGACATCTACGATCTATTTATTTCGACTACCACTTACCGCTACAGCCATCTATTGCAAAACGGCGCAAGCGAGGTTGAACACAACCAAATAAAGAAAACTAATTTCCTTCTTAAGTCAAGTTAGGTGGCTTATATCGGGTGGTTAAATTTCAAGGGCCGATGTTGAATGTGAACCACACCTAAACGCCAAGTTTTTTTCCGAACTTTATTTGACATTTCTCTATTTCAGACTTAATCAATTTGAACCATGGAGAGATACACAATCCAGCAACGTGTTAAAGTTATCCAGACTTATTATGAAAATGAGCGTTCAAATCAAAATGCATATCGTACACTTCGTGATTTTTTTGGTCAATTTGATCGTCCAAATGTGCGTACAATCGCAAAAATCGTGGAAAAATTCGAGCACACGGGGTCTGTAGAAGATGTGAGAACACCAGTGCTAGCTCGTACTGCAGAAAATATTGCTGCTGTTCGCGATAGTGTGGCTGAAGAGCCGTCCACCTCAACTCGTTGTCGTGCCCAACAATTGCACTCTCACGCTCGTCGTTGATGAGCATTATGCATAAAGACTTGTATTTACACGCTTACAAGGTGCAATTGGCTCAAGAACTAAAGCCTCTTGACCATTCCAAACGTCGTGAATGGGCAGAATGGTGGCAAGAAATGGCAACAGTGGATGATCAATTTTCGAAGAAAATCATCTTCAGTGATGAGGCACATTTTCACCTCAGTGGATTCGTCAATAAACAGAATTGCCGCATTTGGGCGAATGAGAATCCAAGAGTGACTGTCGAAAAACCAATGCACCCACAAAGAGTGACTGTTTGGTGCGGTTTATGTGCTGGCGGCATCATCGGGCCGTATTTTTTCCAAAATGAGGCCGGTCAGGCAGTTACTGTGAATGGTGTTCGCTATCGTGAGATGATAACGAACTTTTTATGGCCCGAATTGGAAGATATGGATGTAGACGATATGTTTTCAGCAGGACGGTGCCACTTGCCACACAGCTAACGAAATAATTGCTCTTTTGCGCAACAAATTCAACGACCGTGTTATCTCACGTAATGGCGATATCAATTGGCCGCCAAGATCATGTGATTTGACACTGTTGGACTTTTTTCTTTGGGGATATTTGAAAGAAAAGGTGTACGTCGATACGCCAGCAACAGCTAAAGGATGAGATAATTCGGCACATTAACGGCATAGAACCTCCATTATGCTCATCGAAAATTTGGACCATCGGATGGAGGTGTGCCGCCGTGGTCACGGCGCCCATTTGGCCGATATTTTGTTCCATACATAATTCAATAATACCAATATATCATAATAAAATAAAATTACAATAATTTCCTAAATAGTTTGTGTTTTATTCAAAATTAACATCGGCCCTTGAAATTTAACCACCCGATATTTGTGCTGTTACATATGTAATGCAGCATTCCAGCTTCTGTACATATTTCCTTAAAATTTCATTTATACCATAATACGGGTAACTTACATGTCTTAAACATGTTTTCTTTTAATAATTTTTTCGTTTTAACTTCAGCCTGATTACGAACAATAATGTATTCTGTTCGCCTTGTAAAAAAAAGTTATGAAATATGTTAATTAAAATTTATGACACCTGTAGCGAAAATTTATTAAAAAGTGCTGGTTGGTAATTTTGTTTTACTTTATTAAGTTTGTTACTTACAAAAAAAAAAAAAAAAAAATCATAAAAATCAATTATAAATATCACGTACAATGAGAACTTCTTTTGGCGTAAATAGAACAAAGAAGAAGTTTTTTTTTTTTTATTATTATCAGTATCAATAAAGTGAAAATTGCCTTTCAGCTGCACAAAAAATTACTTATAATTACTGAAAACATAAAAGGTTTCAGCTGAAAAGTTGACGAGCTGGAAAAAATATATTTAATGCGGGAATAATTCAACACCATTTCCAGAAAATTATGATAGATAACAGCCAGTGAGTTGTTCTTCGTTCGAAAAGCATTTCCAATTACTTCTTGCAATTCAAACCTATTCACACTGCTTCCGTAAATTAACGGGTATCTGCTGGGAAGGTATTCCACTTTGTTTTTGCCGCCAGTTTGGTAAACATAAGTCGTAAAGTAGACTTGGGGCAAATTTATTATGACAAAATATTCGTTTCGTTAAAACATTTTATCAAAATCAATCATCGATTTTCATGGGAAAAGTGACGAGGTAGCTTTTCACTTCAATGGTTACATGAATAAACAGAACAGTCGGTTTTGGGAAATGGAAAGCCCTCAATTTACACTGGCCTGCAATGGGTTTCCCCTTAAAAAACTATTTAACAATTTGGATACGTACTAGGTACTAAACTACGCAAAAAATACAAAAAACCTCCATCACGTAAATTTTCTGAAAAAAAATTACTGTTGTAATTTTTCCTAGTATTACCTCGTATTACTAGTGTCAATTTCAAATTTTTTTAAAAAGGGAGCATGCTAATAGTACGAGTACTAATGACGTTTACATATTTATCTACCATAAAAATTCATTCTTTGTCGCGATTAAAATCATAACAAATAAAGCTAAACACACAGTTGTCAGATCTCACAATATTGCCAGTAAAATTGTCTGAAAATGTATTACAATCGTGTGAACTGCCATGTGAACAATTGTAAGACGACAATGTTGTCAGGCATCTGACAATCGTGAGAACACTCTTCGTCGGCATTGCCAGATAATTGGCTGGTATTGTAAGCTCAGTTTTAATTGTCAGATGTATAAAATTAATGCACCTGACAATGGCATCATTGTCAGAAAAAAGTTTGATGGGCAACACTGCCAAAGAGATGGTTGTTGATGTACATAAGTGGCAATACCTTACAACATGTCTGGCAATTTTTTTCATCTAACAATCTGGCAAACGTGTGAATTATTTGACAGACAACGAAATTGTAAGATTTTCTTACGATCGTCTGAACACAAAATTTACTTCTGCGGGACAATTTTTCATTGTCATTACCAAGATGCATTAACGTCTACACGGTGGCAGCACTAGGGTAAAATTACAACAGTACAACAAAAACAGGCACCTGGTAAGCTATGATTGTCAAACATATTTGTAACTTTTTCACAATTACAAACTATGAATGTTCTTTTTCATAATTAAAAATTATTTTTATTTGAATTATTTTTATGTTCACAAAATATTTTTTATGTGTTTTATTCAGAATAAAACACTAAATTCACTTTCAAAAGTGTAAACAATACATTTGACGTAAATAGCTTACTATATTGCCAATAGCAAAAAATTATCACATGCCGTAGCACTGCCACCTTGCAGATGTTAACGCACCTTGGTCACTACATTGTCAGCATGTTGCCAGATCTTACAATATTATAACATCTGACAACCGTGTGTGTGTACATAGCTTAAGGGAATGGGATTGCAGAAATAGAGCACAACACAACAAACAGTTGAAACACCTTAGGAATAAAAACCTTATGAAAAACGCGCTAGTTGATTCGTTAAAAACTCTGCTACCGCCACTTCATATTAAATTACGACAGTTCTTGTTTCATGTACCTCTGTGGTAAATTTAAGTATGCTTCAAGCAATTTGTGACGGTACTAGCTAAAGACGGTCCCTGTTTTGTGTACCTCTATGACAAATTTAAGTATTCGTCGGATGCAAAAATGAAAGAAGGTATTTTGGCCGTGCCTGACATATAGCGCTTAATGCAAGTCGATAAATTTAAAAAAATCATGAACAAAACCGAAGAGAACGCTTAGAAGGCATTTGAGAGATAGTTGAAAACATGATGATTGGGATAGTTCCTATGAAATGTCTACATATAGGCAGCTAGGAAGCATAGAAAACAAATTGCTTACAATTTTTTTATAGGTATCAATAGTAGAATATTTAAAGTGAACAAACTCAATTGTTTGAATTTCTGTTCTGTCAAAAAAAAAAAAAACAAAAAAAAAATGCAGCAACCAACGTTTGCTCATTTGTTTGAAAGGTGTAAAGAAGATTAGAGCCATGGACAATACCGAAAGTTTATTTTTTGTGTGTTGACAGATATTATTAAAACATTTTTCTTTTTTAATACTCAATCACTTATTTAGAGTATTGGAGTATAAAGTTGAATGTTTGAGAATATCTATTAAAGATTTTCAAGTCTACTGATGTTAGCTCCTATGAAACGTCATCATATATGCAGCTAGGAACCATAGAAAACAAGTTGTTTATAATTTTTCGACTGGTATAAAAATTAGAAGCTAATGAAGAGAATAAAATCAATTGATTGAATATGTTTTCTTTACTTTTTGATGCTTTCAAAACAACCAATTTGTTTGAAAGGTGTAAAGAAGATTAGAGCCATGGACAATACAGAAAGCTTATTTTTTGCGTTTTGATAGATATTGTTAAAACATTTTTCTTTTTGAATTCTCAATAATTTATCTAGAATATTAAAATACAATGTTGAATGTTTGAGAATATCAATTAAAAATTTCCAAGTCTACTGATGATTAGGTTAGCTCCTATGAAACGTAATCATATAAGCAGCTAGGAAACATAGAAAACAAGTTGTTTATAATTTCGACTGGTATAAAAATTAGAAGCTAATGAAGAGAATAAACTCAATTGATTGAATATTTTTTCTTTACTTTTTGATGCTTTCAAAAAAACAAATCGCAGCAACCAACGCTTGTTCATTTGTTTGATAGGTGTAAAGAAGATTGGAGATATGTGCAAAAGAAAAAGCTTGTTTTTTGAGTTTTGACAGGTATTGCTAAAACATTTTTCTTTTTGAATTCTCAATAATTTATTTAAAATACTGAAATATAAAGCTGAAAGTTTGAGAATATCTATCATAGACTACCAAGTCTACTGATGATTAGTGTAGCTCCTATGAAACGTCGACATGTAGGCAGCTAGGAAACATAGAAAAG
The DNA here is from genome assembly GCA_914767995.1 of Thecocarcelia acutangulata. Taxonomy (NCBI): domain Eukaryota; kingdom Metazoa; phylum Arthropoda; class Insecta; order Diptera; family Tachinidae; genus Thecocarcelia; species Thecocarcelia acutangulata. The sequence goes on from OU612098.1 coordinate 15,608,555, forward strand.
AAGATATTTATAATTTTTTGATTGGAATTATTAGAAGCAATTAAAGTGAGTAAACTCAATTGTTTGAATATCTTCAAATACTATTTTGCTTTTAAAATTTTCAAAACTAAGATAAAATCTTTATTCTGGCAACGCTGCCTGAAACCAATAAATCTTGAGGGTATAGAATTTGTTTGTGTTTTTCTTATCATGTCTTAACGAATAATCTATATATTTCAAATGCTTCCTAGAGTGGGTTGCTTAGTGACGCTTCTTGGCTGAAAATTTTATGTTTAAATTTTATATACTTACTGATTTATTTATGGGTATATTCTTTAATTAAAAAAAAAAACACTGTAATTTATTTTTTATACTGATTGAGGCATTTTATTTTTTTATTTTTACATATATAATTTCATAAATAATTTTGTTTGTTTTGTTTGTATTTTAATTCACTTTTCTATTGAGATTTTCACATTCATTTAATATTCTTTTGACATTCTTTTAGAGTTTCATTTTGTCTTTTTGTCTGATACTCATAGCCCACTTTTTTTTCTTTTTCCTTTTGATGGGTTGTTTTTTTTTTCTTAAATATCTTTTTGTATTTTAATATTATTAATATATATATAATTCTTATTGAAACAAACACATTTTACATTAAAAGTAAAATACATTTTAACGTTGGAATTTCTTTAAAACTACAATTGATTTCATTGATTTTTCTCTGTGTCATGTTTTGAATTTTTGGGGAACTTCAATAGAGAAGGAGGTCAGTTTTTTTCAATGTTGCTTTTGTTTTGTTAATATACAGAATAAACAAATATGTAGATTTGTTTGGGGAGAAGTAAGAATGACCTCCAAAGTGTAAAGGCTGTGTTAGAAAGAAGCTTTTTTAAAGTTGCTCTATTCAGAACTTTTAAATTATTTGTAAAAATTTTAAAAATTGCTATAAAATATTCTTAACCTAGACACCTTGAAGCCCAAATTTGTTTTCAAATATTCTTTTTCTGTTTTTTATAAGCTGTTTTCATAAAACAGACGAATGCCTCATTTCGAAAATTTGTCTAGAAAGCGCTCAAAAATTGAGTACTTCTTACACAAATTTTCTAGAGCAGCCGTTCGTTTGGGTTCTGTTTCCAGCTTATTGGATGCTCTTAATTTTAAAATTTAAGTAAAAAATATTTAAAAGGGGAGAAAAATAAATTTTAATTATTCAATTAATTATTTACAAATATTTGTTTTTTCTTTTATACAAAAGTTCACTTAATAAAATACAAAAACAAAATTTATATTAACTCTTTCCAAATAAATTCAAATTTATAGTTTTAATTTTATATCTATATAATATTTTATATCAATATTTATAAATTTCTTTTTATTTGTTTTTTTAATTTACATAAGAATAAGTTGCAGACTTCTTTTATTTTTGTTTATTTGTTTTTTGTTATTCAGACAATTTCTTTACACTTAAACTTTAATCAGTACGACAAAAAGTATTAAATTTTATTATTTTTTATTCAAATAACTTTAGTTTTGAAATATTTGCTTTACTTATTGTGATGTTTCTACAACACAATTAAGCGACTTTTTAAGGGATTTCATATGAAAACACTAAGGTGCTGTTCATAGAACACCAACGAGCAACTCGTCTAGCAAATTTGTATGAAAGTTACACAATTTTTTCAGTGATTTCCACAAAAATTTTTTAGACAAATCGTTTATGCATGTTCTGTAAACAGTACAAACATTTTTGAGTGAGTTTTATATAAATATTTCAGACCAGTCACTTGATTATGTTGTTTTAAAGCGCACAGACTGGCGACGCATTTAAAAACTTTAGATTGAAAGCACTCAAATCCTATAATGTTACTCACTCAAATTTTCTGACATTAATGCTCGTTTGTATTTTATACATTATTCTGTTACAAGTACAATAAAACCCTTAAGAACATATTTGCCGAACACAAATGAGCATTATGTCTAGAAAATATGCATAGACATCACTCAAAACCGAATGCTTTTGTTAAACGAGTCTCTCGTCTGTGTTGTGTAAACAACTTTTAAATTTTTCTTGTACTTAAAAAGAAGATCTCTCCTTCAAATTATTGTATTTTAAAGCAATCTTTCCAAAACACAAGCAAAATACTTATGCAAAATATTTTTATAGAAAACACTCAAAAAAATGAGTGCTTTTCGTATAAAACTTCTTCACAAGTGGCTTGCTTGTTTTATGGAAACATATAAATTTATTTTTTTTTATATTTATTGTAAAAACTATTTTAAGTGTTAAAAATAAAAGAAGAAAAGTAGATAAAATTGGTGCTGTTTATATTTATATAAAAATGTGCTAAAACACTGTTTTTTGTTTCTATAGAATTTAAGGACCTAAATTTGGTGTGCTTCTTTTAATAAAAGGCGGTGCAAAAAATCACAACATTTATATTTTAATACTAAGTGCAGCTAATTTTTGAAGGTTTTTATACATAAATTTGATGTGATGTTTCTGTGATGTTATCGCAATACTAGCGACTATAATATTTGTATAGAAATCACTCAAAGTATTGAATACTTTTTATAAAAAATTTCCTGACAAGCTGCTTGTTTGTGATGTGCAAGCATTACCTTATACAACACAATCAAATGACTTATCTGAAATATTTATATAAAAATCACTCAAAAACTTGAGTGCTTTTTTTATAGCCTGCTTGTGTTGAGTTAACTTCACCTTAATTTCTTTTTATATAACATACAAGAAAGAAAAAAAGTAATAATTATTTTATAAGCTAGAGGAGTGAATCGTTTAGAAAATTTGTATGAAAATCACTCAAAAAATTGAGTCGCTTTTATACAAATTTTCTAGATGAATTATCCGTCTGTGTGTAGCACAATAATTTTGTATCCCATAAGAATAGAAAAATAAATATTCAAAAAATCTAGAGAATACAAACAAAGTAAAAAGAAGTTTTAGTTATTACGATGCTGTACAACTGGAGTATGTAGAGAACCTTATAAGATATAAGTGAAAGTGAAGTGTAGGAAATCAAGATGTACTCAAGTTTCCACTTATGATGAGCAATTTCCTAATTTTGATAATATGCCAGGAAAACAGACATCAATAACAATAGATTTCATTTATTTTATTAGCTTCTAAAATTGATAGCAATTAGATTTGGTTTTTATGTTTTCCAGCTGTCTATATGCTGCTAGCCTAATCGTCACTAGACTTTGAAACTTTGGAAGATAATTTCAATTATGTTACTATATATCTTAAAATTTTAATCAAATTACTAACAGCCTGTTCGACGATATCGAATGAAAATGTATGCGAAAGAAAGCTAGTCACTCACAATCGAATAAATTTGGGTTCGTCTATGTCACTATTGTTAGTTCGCATGAACTTATGTATTTTAATAGAATTTTGACACATCGTTCGCATAGAATAAAGTTAATGCGAATGAACTTAGCCTTTCAACATCGACGAACTGGCTGTAAGAATTTAAAAAGAATCAACAAAGAAAAGCTACTTGTATATTTTGCTATTAGTTATCGATAACTTTAGAATACTTTACTGAGGAAAAGTGAAGTTATCAAAATCCCTGCTGCAGAATAGTAAAGTAGTGGTTAATATATTAGCAGTAAATTTATGTTGTCGATAACTTTTCCGTAGAAAAGTAAAGCTATCGAAAACTTTTATGTAAACAAATTAAGTTATTGACCAGGTGGCCTTTGTAAAAAAAAAATTATCGATAGGTTTTTTTATAGAAAAATAACGTTATCGGAAGTATTCTGCTTACTTTTTAGTGAAAAATATGTGTATTCGATAACATTCGCATAGAAAACTCAAGTTATTGCAAACTTTATGAAAAATTATAACTTTGCCGTAGAAAAGTAAAGCTATCGAACACCTTTATGTAAAAAAATTAAGTTATTTTGAGTTTAGTTATGGCTTTTGTGTAGGAAAACAAAAATAATTGATAATATTTTTTATAAAAAGTAAAGTTATCGGAAGTTTTCTGGCAAACATTGCTGTAAGCGTTGTTTCTGCTACGAAAAGCTAAAGTAATAGTTAAATTTTTAATGCAAAATATGTGTATTCGATAATTTTTCCATATAAAAGTTTAACTTATCACAAATTACACAAAAAAATCAATGATGTTATCGATAAGCTTTCTGCAAAACATAAATCTATTTCATAAGAAAACAAAGTAATGGATAGAATCTTTGATATAAAAGTAATATCATTGGACGTTTTCTAGTGATAAGTGAAGCTATCGATAACTTTGCTGCAAAGAAGCTAAATAAGCGTTAAATTTTTGATGAAAAATATGTGTCATCGATAAATTTTCTTTAAAAGTTTAAAGCTATGTCAAATTTTAATATAGCAATTTTAGCTTGACGATGATTATTTTATGGAACATAAAACATTTTCAAGTGAAAATTTAACTTTGAAAAGCAAACTTTATTGCAGAAAAGTAAAGTAATCGTAAATTTTTAGAGGATGAATTTACTGTAAAAAATTAATTTAACTACAGCTATTTATGTAATTGTTGCTTAATGAGCTTGAGGTCACTTGTTGTAAAATTATTAGTTTATTAATGTTTCGATATTTCGATACCCCCTTGAGGGTCTTCTTTAGGAAAATTTCAAAAAAAAAATTTTTGTAATAAACTTATAATTATACAACAAGTAACCTGAAGTTCATTCAACAACAATTATCAGCCACGTCACAAAGCTTGATTTCATTCGGAAAGGGATTTTAATTATTTTTTTACTTCTTCAAAACACGAAAAACTAAAAATTTTCGGAAAAAAATCATTTCTACTTGCAAGAATAAAACTAATATTGTCTTATAGAATTGATTTCATTCCGAAAAAAGTTCTAGATTTTCGTTTTTTGAGATTTAAAAAACCGATTGTTTTCAATTTCAGAAAGGAAGTGAATTCTGTGACATGGACGTACATTTAAAAAAGGGTCGAAAAACTAGAATCAAGATACGAATTTAAAGACACAACTATTTATTGAAAAAGTAGTAAAAAACTGTTATTGAAAAGTTACCGATAACTTTTTTGTACATAAATATAACATTAATGGAAGCTTTTTAATGAAAAATAAAGCTATCGATAACTTTGTTGTGGAAAAGTTAGTTAAGCGTTATAATTTTGGTTGAAATTATGTGATATCGATAAGTTTTCTATAGAAAATTAAAGCTATCGAAAGCTCCAACAAAGAAATTTTAAGTTATCGTTGGCATTTGTATAGAAAGGAAAGTTATCAAGCATTTTCTATTGAAACTTTAACTTTGAAAAGGTAAATTTGCTATAGGAAAACAAAATAATCGTTTGTTTTTTTTTGTGGCTGAGTAATTTGTAAAATAAAAATTTTGGAATAATGTTTTTATATATAAATTTATTAAATAAACGCATTATTATTGGAAGTTTTCTAGTGAAAGTTATGTAATTGTTAAATTTTTGGTGGAATATATTTGTTATTGATAATCTTATTTAGAAGATTAAAGCTATCAAAAACTTTAATAAAAATATTTAAAGTTATCAAAAGTTTTTTATAAAACAGAAAAGTTATCGAATATTTTGCAGTAAATTTATTTATTTATTTATTAAAAACGGGATTCTAATTATATTGTTTCCTTGTTATGTTATACAGGGTGGCTGATGTAAGCTGCTACAAAAGAAAAAAAAACGTAATACTTATTTTCTGTGTAATTAACCTGTTCCATTTTTGTTGTGTTTTATAGATTGATTTTTAAGTTTAACTAAAATGGAGAAATTGGCAGAATGAAACAAGAATTTGGATAGTTCAACGCTTTCTCGCTTTAGAGCCCGTTGTTTCCGTCCAAAAAGAATATAGGCGCATGTTTGGTAGTATTGCTCCTAGCAGGTGGAGAATGATGAGGCTCGTTAAGAATTTTGCCGAGCGTGGCACAATCGCAAGAAGGCCTTATCATCGAGATCTTTCAATTAACATGCAGGAAACTATCGCTGCTGTAGCTGCTGCCATACAATACAAGGCATATCCAATGGGTGTCAGCAGACGGTCAACATATAAGATTTAATTAACAAACAAACTGCATCCTAGATACTACCTGATTCGCTTGGAATTTTGTGAGAGGATCATGCAAATGGTGTCAGAGGATGAAAACGTTTTGAACTGCATTTTTATGTCTGACGGGGCACAAAGTTTTTTTAGTAAATGGTCATAAAAAAACAAACTTAATGTAAAAATGTATTTTTTTTCAAATGAATTCCTAAAAAATAAATTACATAAACTTTAGAAAAATTATGTTTCTTAATGTAGTCAAATTGATCAGCCACCCTGTATTAGCGTTGAATTGTTTTTTTACGCTTTGGTTACACTGTATTTGTTTTTTTAGTCAACAAAACTATGAATTAAGCTTTAAACACACAGACTACAGCTGACTTCACAACTTCACGACAGCAAACGCTGCAACCGGCAATTGTAGTTGTGTAGGCGATTATTGAACACGGCAGCAACATAAATTCATTTGAATAAAAGTATACTTATGTGTGGCCACCTTAGATTTTTTCGCTTTACAAAATTTCATTGTTTTAAAGAACGGGTTCTGTTTCATCAATATCAATCCTTCATGAAAAAAGTTATCTCTAAAAAAAGGCCTTAAAATCTAAAAAAACAAATTAATTAAAAAAGCTTTTGCTTGCTATGCTTAATTCAGGTTAGGCGGGTTTTAAAACTTGAGAATATAATCTTTGAGTCTATAGTGGAAAAAATATTAAAGAATTGAGAATTTATATAGAATTTTTCAAAATTTTGACAAAAATGATTCGACTCGAGAAGGAAAAATGTATGTATATAGATTATAAAATTGTTCGTCGAAGATATGCAATTAAAACTATTCAGAAATGAAGTAACTGCTATATATCTAAAGAGACAAATAAACTATGCAAATGACAAAATATTGCATTAGACAGCACAAACATTCAAAATGTTTGCACAAAAATCGTGCAAACATGCTTCAGCAACGCTAAATGTTTGTACAAATGTTTTTGCATGTTTGGTAAGCTATTTGTCTAGTTTATTTGGCGCTTAATTATTTCTTTTATATAATCAGGCATTCTTATTTTGAGGATAAGTATGTATGTGCATATTTAAGAGTAAAACAATTAAATTATTAATTTATTTAAAACGCCATTTAAATTTTGTTCTTTTATTATGTTATATTAGAAAATAAAATATTTTCAAGAGCAAAATTATTTTATTATAAAAGTTATAAAAGAAGGTTACTAATATACAGAAAATGGAAAATTCCGATATCGGTCCATATACATATAACCGAGATATAGCCTAAACCGATTTTTGCATGAAAATTTCCATGAAAGATTTCCTTTTTTTATTTTAAAATTGTAATTACAAGGGAAAAATATTTGTTCCCCGATGTCGCCATATATATCCGAGTATATTTAGTTCAAATTTGCAATGTTTCTTTTTATACACTGGTCACACTGTTTTTATTTGATAGTCAACAAAAATAGAAATTAGTTTAATTCGAGTACGGCAAAAAATCAGCATGGACAACAACTACACTCGTGTCGTCTTGCTGTTGCCTTAATAAACGTTAAATACTAACGTGCATGTATTTTATATTTGACATATTGAAGTCGATTGCCTGCTGGCTTTAATGTGTTTTATGCTTTAGTTTAATTCAAATTTGTCAAAATAATTAAAATAAAAATCAGCGTGGACAAAAGTTTGCAGTCGTGTGGTCTTGCTGTTGCCAAAATAAACGTTCACATTTGAATAAAATTATATAACATTTGACTTACTGTAGTGGGTAGTCTGCGGCTTTCAATGTGTTTAATGCTTTCAAGTTAACTTTTCTTACACAAAAAATGTGTTATACATAACTTTTTCCTAGAAAACTAAGTTTATTGAAAATTTTCCTACAGAAAACTAAAATGATCATTTAATGTTCTATAATAATTAAAATTTTTGAATATGAATGAAATTGTATTTATATGAAATTAATTCAAATGGAGGCATGTGCCGAATATTTGAAATGCTTTAACGTCAGAGTGTTTTTGAAAAATATTTCCTTTATGCATAAATGTTCTGCTCTAAAGAAGAAAACAATATAATAAATTTGTAACAAAAGAAAGGGTTTAAAAGGATGCTAAAAACTCTTCCATTACAAGTTCTTCTTTGCATATTGCTGCCCTCAAGTCATAGGAAATATGATTTTCGGTACACAAGTAAAATGTTGATTTTTAAAAGTGATACAAATTTTAAATGAGTTGTGTTTATTTTGGTTTTTGTTTTATATATTTGTTAATGTTAAAGGTTACGTGTTAAATTGTTAAGGCTTTTTATTGTTAAAACATCTTATATTTATTTTAATGTTTAATGTTTAAAAGAACTGTTTGATTTTTATTAAGGCTTAAGGCTTTTAATGTTTTGCTGATGAATTTTTTATGTTACAAAAAATATTTAGCATGAGGTGTTTTTTTATTTATTTTTTCTTCTTTTGTGTATATTTAATAAATATTTGTTTAGGCAATTTTCTGTGTATAAATGAAACAAGTCACAAACTTCTTGTAGTATTTTAGAGCTGGTAGTAAAAAGCATTTCCATGTTCAGTAAAAGGACGGATTATGTTAGAAGTTTCGAAAGGTTATATAAGAAAAAAAAAATTAATTAAAAATTTTAAACATATGCATATTAAACTTTAAAAGAAATTTAATTATATTCGTAATAAACTCAAGTTGATGTTTAATTTTCGCTTTTTATATTTTCTTAAGGTACATGTGACTTTAATTTTTTTTTTTTTGCTTTTTTGTGCGTAACTCTAATATAAATATATATTTAAACCAGCAACTTATTATAATATTCACTTTTTATAATTTATATTTAACAACTAAAGAAAAAAAGTAATGAACAATAATTACTTGGTGCTTTTTTTAACTATAAATATATATTAAAACGTGCAGATTTTTTATTAACTACAGTAAAAATTTGCCAAAAAATGGTGCCTTAATCTAAAAAACATTTAATTTTTTTTTTATACGCAAATTTATTAAATAAATTTTGTTTACTTAAATATAACAATTAAGTGCAATTGTGGTGTAATATCACATTAATGCAGTGCAGTGCTGTAGTGCAATTTTTTTTTTTTTTTTACTTCAAAAACAATATTAATTTTATAATTTGCTTACACAAAAAAAAAAAAAAAAAAAAAAAAACTTGTTCAAAAATTAAATAAAAAAAATAAAAAAAATTATTTAAAGAAAAATCAAATTGAAAAAATAAATAAATACATAAGATTTGTAGAAAAATATTAATTAAAAAAATTTTTACAGTTTTTGATCAACAAATTTTATTCGATTTGCAATTCGTCTAAAATAACTTTTGGTGCTAGTTTGCTTATTATTTTTATATATAAAAAAAAAAGTATTTAAGAAAAAACAGCAAAGATTATTCAATTCGATATCGGTAAATTTTGGGCATATTTACTTAGGATATTAATTATGAAAATAATTTATTCGATTTGCAATTCGCCTAAAATAACTTTTGGCACTAGTTTGCTTATTATTTTTATATAAAAAAAAAGTACTTAAGAAAAAACAGCAAAATTTATTTAATTCGAAATAGGTAAATTTTGGGCATATTTACTTGAGAACATTAATTCTGAAGCAAAAAAAAAATCATCAACAGAATTTATTCGATTTTTAATTCGTGAAAAATAACGTTTGAATATATTTTGCTGATTGTTTTTGTAAAAAAAAAACTAATTTTGAAAGGACAAAAAAAAATGATGTTTCCAATCAACTTAATGTATTCGATTTGTAATTCGATAAAAGTAACTTTCGGCCATATTTTACTGATCATTTTTGTAGAAGTTATTAATTATGAAAAGACAAAAGAAAAATTCATCCACGAACTTTATTCGATTTGTAGTTCGTGAAAAATAACTTTTCACCATATTTTGGTGATTAAAACAAAATAGTTTTGAAATGACAAAAATAATATGTTTCAAATTAACAAAATTTATTCGATTTGTAATTCGATAAAAGTAACTTTCGGTCATATTTACTGATTATTTTTGGAAAAGTTATTAAAAGTTAAGAAAAGAAAAATTCATCCACGAACTTTATTCAGTTTGTAGTTTGTGAAAAATAACGTTTGTCCACATTTTGCTGATTAAAAGAAAGTAATTTTGAAAAGACAGCAAAAGAAATATGTTTTCAATCAAAAAAATTTATTCGATTTGTAATTCGATATAAGTAACTTTCGACCATATTTTGCTGATTATTTTTGAAAAAAAACTAATTTTGAAAGGAGAAAAAAAATGATATTTCCAATCAACAAAATTTATTCGATTTGTAATTCGGTAAGCAACTTTCGGCCATATTCTACTGATTTTTTTTTTTTTTGTATAAGTTGTAATTTATAAAAAGATAAAAAAGGAAACAAAAAAATGCATCAACAAACTTTATTCGATTTGTAGTTCGTGAAAAATAACTTTTGGCCATATGTTGCTGATTAAAAGAAAGTAATTTTGAAAGGACAAAAAAAAATATATAAATAAAAAAATAAATAAAATATAAGGTTTTCAATCAACAAAATTTATTCGATTTGTAATTCGGTAAAATCAACTTTCGACCATATTTTACAGATTATTTTTGTAGAAGTTGTTGATTGTGAAAGACAAAAGAAAATCATTAACAGACTTTATTCGATTTGTAAATCGTGAAAAACAACTTTTGACCATAATAATTTTGAAAAGCAAAAAAAAAAAAAATTATGTTTTCAATCACAAAATTTATTCGATTTGTAATTCGGTAAAAACAACTTTCGCACATATTTTACAGATTATTTTTTTTTTTTTTTTTTGTAAAAGTTTTTAATTATGAAAAGGCAAAAGAAAACCATCAACAAACTTTATTCGATTTGTAATTCATGCTATTTGCTGATTAAAAGGAACTAATTTTGAAAAGACAGAAAACTATGTTTTCAATCAACAAAATTTATTCGATTTGTAATTCGGTTAAAACAACTTTCGACCATATTTTATAAAAATATGTCTGACAACAATTTTAATATGAATTTTTATTCAAAATCTTCATCTAAAATTGCTTATATTGTTAGCTTTTAATAAGTTTTTTTTTTATTAAAAGTCTTGTTTATAAAATGATTTGTTGAAAAGGCTTTTGCAGTCAAAAACACATAATTTGAGTAAAAGCTTTTAATAAAAAGCTATTTTTAAATAAGCGTTTTGTTTGGAAAAACTTGTAATAAAAAGGTTTTTTGAGTAAATACATTTTTTTGTGTAAAATCTTTAAAAAAAAACTTATCAAAAAATGTTTGTTTCAAATGTTTCACTAAAATTAATTTTTATTAGAAGCTTTTCATAATCTTTTTATTAAAAGTTTTTTTTTAACGATTATCTTTCCAAACCTTTATCAAAAAAGTGTAATAAAAGACAATTTTAATAAAAAACTTTAGTTAAAAAACTTGAGTTAAAAAGCTTTTTTAATAAAACGCTTTGCAGTTTGGAAAGTTATATATGTTATTAAAAAATTCTAGAACACTTTTATGCTTTGAAAAGTAACAGTACAATATAAAAATATAGAGCTTTGTGAAATAAGCTTTTTTTTGTTGCATTTCGCCTTTTATTCAATTGCTTGGCTTTATTTTTCCTTTTTCAAAAACTAAAGAAGTTTATTGCATAATATCCAACAAGTTTTGAAAATTTTAATAACCCAAACATTTTCTGTCAGTAAATTAAATAGATAAAGAAACCAAAACAGACCTTAAGCTCAAAAATTATATTATACTAAATAGATATAATGATCGTCAAGCTTAAATCCTTTTTTATAAAATTTTTTTAACAAATTGTTTATTTAATTCAATATTTCGTCTTCCTTCGGAAGACTTCTTCAAGGAAATTTTTTTTTTATAAATTATTTCCTTTTAAATAATTTATAAACAAAAATCAAAAAAAAAAAAAAATTCCTGAAGAAGTCTTCCGAAGGAAGACAAAATATTGAATTAAATAAACAATTTTTTAAAAAAATTTTATAAAAAAGGTCGAAACATTAGGAAAAAGAAAAATTAAATAGATATTTTGAAGTTTTCAATTTAAAGTTTTCAATTTGATAATATTGTTAAGGATATTTCTTTGAGTATGATTTAATCATTTTTCTTGCTGCATGGATTTTTTGTATATAGGAATTTTTTGACAATAATTTTTCAAATTGAAAATTTTTTAATAACAAATTAATTTTTCAGACGATGATAACAAATTGTTATCGAAATATTGAAAATAAATACTGTTGAATATAATAAAAATTAAGAAATATTTACTTAATCAAGATCAAATAATTAAATACCAAATAAAATTTTTTTACAATTTTATTTGGTGGTCAAAGAATTGTTTTGTTATCCAAAGAAGAAAATAAAACTATCTATTTTAAATATGGCTTTTTCAATAAACTCTATAAGCTTTTTTAAGTTTACTCAACTTTACCTTAAATGTGTTTTTTTTCTAAACAACCATTATACAAAAAAAAAGATATAGTAAACAAAAAAAAAAAAAAAAAAAAAAAAAAAAATAAAAAAAAAAAAAAAAAAAAAAACAAGATTAAAAATTTTTTTAATATTTTGTTTCCAATTATTATAAATCATAAATAAATTTTTTAAATAATTATTTTATATTTAAATTTGAAATATTTCATTTAATTAAATCGTTAAAATCCATTTAAAATTTCCATCAATTTTTATTAAATTTTATATCTGTATTTTTATTTAAAGAACTTATTATTCATATTATTTTTTACAAGTTTAATTTCAAGTGCAAAAGAAATTGACTTTTAAATTGCTTTTCGTGTGTGTTTAAGCATATGTGTGTATGGGTGTGTGTGAGTGTGTGTGTGCTTCAGAGCATGAGTGTTTGTGTATGAGCTTGTGTATCTGCTTTAGAAAAGTTGGCTATAGAAATGATTTAGTGCTGGTGTGTTTTGCCGGTTTATTCATTATTTTTGGTTTTCCTGTTGCAGTCACAACAACAACGAAATTTAATAAAACAAAATTTTAAATTTATTATTTACAGCATTGACTTGATAAAAATATTTTCGCATGCATTTTGATTATTAGTGATGTTGTATTTAAAAAGAGCATTAAAAATAAATTGTTTAAATAAAATTAATTCAAACTTATTTTTTTAGCTGCTTTTAGTATTTACAATTTCCGTTTTATAAATAAAATTAAAAATGTTTGCATATGATTTAAATTTTTTTGAATACAAAGTCCTTTGTAATGTAACGAATCATGTCACAGAGTTCAATTCCGTTTGGAATTGGAATTCAATCTTTTTTTTTGTGCTTTAGAAAACAAAAGAATGAAAAATTGTTTAACTTTCTATTTAACTTTCAAGAAAAGCGATATCATTTCGCATTTTCCGTTTTATAAATAAAATTAATAATACCAATAAAAATTATAAATAGCTTGTTTTCTATGTTTCCCAGCTATCTATATGTCGACATTTCATAGGAACTACCCTAATCATCAGTAGACTTTGGAAATTTTTGAAAGATATTCTCAAACATTCAACTTTATATCCCAGCAATATAAATAAATTGTTGAGAATTTAAAAGAAAAATGCTCTAATAATACCTGTCAAAACAAAAAAAACAAGCCTTTTCATTTATTCACCTCTCTAACATTTCTTTACACCTTTCAAACAAATGAACAACCGTTGGTTGCTACGATTTGCTTTTTGAAAGTATCGAAAAGCAGAGAACAAAAATTCAAACAATAAAAAACTTAATTGTTTGAATTTTTGTTCTCTGCTTTTCGATACTTTCAAAAAGCAAATCGTAGCAACCAACGGTTGTTCATTTGTTTGAAAGGTGTAAAGAAATGTTAGAGAGGTGAATAAATGAAAAGGCTTGTTTTTTGTGCTTTGACAGGTATTATTAGAGCATTTTTCTTTTAAATTCTCAACAATTTATTTATATTGCTGGGATATAAAGTTGAATGTTTGAGAATATCTTTCAAAAATTTCCAAAGTCTACTGATGATTAGGGTAGTTCCTATGAAATGTCGACATATAGATAGCTGGGAAACATAGAAAACAAGCTATTTATAATTTTTATTGGTATAAATGGTAGAAGCTAAAAATAGCGAATAAAAAACTTAATTGTTAAAATTAATAATGTTTGCATTTGATTTAAATTTGCCCTAACAATTTTAAAATACATACAAAAGCCTTTCCATTCGGAGTTGGAACTCAATCCATTTTTTTTGTGCTTTAGAAAACGAAAGAATAAAAAATTTTTCCTAAATCATTTTAAAGTTCAAGAAAAGCGATTTAATTTCGCATAAATATTCAGTTGTTCGTTTTCTTAATAACGTAGTGTTTAGACATGCGAGTAAGAGTTCGAAAAACCCAATACACTCACATTTTTTCACTACCACATTCACATTTTTCGCACTCGCAGGTCTACTCGCAGCTAAATTTGCTTAAGATTGATTTTTTGGCCCTTCCATGCAATCAAAAGTCAAACAAACAAACAAACAGTGTTACCGTGTAAATAATTTTAAACAAATCAACTGGATCATTATAAAATTAAAACCTAAGTTTTAGCTAGTTTGTATGTTAATTTATTAAAACTAATACTATAGATAGAAATGTTTAAATTATAAAGTGTTAATATCAATAATATAATGATAATACAAATTAATGCCAACTATTTTCTAAAAATATTCTCAAGTCAAAAACACGGCAACTTCAGTTTATAAAGACAGCCAAAGAAACAAAATATATGAAGGAAACAAATTGTTTGAAGTTCACGTGCTGACGAGAAATTTAAAATGAACTCTCACTCTCGCATGTGTAGACAGAAATGAAAATTGCAAGAGATTCGAGATTTTCGAAGAAATTTTCGTTGATAATACATATTCAGCACTCGCATGAGATTACTCGTATGTCTAAATGCAGGGTAACCAAAAAGTGGATTGAATTGCAAATTCGAACGAAATTGAGCTCCATGATATTTGTAAGTATCAGCTGTCAGTGCATTCAAGTCCGTTCAGAAATGGAAGTGAAGTGGTTGTTCAGTTCTAAAAACCTTTTGGAATGAAATAATTTTTTACTTCTAGAACGAGTTTAACATATTTCTGAAAAAAAAAATATGTCTTCATGATGAAAAACTTTTCAGTTTTTTGTTTTTTGAAGAAACCAAAAACGCATAGAGTACTGTCCACTAAATATTTTATATGAATTTTTTATTATAATGTAAAGCTGGTAACACTGTTGAAAGTGGAGAGTTTTCAATTGGCAAAATTTATTTAATGAAATTTACTGTATTTTTTATATTCTTAAAATTTCAATTATTGTTATGCTCTAGAACACTTGCCATGGTGCTACCAACTAAAACCACGTAAAGTAATTTTTGTCCTATAAACTATTATTATTCTCCATAACGGTTTTCTCATTTTCTTTAAACCCCAAATTATAAGTACGGTACGGAGTAATTATAATTGTAAACTCCAATTTAGATGCCTTTCACCGCTTTCTAATGGCTAGTTGGGGATTTGCCAAACATCAAATTGTTCATGGTCCTTCGAGCCGGATTTTACTCACTTAGCTCTAAAAGGAATGTGCTATTTCAAACAAAATATTATTTTAATTTTTAGTATATTATTTTTAAATTTAACCTTATATTTTTACGGCCGTATTCATAAAAAATATTGTATGCTTATTAAACACCTATTTGACATATTTTTTATAGAAATTTTTATTTATTTATTTCTTTATTTCAGTTAAAGGCTTAATAACAGCTGAGA
Organism: Thecocarcelia acutangulata; assembly: GCA_914767995.1. NCBI lineage: Eukaryota > Metazoa > Arthropoda > Insecta > Diptera > Tachinidae > Thecocarcelia > Thecocarcelia acutangulata. The sequence continues at coordinate 15,624,371 of OU612098.1, forward strand.
AATCAGTATAACAAGGAAATAGATAGAATTAATATAACAAAAATTTCATTAGAAGACTACAAACAGTTATAAATATAATTACTAGAGTTTAAATACAAAAGAAGTATTCTCTTAGTAACATGAATATTGTCAGATAAGTCTACGAAAAGGATCAAAATTTAAGAAGTTTGATCGATGAAATTGAAGATACAGTGGAACGTATGATCTTAGCCGTCTGTTAGGTATATTGATGTTTATTCTACCGCGAAGATTAATTGAACCAGTATCCCCTTGTAATAACTTTAAAAAGAATAATATATTTGATGTAATTCTTCGGCTTTTCAATGTAGGGAGGTTAATAAGAGCTAGTCGGCTGCGTTAGGATGGTAAATTTACTGCTGGGTTCCAATGGAGATGATTAAGACAGAGCAGCAGGAATTTTTTTTTGGCCTGATTCCAGCTTTTTTATATAGAAGCTATACTGCGGATCCCAAATTACTGAGCAGTATTCCAGAATGGGTCGCACCAGTGCAGTAAATAGATTTGGTGATATATATATATATATATATATATATATATATATATATATATATATATATATATATATATATATATATATATATATATATATATATATATATATATATATATATATATATATATATATATATATATATATATATATATATATATATATATATATATTGTCTAGGCTTTATTGAAACCGCCGATTTATATAATTTTATGCAATTCGGTGAATGTTATACATTCAAAAAATTTTTTTTAGCAAAATTTTTAGAAAAATATATAAAGGAAAATTAAAAAAAAATTGTTTATGGAGGGAAAAGTTTTTAACATTTTGAAAACGTCCTTTTAGACGTTTATGTTAATGTATATATGTAAATATAAATATACGTTATGAACAATTTTTGATTCATTCATTCAGAAAAAATTCAAAGGCGACAAAACCAAGTTCTTCTAACGATTACTGCAGCTCCATGGTACGTCCAAAAACTGACGAATTCATAAAGATCTGAGTGTTCCACTGGCAAAAGGGGAATTTCCTAAGTACGCGACAAGGTATGTCAGTAAACTGGAACTTCATCTAAACCCTCTTGCGCACAATATATTAATTCTGGCGGCCACACTCGTTTTAGAAGAAGGCATACTGTTGCCACCATCAGAACGTTAAATTGGTGATTCTACCGAAATAGCTCCCGCATAATGAAACGTTTTGTCTAGCATTGGCCGGACTTAAGTATAAAGCAAATGTTTTTAATTTTAAAGCACATTTTTTTATATTTCAAATTTAGAATTAAGATTTGAATACTTATTGTTAGTTCATTTTGAGTTCAATAAATAAAAAAATGCTTAAAAAAATTTCATTCAGAAGATATTAAGTTCTGATATATATTCCTTTTATATTCATTCATTCAGAAGAGATTATTTTCTAATATACATATATTCCTTATCAAAATTTCTTGACTTTTTTTCCGTCTTAAGAGCTTGCTTCTTATATAATAAACGTCTGCATTATTACGCTGAAAGGGCATTTGAACATATTCATTTGCTTTTTGAATGAATAAAGCTTCGTATCACACACAACTGACTACATTCTATATTAATAAAAACAAATAAATGAATACACAAACCGAACGAATAATGATAATAACTCGACTCGTGGAAAAACAACTACAACCACATTCAAATAAAACGAAAACAAGAAGAAAAATTTTCAAACATATTAGCATTCGAATGAATCGAAGTAGCATTCGATTATATTTATACATACATATGTATGTACGTATGTATTAATGTATGTATGTATGTACAATAACAAAGTTCTTTTACCAACTCCAATTTAAAATTTTCAGACCTTATTGCGCACTCTTCTTAAAAGCAAATTACGTCTTAGCAAAATGTTTTTCTTTGTATTATAACAAATGTAATTTGCATTCGAAATATAATCGTTTTATTCATTCATTAATTCGATATTTCTTGCACTCTATCAAACAGTTATCTTGTATTTGCGTGCTTTTGCTTTTGCAAATAAGAGAAAATATATATTTGAATTACGAAGATTTATTACGACCAACTATAAAACGCAATTCATTCTCTTTTCTGTTTTTTCTCGTTTTACTTTGGTAATCTCTCTTAAAGTGTTCGATATTTGAACGAATGTTGTATATTCAGTGTTCATACAAACAAATGAATGTATTCTTGCAGCCTTTTATTATATAATTAATTCTTAACCATATTTTATATCAAAGTCTACCACCTGCTTAATTTTCTCATCTGTTATATTTTATATAGGTTGTGTGCATCGCTAAACACAAAAATAATCTTAATTGAGTATAAGGTTGCCACCAGACAAAACTAATGTAAACATTTAATTGTTGATCCAGTATTATGAAACGTCAAAGAAAACAAACTTTTATTATTTACTAATAAATTAAAACTTTTTTCTGAACAATTATAAAGTTTAAGGCTGAAATAAGGAATTTTTCTAAATTTCATGGTAAAACTTTATGTGCATATTCATAAAAACTAAAATTTTAAGTTATGTACACACGGTAACAATACATGTTACATGTTACAATATTGTAAGATGTGGCAACATGCTGACAATATAGTGACGATGAAAAATTGTCCCGCAGAAGTAAATTGTGTGTTCATACGATCGTAAGAAAATCTTACAATTTCATTGCCAGACTATTGTCTGACAAATAATTCATCTGACAACAAAAATTGTCAGTTCACACGGTTGTCAGATTGTTAGATGAAAAAAATTGTCAGACATGTTGTAAGGCATTGCCACTTATGTGTACCAACAACCATCTGCCAATGCTGCCATTGTCAGGTGCATTAATTTTATACATCTGACAAATAAAACTGAGCTTACAATACCAGCCAATTATCTAGAAGAGTGTTCTCACGATTGTCAGATGCCTGACAACATTTTCGTCTTACAATTGATTGACAATGGTTTTTCTGACAACGTTGTAAGTAATTTTATACATTTGACAATTAAAATTGAGCTTACAATACCAGCCAATTATCTGGCAATGCCGACGAAGAGTGTTCTCACGATTGTCAGATGCCTGACAACATTGTCGTCTTACAATTGATTGACAATGGTTTTTCTGACAACGTTGTAAGTTAAAAATTGGCAGTTCACTCAATTGTAATACATTTTCAGACAATTTTACTGGCAATATTGTAAGATCTGACAACCGTGTGTACGTAGCTTTATTGAAAAGAATTTTAGTAAAATTTTATATGGAATTTTTGAATTAAAACACATTTTGAATTAATTTAAATTTTTAGAAACATGCCCATTTAGCTTTAAAAAACGATCTCTAATCCACTTGTAAAACTTTAAGCTTTTAAGCCACGATATCATAAAACATTTCTCTAAACTACTTAAAAAACTTTTTCAGAAAAAAAAAAAAAAATTCTACATAAATGATTTGTTTGTATCCTGTGAAGAAATCTAATTCTCAAACAAAAATTTGCTCATTCTTAACTATTTCACTCGAACAATGTTGCTAACATCTAAACAATTATTAATAATTTTTTTTTAGATATTTGTTTAACGTATTTATTTAAGGTTTTCTGCTCACTCATAAATATGAAAATAATTAAGTATTTATACTAATAACAAACTGATAATACAAAATTCAATCAGAAACATTTCATTCAAAATAAAAAGTAAAACTGTCTTTTATACAATTTTTTAATTTCATAAAAATAACATGAAATTATGTCAGTGGCTCTGGATGTTGGCCTCAATATGAAAATAAGCAAAAAAATAATCATCGTAAAACAAAATTTTTTTCTTAAGCCCACCATCACCTGACATAATTAAAGGTTATTTTTTAGACAGTGTCTAAAATTTATATGTAATTAAGTTTAATTATTTTCATATTTTTTTATTTTTGAAAAATAACCTCGAAAATGAAACATTTATTTCTCAACTTTATTACACTCTAACATCAATATTTAGTTTAAAAATTTTATTTCCATAAAAATATTTATTTAATTTTAGTAATTACTTAAGACTACAAAAACTTCTATCTTGAAATGTTTTTGAAAAGGAGTTCAGCATATCCTTTTGAAAAATAAATGTATTTTAAATGTTTTTGGCTTTTTATTATTATTATTTTTTTTAACACACTAATAAAATCTTGCTTAAACATTGAAACTTATTTTTATTTTAAGTTTTTATATCTTTTTTTTTTCATAAAATTTTTTATACTTACCTATAGTTTTGTTATTAAATTTACCAAAAATATATTAAAGCAGCTTTTGTGCTACTTTATTTGTTTTTGTCATATCTAGAGAAGCTTTAAAGCTCTCTGGTAAAAGCTTTAAGGTGCGACAAATATATAATATATAAAGTTTTTGTAATTTTCCTAAATCTAGTTTGCCTAAGTACTAAAAACTATGAAAAATTAACGATAAAATGCAAAAAGCTTTTGTTTTAGCTTTTAATGTAAAACATTTTCTACTGTAAAACACATTCACTAATTAATGAATTCTTTAATAAAAACATCAAAACTTTTTGTTCTTTAACTGTAACGAATGATTTAATATTTTCTTTGTGCTAAAAACTACAAAATTATATATTTTAATAAATATTTAATTATTATATATATTTTATAAACTATCTTATAGCTTTAAAGCTTACAAAATTCTGAACGAGTGAAATTAAAAGCTGTACTACTAATTTCATAATTAAACTACAGAGAATACAAACAAGTCATCAATGTTTATGTTATAAAGCTTGAAAGCTATGAATTCTAAAGCTTAAAAGCTTTGAATACTTTTTTTAAAATACAAGAAATGTTTTAACACTTGAATGCTATAAAGCCAAAAGCTTGAAAGCTGTAAATTCTTTGTTTAAAAAACTTTTGATTAAAACAAGTTTTATGTAAAACAATTTTACCTCAGGCTTAAAAGCTTTAATTGAATGGGATAAATTTGCTGCCTGACTCACGATGTCGTTTCGTTAACATTTGCTAATATTTTGTATTATAAATAAGTGGCTTATAGTCAACTATTATTCAACTAAATGATACAAGAGCAGGGAAAAATAAAGCTTATAAATAGCATAGGAATTATGACGAATGTCATAATTTTTAAGGCCAGACAGTTTATATAACTTAAGACCAGTGTTGCTAGATGGCTTTTCAGAAAATAAACCTTTTCAATTCAAATTTAATATAGTTTTTTTATTTGAGCAAAAGAGAATTTCTTGAATTTCATTTGTTCCATTTACAAAACAAAAGTCTAGCCATCTTAGGTAAGTTTGTCGAAAGCTTTGCACACAAACTAAATAAATTGATCTAATTTTTGCAGTTTCAGATCTTGTTTTTTTTTTTTTCAAAAAATTCACAATTTATAATCTTTTATTTTTCAATATTTTGCACACAATTTGCTGGCACTGTCAGAAAAAATAATAAAATGAGTTAAATTTAAGTCTAGCTGGAAAAAAAATTAGCTATTTATGAGATGTGTATCTCTCCAAAAAATGGTGACATTCGATCCATCATTTTGGTGAAAGCAAAGTGGTGACTTCAGATATTTCCAAGATATTTTATAAAGAGTAGCATGGAGCATTACTGTCAAAACTTACTACTTTTCGTGTCGGTGATAAGATCTTTTGATTTAATATCGCTCTCCTTCATAGACCGCACTATACTTCCCGTCAAGATTCAGATAAGATAGTTCAATTCTACCACAAGACTAAGATCTTTGTCCTACTCTATTTTATACTTTTTTGAATAACCTTCTATGTCAATATTCCTGCCACATCAACTATTTTGCAGATAACAGTAGCATTCAGCTATAGACCCAACAAATCCTACTACTTTTGGAGTCGGTAATGATTTCTCTTCGTTTACAACGCACTTCTTTAGCGACAAGGTCCCATCAAACGAGTTCACTAGTCTGATAATATATCTCTGAGGTACCGCAAGACTAAAATGTTTCTCCTACTTTACTTCTTATATTTTTGAATGTCCTTCAATGTCAATATTCCAGCCACATCAACTATTTTGCAGATATCGACTATTTTGCCTATCGTATTCATTCAGCTATAGACCCAACAAGTCCTACTACTTTTGGTGTTGGTAATGATTTATCTTGATTTATAACGCACTTCTATAGATAAGGTCCTATCAAACGAGTTCAATAGTCAGATAAGATAACTTTCAAAGATCCTAGTCTAGGTTTTTTTTTGCATGAGCTCCCCTACAAACTTCCAACTCATCTATTATTTTGCAGATTTCAGAATTTACATTACATATTCATGCAGTAATTTCAGAATTTACATTACATATTCATGCAGTAAAGCTTGAATAACTCTCTGTATAGTCTCTAATAGTCTTATAATCAATCTCAGAATAGGGTCGTAAAAATAAGGTAGATTTGAATACCTGTTGTACAAATGAAACACTAACTACTTGACTTATTATAATTTGCCTTACATATGCATTCAGCTATAGAACCAACAAAACTAACTGCTTCTGGTCTCATTGACGATTTCTCTCCCTATAGAAAAGGTCCCATCAAACGAGTTGAACCGGTGGTCAGATAAGATACCTCGGTGATGCTGCAACACAAAGATCTTTCTTCTCCTCTACTGTTTATCTTTTTAATAAGCTTCCATGTAAAACTTCCAACTTATCCACTGTTTTATATATAACAGCAGCGTTTGCCTTTCATATTCCTTCAGCTTTAGACCCAACAAAATTTTTTGCTTCTGGAGTCGGTGATGATTTTTCTTGGTTTTTTAGAGACTACACTATACGGATTGCATAGATAAGATCTTATCAAAGGAGTTAAAGATTCGCATAAGATAGTTCAAGGGTAGCGTTTTCATGGTTTCGCGTATAACAAAAACGATCAGCTGTTACGACTACATTTACATTTCTACATTTACGGTCGGCTAAATGGGCCTTAAAGTATAGAAAAACAAGTCATGGTTGCCTTTAATAAAAAACTTTAGCATTTAAAACTATAACAAATATATACTCCTACAACAGGAAGTTTTTGAACTAAAACTCATTTCAAATTCATTTTAATTTTTATGCATACGGCCATATATTTTTAAAATAAGATTTCATTTAATAATAGGTACTATTATTATACTAAACACTTTTGCTAAATCGCTGCTATTACAACTAACTAACTAACTCTTCAACTAATTTCTCACTTTGGTTTTGTTAAGTCCCACGTACCTGGATGCAAACTCCTCCATTTGCAGAAGACGATAAGACTAATAGTTTTGCTATATACTTAGTCAAAACAGGATACTTTATACCATAAATCTAGCAGTTTCATATATATAGCGTAAAAGAAATTTGTCAAGTTTAACTCGTATTGAATTTCTCGTCTTCCGAATTCTACAATGATGTAAGAAAATTCTTTCTTTATGTTAGAAAATACACTCCCTTCTTCTATAATATTGTAAGAATTTATAGAAGTTAAAGTTTTGAGTTTATATTCAAATTTAGTCTCTTTAAAATATGAGTTCAAACTTTTACTTACAAGTTTGTAAAATTTTTAGTTTATAATTTTTTTTTAAGCATATACAATATATGTATATAACATATACAATATATGTATGTATATTCGAAAGTAACTATCAAATAATATTCCAGTTTATATAATTAAATCTTTGTGACACTGTGCACTTGTGTGAAACGTAGTGGAATCCTTAAAAGAGCACAATTCAGGGAAAATGCGAGTTAGGGCCTTTCTATGTGAGACTAACGATAATTATATTTTCGTACCATTTATATTACCTTCATTTCCTACAAGCAGTTGCTTGAAAGATATGACAAAAAAAGGTGAATCGTCAAAAACAGACCTTAAATCGTCAAATCGTCAGAGTGTTGTTTTCAGCACCTAAAGTCGTCAAAATGACGATAAATCGTCAAATATGGCAACTATGTTCAAGAGTATTGCTATAGCAATACTCTCTACCTCTCGCTATTTCTCCCTATCTCTCGCTCTCTCTCTACCTCTCTCTTCTCTTATTCTCCTTTTTACTTCTTTTAATAAACTTTAATCAAAAACATCCAACTCATCCACTGTTTTGCAGATCTCAGCAGAATTTGCCTTATGCTAGGAATACAACTGCGACGAACGACGAACTTCGCCCATCGCGACGAATTCGCCGGCAAATATTCGTTGTATAAATTTGTCGTGTGAATCACATAATCAACGAACATTGTTTACATTCCGTGCAAAGAAAAAAAAAAATGAATATAAATACTAAGGTGGCCATATTAAAAGTAAACTATATAAATCCCATCCGAAAGAGGGATTTTTGAACAAATTATCTCAGTTACTTTATATTTTGAGAGCATCTTCATAAATTTTTTACTACATAGATTAATATAAATATAAAAAGTATGATTTCGTGAAAAAAAAATTTTTTTTATATAAGAAACCTGGCCACCTGATACTGTTTTGTTCGTCGTTCGCTGACGATATAATTAGAAATAAATCTATTTCACTTTTCGCTGAGTATGACGAATTTCGTCCAACGCCACGATTGTGTCCATTTTCATATACACCAATGTGTTTTATTTTTGGCGACGAATATTCGCGACCAAATATTCGTCGTTCGTCGTAGTTGTGTGCCTAGCATTACGTATTCATTCAGCTATAGACCTAGCCTAAACGATATGAGTCCAAAGATGCAAAGTATGAAAGACTCTCTGATCTTATAATCAATCCTAGAAGGAAAATAAAGCAGATTTTAGCACTTGTAAGAGCTAGTAATGTACAAATTAAATACTGAATAACTATTTTATTATAATTGAATACTGAATAATTATTTTAAATACTGAATAATTATTTTAAATAATCTCCAATTGGGGTCGCAAAAACCTGGCCAAATTCAAGGCTCGTAAGATCCTATATTGTTGTGATAATAAGCAGCCTCACCAACAAAAATGCTGCTTTATCTGTACTTAATCTGTGAATGGTATAAATATGGAGTAATCGGATGCTCTTGATGTTTTTGGATTGAGAATTCAAAGTGATGTTGGCCTAAACCCACTTTTCATATTTCAAAAGATGCAGTCAAGTGCCTCGGTTTTCTAAAACGATGCAAAATATACCTTGCACTCCATTTAAGCTACTTACTATTTATAGCAGCTGATTTCTATCGAAAATGAAATAAAATTCTCAATGTTTAAAAGTCTATTTGAATGAAACTCCATCGGGTGCAAAAGAGAATGAAGAAGCTTATCAGGGACAGTAGAGCATTTAAATCTGTTGACCCACTGGAACATCCCCTCAGCTCGGAGCGCATTACTCTGTTTTATCTCTACTATAAAGGACTTTACACTCACAATATTAGTGAAAATCAAAATCGTTCGCGAAACTTACATATTTTGTCATATTACTCGTTTATCGTCCAAGGCTAATCTATTTGTGGTCGTACAACGCAGTACCGAGAAGGAAACTGATTTACATTAGCAGCTGTCATAGATGCCTAATTGGATGATGGACCAACTCCACGGGGTTAGCTAATCACGGTTCACCGCTTAAACAACTCACCTGTCTAACCATTACCCCTGATATCTTACAGTACAGGTATCTGTTGCAATGTAACAGCACCTCACGGTGCTGTTACGAAAACGCGAAAACTTCCTTGCACCATAGTTATCAGGGAAACTAATTCCCCTTTGTGCGATTTTAGGTTTAAAACATATCAAGAACATTTCAGACACTAAGCACTGGCTTAGTCTACCAGCAAAACTTCCCAAGGACTATGCCGATCCTGGTAAGGGTTTCGGAAGTCCAACACAACATAAGTCATGCGGGTTCCTAGAATTTTAATTACTAGAATTAACAAGTTAAATCACAGAATTTCAGCGGACCATTACATAAAATTATTATAAATTTGTTGTTTGTTGAGCTAGACGTTTTTATATAAATTGTCGTTTATTTGAATCGATATTTCAACGTAGTGTTGTGTGTTTTGTTCAGGATAATTTTTTTTCATAAAGAAGACACAGTGTCGAAATTTCGAATCAAATAAACGACAATTTATATAAATGACCTCTAGATCAACAAACAAACACTAATTTAAATATAAAAGGGTCGAAAAATTAGCAGCAAGATATATAAAATTATTATTTTAACTTTTAAAGTTTCTACCGTTTCACAGGGAGGCACTAGTGCGTAGTGAATAATTCACCCAGTGTAGTTGGTCCGTCGCTAGTTAAGGCCGGCAAAGCAGGTGCTGGTGTAAATCAATGGCACACTTTCTCATGGCACCACCTTAACTATTGCCGCATCTAATTCATGTTGTGTAATGGCCGTTGTATCATTAAGGTTTTTAGGTTTAAGGTTTTTAGGATTTAGGGTGCTTCGACGGCTAAATTGGTAGAGTACCAACAGTCTCGATGTCGCAGGTTTGATTCTAGCCTCAAACCCTGGGTGTTACTGTAGGAAAGCAAAAAAGCTTCGCTGGTTTTGAGTTTGTTTAACTAATCCTTAAAAAAAGAAGCATTTAGAATGACAGAATTGTCTAATTAGGCGAATACTTATATTTCAATATATTCACAAGTAGGCTCTTTGCTTAATTTCTTGGTTTTGAGCCAGACCATGATCATAGACCATAGCTGTCTTTTCACAGAAGACATATCGTATTTTGACAGAAAATTTTCGAACCAAAGAATAATTTTTAAAATAGCAAATTGCAATGTCCCGTTATTCCAATAATATCCATCATATGCAGCAGTTTTTCGTGAGTTTATATATCGCAGTAATCTATTCATGTTTTGTCATTTTTAAAATCCAAATTGGGTTTCGTTCATTTTTTTATCATGACTGATATAATTTACTAGTCTTCAGTTAATTATATCTTCCATAACCTGTTCAAGATATTGGCCTATAACTATATCAGCGTCTGGTTTTGAACTTTCTTTTTTTGGATTAGGCACATAAACATATTTTGCAATATTTCAGTTATAACTGCGGTATCGATTATAAAATCTATGAAATATGTTATTATCGAGGGTCACATCCAGTTGAATGTGTAGAATTGAGATTGAATATTCGAAAACAACAAAATTTACATTTTCCCAATATTGCCTATTTGCACTTTTACTCATTTTCTTTTTAACTTTAAGGATGTAAGTATGTATTTCATACGAAAGTAGCTTTGTTTATATTATTTTGCAGCTGGAAAAAACACATTATCTTATAAAACATGTTGCAGATACATGTTGCAGGTTTTTGGCTTAAAGAACTAAGTACTGCTTTTTCGAACTTATTTCACAAATATGTATATCGTACGAAACACTTTTGTATGCAATTTGCCAGAATTTCGCATGAAATTTTGGTCTCAGTACAAGCCTTAAGCCTAGTACTGATATTGAATGTGCGTAAGGTTTTCATCAACATTTTTTATTTCTTACGAACAAATTGGCATGCACCTAATGTTACTTATTAATTTTTATTTATTTTTCTGTGTTAATTTGAAGCGTGTCAGCAATTACATCAAGCAAAAGAAGCTTTGTTAATGTTACATAGCAGCTGAAAAATACACATGATACCAGAAACAATTTGAATTTGAAACATGTTGCAGATACATTTTGCGTGTTATTAGCTTAGAGAACGAAGTAGTGTTTTTTCAAACTTATTTCGAAATATTTTGTACGAAGCACTTTTGTGTGAAATTTGACAAAATGTCGTACGAAATTTTGGTCTCAGTAACAGCTTTAAGCCTAGTACTGATATTGAATGTTCCAACATTTTTCAGCAACATTACTTATTTCATACGAACAAATTGACATGTATCTAATATTGCCTATTTGTAGTTTTATTAATTTTTTAATTTAAATTTTAACAGCCGTATTCATAAAAGTTTATATTGGGCTTATTAACCATTTATAAGCCAAATTCAGTAAAGTTGTATTCATAAATGATTAATAGTCTTATAAACGTGCATCCATAAAATAAGAAATTTTATTGTTGGATTTAGCCTTCTTCAAGCTTGACAACTTGACATTTTGTTCGTAATATTTTTATAAGTTGTAAAGAAAAATCTGATTTAATTCACAAAATGGACTCAATAAATAGAATTCGCTTAATAGCGAAGTGTAGTCAATATCATTGCGAAAAAATTCATAATTCCAAATATTTTCAGATACTTTAGTGCTGCTCTCAATTACCCGGCAACCTAAAGTATACAAGGAAAGAATTAATCCTTTTCAATTCCGGAGGAACACTTTAAGATCACATAAGGTTTTAAAAAGTCTACCGTGCGCAAAATTATAGATTTGGTTGAAGAAAACATCAGTTTGAATAAGAGAAGCTGTGGAACGTCTACTTAACAGCAGGTGATGATTGCCTTGCATAATTGAGCGCATGGAGAGGTAATATGTAATACCAAGAAATGAAGTGGTGAAATATTCACATATATGTTTCAGTATCAAGAGGATGCTGCCGATATTCATGTCGTAGCACAAGCAGCTGTGTCACAAATTTGTGATATTGCTGCTCGTGCTCTAGCAGGTCATGGCAAAAGCAATATACAAATGATCACGACCTTGGAAGAGAAGGCATCAATATCACGAGAGTTCAAAACCATAAGAAACATAAAAGGCTGGTGGTGATCTTGCCCAATACTTTGTTTTATATTAAAGTTATTGGTATTCTGCTTTTTACCTCTTTCTTTTAAATACTAAATCACTTTTGATGAAAAAAATACACAAATATAAAAAAGTTAAATGAGTATGTTAGTGTTGTAAAACAATAGTAAACAAACTCGGTAATCGAACTATTTTTCACCCATCTATTATCAAAAATAGATAATTTAGAATATTTTATAAAATATTTATTGCCGAAAACTATTTCTAAAGAAATTTTTAAAGAATATTTTATTTTAATACATTTTTGAAAATTAAAACATACTTAAAAATATATCTTTTCTCGATTACCGAGTTAATCGAACAGTAACATCGATCATCACTATCAACAATATGACAACCAAACAGAGTTGCCGGACATAATCATAAAATCTTTAAACGGGCTTAATAGCTACATAGCTGTTATTGTTGATTTATGAATACAATTTTTCATGAAAGATTTATTGAAGACGAATTAGATTATAACGATTGTGCTCTTGAATTACACAATAAGCATTTTTTATGAATATGGCTGTAAGTATGTAAGTATATATTTCGTGCGATTCCAGAAACAATTTGCTATTAAAACATGTTGCAGATACATTTTGCGTGTTTGTCGCTTAAAGAACTCAGTACGGCTTTTCAAACTTAAGCCTAGTATTGAGGTTGAATGTGCGAAAACTTTTCAGCAACATTACTTATTTCGTACGAAAAAATTGAGATGTGCTCAGTGTTGTCTATTTTTTCTCTTATTCATGTTTCTTTTTTAATTTTAAGTACACATGTATGGATTTCGTGCGAAAAAAGCTTTGCTGAAAACCAAATAGTCCCAGAAACAATTTTAAATTAAAACATGTTGCGGATACATTTTGTGTGTTTTTCGCTTTAAAAACTCAGTACTACATTTCTAAACTTAATTCGCAAATATTTCATACGAAACACTTTTGTATGCAATTTGAAAAAATTTCGCACGAAATAATAAACTCAATATTAGCCTTTATTTCGCAAATATTTTTTACGAGCACTTCTGCATACAATTTAACAAAATTTCGCATGAAATTTTCAGCGTTAAAGGGGAAATACATTTTACTTAAAGCAGCTAAAAAGAAGAACTAAAAAAATAAATGTTTAATAAAAAGTATTGAATTTGTAGTAGTGCAACATATTAGCAAAACCTGGTTTCTTACAACACTGACTACTATTTGGCACATTTTAGTTCGAAAAGAAAATATTTTAAAATTCAAATTAAAGCAGAAAAAATACTTGTGGCAAAGGAGAGATTTTCTTATTTCATGAGTATCAAAATCAGATATTGTAAAAAAATTTATGTTTGTGTGTGTGTCTCTAGACCTTAAAAACAATTTTGAAGATATTGGTTTGAAAAAAGAAATCAAATATGTTGTCAGCATAACAATATTTTAGAAAATGATAATATCAAAATCAAAATCAAAAAATTATAAATAACTTGTTTTTTTGTTTCCCAGCTGTCTATATGTCGACATTTCATAGGAGCTATCCTAATTATACGTAGACTTGGAAACTTTTGAAAGATATTGTCAAACATTCAACTTTATATCCCAATAAAATTAAAAAACAAGCTTTTTATTTTTCATCTTTCCCACCACTCTACTTTTTTTTGCACTTTTCGAACAAATGAACAGCAGTTGGCTGCTACGATTTGTATTTTTAAAAGTAGCCAAAAGCAGGGAAGTAAAAAAGTTTAATTTTAATATGTAAAAGCCAATGGCTTTGGCAGCAAGAGATTTTTTAATTACTACAATTATATTTACATAATTTTTATATGAAATAAATAAATATTAACGGCATTATGTATAATCAAAATCCATATGCTAACTTACTAGCTGCTAAGTTTTTTGTGTGTAAACTCCCATAAGGGAAAGATAGTAGCTACATAGTTAGCACAAGGTTTTTTATTATACATAATGCCGTAATTGAACAAATTGCTGCTTTTTTGGGCACTAAAAGCACACTTTGAGTTAACCAATGCTCCTTTATCCAAAACAGCATTGGAAATATAATTCACTCGAGGTGAGTCAATTATATTAGGATTGTGGGGAAAAAGAAATAAACAAACAGGGCTTTAGTATTTCTTTCCAAATTTGTTAAACTAATTTTTTAAACTAATTAATGTATACAATATTTTAGTTTATAATGTTGAACACACTGGGTCTTCCTCGCTCACGATGATATGTCACAAAAAACTCAATTGATTTTATATACCGAAAAGGATGTAAAAATGACAATTGGAAAAATTCCAATTGGCTCGATTTGTCAGTGCAAAGAACTTTACAAATTGGTGAGTATAGGTAGGTAATTAAAATAAATGAGTGGTAAGTATCAGGTAACTTAGTAATTAAGGAAAGTTTTAAGTAAATAAATGGTAATTATAATATAATAACCAAATTTTAAATAAAATAGGGTAAGTGTAATAATTCAAAAAAATCATATTTTGCAAATTACTAAAACAAGAAAAATTGATAAAAAATATATTATATCGGGTGGTTAAATTTCAAGGCCCGATGTTGAATATGAACCACACCTAAACGCCAAGTTTTTTTCCAAATTTTATTTGACATTTCTCTATTTCAGACTTACTCAATTTGAACCATGGAGAGATACACAATCCAACAACGTGTTAAAGTTATCCAGACTTATTATGAAAATGGGCGTTCAAATCAAAATGCATATCGTGCACTTCATCTTCAGTGATGAGGCACATTTTCACCCCAGTGGATTCGTCAATAAACAGAATTGCCGCATTTGGGCGAATGAGAATCCAAGAGTGACTGTCGAAAAACCAATGCACCCACAAAGAGTGACTGTTTGGTGCGGTTTATATGCTGGCGGCATCATCGGGCCGTATTTTTTCCAAAATGAGTCCGGTCAGGCAGTTACTGTGAATGCTGTTCGCTATCGTGAGATGATAACGAACTTTTTATGGCCCGAATTGGAAGATATGGATGTAGACGATATGTGGTTTCAGCAGGACGGTGCCACTTGCCACACAGCTAACGAAACAAGTGCTCTTTTGCTCAACAAATTCAATGGCCGTGTTATCTCACGTAATGGCGATATCATTTGGCCGCCAAGATCATGTGATTTGACACCGTTGGACTTTTTTCTTTGGGGTTATTTGAAAGAAAAGGTGTACATCGATAAGCCAGCAACAATTCAACAGCTAAAGGATGAGATAATTCGACACATTAACGGCATAGAACCTCCATTATGCCTCAGGGTCATCGAAAATTTGGACCATCGGATGGAGGTGTGCCGCCGTGATTGCGGCGCCCATTTGCCCCATATTTTGTTCCATACATAATTGAGTAATACCAATATATCATAATAAAATAAAATTACAATAATTTCCTAAATAGTTTGTGTTTTATTCAAAATCAACATCGGCCCTTGCAATTTAACCACCCTTTAGTTATATAGTTTAGACATTAATAATAAACAATTATAAAATTCTATAATAATAGTGAATATTTAATGAAATGAAAAAAAAACGAGAAATGTCTATACCAAAAATGAGGCTAAGCACAAACACCTTGTGTTTAACTAAGGCCCAGTTTCACGATAGCAAAGCTGTTCGTTCGTTCGCACAACTACATTTAAAACAACAACAAAATTTTGAATGTTGTTTTTGTTTCAAATGTAATTGTGCAAACGAACGAACAGCTTCGCTATCGTGAAAGTGGCCCTGACTTCACTTTAATCAGGGCGCATTAATTTCTACCTAGTTTAAATCAGTGGTGCCCACAAGTTCTATATGGAAGGGTAAACACCAATACATTTAAGTAAAACTATTTTTATTTAATATTTTTTGTTGTAAAAAGCAAAGCATTTGCAAAATTAAAATTTACTCTGATAATCGCTGTCATCAATGTTTACGAGCAAAACATGTGAAAGTGTTGTTGCTTTGCCCTTGTGTGTGTGTGTGTGTGTGTGTGTGCAATGAAGAACGACAAAATATATATAAGACGAAGTTCTTTGTGTATTATTCATTGCTAGTGCTGAGCTCACTATTTGTGTATTAAAGAGCACAGCCCTATAGTTAAGCGCATTTACAAAAACAATTGAGCATCAAGCCCATATGGCTGGGCACACTTGGTTTAAATCGTTCCCATTGTCATTTTTCCCCCCATGAAGATTAGTATTGAGATTGTATAAACGAAAAATTTTCATATTATTTCGTGCAAAACAATTGGGATGTACTCAATGCTGTTCATTTGTTCTCTTATTCATTTATCTTTTTTCATTTTAAGCTAAGTATTGTGTCCGTCATTTCGTGAGAAATGCTGTCAAAACTCTATATAAAAAAACTTGTGTGAAATATCTATGAAATAATGCTGCTGAAGTAGTACTCTGTTCAATTTGTGAAAAACTTATGAAATGCTTCTGGCAACATTGTTTTGTACTTATTTCGCGCGAAATTTCAAACAACAGCTGAACAATGTGGTATACCTAAAACCAAGAAAACCTTGAAATTTTCCTAAAACGCGAAATAGGCACCATATTTTAAATGTCATATTTTCCGAGTGATATTATTAATGTTGCTCAACATTTTTCGCACATTTAAACAGAGTACTTACCTTTAAGTACGTATGTATGTATTTCGTGCGAAGAAAGCTTCGTTTATCCCAGAAACAATTTTCAATTAAAACATGTTGCAGATACATTTTGTGTGTTTTTTGCTTAAATAACTCAGTACTATTTTTCTAAACTTATTTCGTAAATATTTCGTACGAAATACTTGTGTATGTAATTTGACAAAATTTCGCACGGAGTATTGAACTCAATATCAGCCTTTACCTTTAAGTATGTAACTATTAAAAGACTGCACAGAATGTTCTAAAGAACAGTGCGCACTACTGAGCAGGAGTTCCAAGAACTGTATTTCAAAACAATTCTTAAAACAAAACAAACAATCTATAGAACATTTAGAAACAGAACAAACATTTCATAGTTGTGAAACGCCTTCACGACAGTGCTTGACTGTACTTGAATTCTGTTTCACAGCAAAATACAAAACAGAACATCACAATAAAGTTCCAGTACAATGCACTGCATATGTAGGGGCTATCCCCTGAGTACTGGTCCAAGATAAAAACATAAAAATAAAAAAAATAAAGGATGAGTCACAGCAAACACATTGGCATTTGAGCATATTGCGTCTTAAATATTTGTGCTAAATACAAAGACAGAATCCATGAACAACAACAACACACACGCATGAGTACACTGTACATACAGCACTTGTGCACTGATAGAGACAAAACCCATAAACAACAACAACAAATTTTATAGACAAAACTGAAGTAGAGCATTGCTGCAATGCTTGAAGCTCTACATCAATTTTGTTCTATTTCATTTGGTTCTACTTGTGTTTGGTTCTGCTTGTTCTAAATGCTTATAAGACAGTATTCGTTTATGTGTTTATAACATTTGGACACTGAAGTGTTTGTTTTGAAATGTAAAAGCAGACGATGGATAGTACTTGAAAATACTACGATGTTTTGTAAGACATTTTTATAGTGCTTGAGCTCCAGTAACTATGTACATATATCAAGCAAAAGAAGCTTTGTTTATACTATTTCATAGCTGAAAAAACACATGATCACAGAAACAATTTGAATTGAAACATGTTGCAGAAACATTTTGCTTGTTTTTCTCTTAAAGAGTGTTTTTCAAACTTATTTCACAAATATTTTGTACGCATCATTTGTGTGTGCAATTTGACCAAAATCCGCAAAAAATTTTGGTTTCAGTAACAGCCTTAAGCCTAGTACTGAGATGTAATGTGTGAAAAATGTTCAACAATATTACTTATGAAAAATTTGATATGTATGCAAAGTTGCCCATTTATTCTTTTATTCATTTTTCTTTTTTCAAAAAAGCTTTGCTTATGTTGTTTCTTGGCTGAGAAAACAATCCAAAAAAAAAAAAAAAAATGTTAAATGTAAACATGTTGCATACACACATTTTGTAAGTTTTTCACTTAAAAGTTATTTCGTAAATATTTCGTACGAAACAGTTTTGTGTGCAGTTTGACAGAATTTCGCATGAAATTTTTAACTCAATATCAACCTTAAGCCGAAAGTTTTTTGCTAGTTATAATTGCTTTTGAATTCTTGATTCTATTTGGTTTGATCTTTAGTTAATTCAATATTTGCAAAAAAATTTGTTCAGCTAAAGGTCCTTTTTTTCTTTTTTTGTTTTAAATGTTTAATCTATTTTTCAATATTCCTTTGGAAGATGAAAATTAGTTTTTTTTTTTGTGTGTAAATTGAATTGAAAAAAAACACAAATTTCCTGAAGAAGTCTTCCAAAGGAAGACGAAATATTGAAAAATACATTAAACACTTTTTAAAAAAACAAAAAGAACCTTGAGCTGAACGAATTTTTTGCAAATATAATTACTTTTTTAATTCGAATTTTCGGCGAAACCTTCACGTACAAGACATTAAAATTATAATAAAATTGTTTATATCAAAGATGTGGCCCGCAACAGCCACTTGCATATTGTTGGTCTATTGTGCATCCCCTTACCTCCTCACGGGTTAAGTACATCATGAACCCGGACTAATTCTTGCGTTGGGAGTGATGACAAGACCTGTTCACTTGCGCTTGTATCTCCTGTACTTCAATAGGTGATTAAGTACTCCAATGATTTCTCAACACAAAATCTGGGTAATGCCCATCACGTACAGATTCTTGAGGCTAGTCGGAAACTTCTTCTATCCAGTCTTAGAGCCCGTTCGTCCGTCTTTGCATCAGAGCTTAGAAATTTCTTGATATGCATGATGTCATTTGTCAGATTATGAGTTCAAACCCACTTTCAAGCAAGTTTTTTGTTTTTATTTAAACAATAATTGCCGCGAACAGTAATTCATGATAAAAGAACTCATAGGCTGACAAGTGACGCCATGTAATTTTAAAATAATAAAGTTCAACTATATATCATTTCTTAATATGTTCAAGACCATTTGTCTTGTTCCAATGTTTCTGTATGATGGACTCTGTCCATTTTTTCACCTCCCTCTTCAGGAGACTCTCGTTGAAACCTGATGGTGGAGTGTGCAGAATAAAAGTCCCACAGATGGCTGCCATCTCATTTCCATAATGTCCCTCATGTCGTGCCACCCAGTTAATCTGGTTCAGGCCCGCTAGTTCGTTTGGCCTGTTGTGACATTCCAGTACTAACCTTGAAGTAAAAATACAAGGTCTTCGGGCTTTAAGGACTGATGGACTAACAGAATGTATTTTGATCATCACTCTTTTGTGTGACTTATCGGAAAGTATTATCACTACTTTCCTTATTACTTATAGTTCATCTTGGAATATTGTGCTGTCTTTGCTAAGAGTTGTTGTCTTGCATGAATTGTGATATTTTCAGGTAGTTGTTGTTTTACTTAAAGTTGTGAAATGCCTTATTTGTAAATTTTTTCATATTTATTAAGCTCTTATTGTACAGAATTATATACAAAATTTGTCTAATAACAGCTTAATAAAAATGAAAGATTTTTATTTATAAGACCGTAAAAATATAACCCAAAATTAGTTATGCGAGTTAAAAAAACTTATGATAACTGAAAACCGCCACTAAGTAGGCAACAGTATTTTACTATTGTATCTAAAGGCGATTAAATGTTGCTGGATATATTTCATATAAGCTTTATCAATATGCTAATCAATACTGATATTTAGCCGCAAAGTTCTATCAACTGAAATACAGTAAATTAAAATCTTCAGGTAAATTTATATATTTTTGTTGAACTTGGTTTTAGCTTTATGACATTTATAGTTCGCCCCCCTTTAGCTAGTTGCTCAGACAATATCATTTTCAAAATCATGTCTTTCATGGCTCCACAACACTGTGACAGTGGAAAAATTTTCTGTTTAAATTTTGCCCAAAAGCAACCAATTCATCTTCCAATTGTTTAAAAAGGCCTATTTGATGGATGGTAAATCTGTAGTGTGAAATAAAAACAAGTGTTAATTTTTTGTGTTTTATTGTTGTTTTCTTTACTTTTTCTGTTATTGTTTGTTTATGTATAAATTGTATATATTAAATTTATGTTGTATGTTTTTAATTTAATTTTATTTTATTTAATTATAATCCACTATTAAAAACTAATTATATTCATAATAATGTATATGAATGGTTTGTTTAAAATTAAAATCTTACAAAATAAATGGGGAAAATTTTCACAAAGTCGTTGACACATAAAATCAAAAAAAAAATTGAATGAAAATTGCACAAATCGAATAGAAACAAAAATATACATATTAAAAATAAATTTATTGTAATATTTCTTGTTTTTGGCTTAAAGTTAAGAGATTTTACATTAATATTTACAATTATTAGTTTTATGCAAACTAAGAAAAAAACAAAAAAATAAACAGAAATATAACGCAAATGTGATCGTGTTGAAAAAAATGTTTGATGTATTCCAAATTAAACAGCTGAGTAGAGATAAAAGAAAATATTTATAAATCGGATAATTATTGAAATATTCCAGAGAAACACATGCAAATGGAATCAATAGTCAGCTAAAGTAAATGAGCTCTTGACATTGAAAATTTTGTTATATTTATTTTTTCATTTCATCTTTTTGCATCAAAATATTGATAATCCGCAATGTGCAGACCATTATTTACTTTGGTCTGCACAATTATTGGCAATTAAAAAATTAAATTTCTTGAAAAAGATCTGCAAATAAAACAAGTGCATTTGAATAAAAATGAAATTATTTCTAATAAAATATACCGTTCAAAAAGAGCTCCGTTTAAAACACCACCTTTTAAAAAATGCCTTTAAAAATAGTCCCTGTTAAGAAAGTTCCTTTAAAAAAAGACCTTTTAAAAAAGTACTTGTTAAAAAGTACCCTTAAAAAAATTACTTTTTAAAACAGCACCATTAAAAAATGTACGTTTTGCATAAGTACCTTTAAAAAAAGTACTTTTGAAAAAAATACGTTTTAAAAAAGTACTTCTAAAAAAAGTATATTTCAAAAAAGTACCTTTTTAAAAAGTATCTTTAAAAAAGTACCTTTTAATAAAAAGTACTTTTTAAAAAGTACATTTTAAAAAGTACCTTTTAAAAAAGTAACTTATAAAAAAGTACCTTTTGAAAAAGCACCTTTGAAATAAGGGCCTGTTAAAAAGTACCTTTAAAAAAAGATCATTTTAAAAAAGTACCTTTTAAAAAAGCACCTGTTGAAAAAGTACGTTTCAAAAAGTACCTGCTACAAAAGTACCTTTAGAAAAAGTACCTTTTAAAACAGTACCTTTTTTCAAAAGCACCTTTTAGAAAAGTTTCTTTTGAAAAAGTACCTTTTAAAAAAGCATCTGTTAAAAAAGTACCGTTTAAAACAGTACCGTTTGAAAAATTACCTTTAAAAAAAAAGATATAAAAAATATCTTTTAAAACAGTACCTTTTCGAAAACTACCTTTTAAAAAAGTACCTTTCAAAATACCTTTATAAAAGTAACTCTTAAAAAGTATTTGTTAAAAAGTATCTTATAAAAAAAAGATATAAAAATATCTTTTAAAAAAGTACCTTTTTTTATTTAGCTTTAAAAACGTTGCGTAATTTGAAAAGCAATGAAACTGTGTAGACTTCAAAAAAAAAAAAAAAAAAAAAAAAAAAAGATTATGTGGTACATTTCGGCATCTTGTATTCAAATTGTTTGTTGCACACCGTTGTCTACGGTACTGTTTTTCTTCACATTTTTATAACCGAATCAGTAGTTCAGAAGACATTAGTGCAAATGCGTATTAACAATGTACTCCTGCATGTTAGCAATTGCTAAATTATTCATACGCATGCATATTAAAATTTATGTGTTCTCATCATGAGAGTGCATGCAAGCAGTATATAAAAATAAGCGAGACATTTCAAAAATATTTCTCCCAACAACAAAACCACTTAAAAGTTTTTTTTTGTTGGATTGGACAATGAAAAAAAGCAAAACATATGTATAGTTTTAAAATGAAAAAAAGTGTAAATAAAACAATTTCCGTTTTGCTCATATGCTCTTGCAATCGCATATCTGAGAACAAAACAAGAGAAAAAAACATCTTATGATGAGTGATTAAATTGGTTCATAGTTAAACTTAGGGCCAATTTCACGATAGCGAAGCTGTTCGTTCTTTCGCACAATTACATTTAAACCAATAACAAAATTTTGAATGTTGTTTTTGTTTTAAATGTAATTGTGCGAACGAACGAACAGCTTCGTTATCGTGAAATTGACACTTAATGAACGAAATTGAAGTTAGTGTAATGTTTGCACAAAACAAGCTCAACGTATTGAGGGCATTTTCAATCGTTGAAGACTTTACTGAGAGTCGCATGAAGAGTGTTTCTGATCGTCGACGAGTTAATTTTGTAATCACAGATGACCCCTCGCTTGCAAGTAAGTGTTACAAAAGCTGAGTCTTCTATAAGACTCTTACACAACTCAACAAAAAACTTTTATGTTAATTATATAGGGAAGCGTCTGAGACTCGTGTAGATATTATCTCAAGGAATCAGCCATGTAATCTTTGTATGATTCATACATTCAACAGTACAAAGCTCGTTCGATATTTTTATACTATATACAATTCTCACTAATTTATCACCATAATCGCCGCACGCACTTTTATGTGCAAAAAGTTGTTAAACAATGAAGACAAAACTATTATACTATAATATAAAAAAAATTTAAAATATAAGTAAATAAAAACAATAACGGCAGTAGTAATAAAAAAATATTGTACACGTATATAGAAATTTGTCATATAACAGTTTCATAAACACACAATATTTTTTTATGAATAAGGCCATAATTGTTTAACAAACATTCTAAAATTTTGTGTCAGAAAATTTATAAAACAAAAATAAAAAAGTAGATGCTTTTGTTATTTTTACTCGTTAAATAATCACCAGAATATTCTTTTGAGGATTGTGAACTGAGCACAATCGTCTAACAAACAACGTATGTTAGCTGGGAAAACTCATTTCAAATTCACTTTAATTCTTATAAATATGACCATAAATGTCCCAAACTATGTTGAATGTGATTTAGGTAGCCACTTTGAAGCCTACAGGAATCATGAAAGTGTTGTTATGTGTAAGCATTTTTAAGGATATTTGACTTCGGAAACAACTTGAAAAAAATTACTCCATTTATAGAAATTACTGGGACATTTCCTCACTTTGTAATTAAAAAGTTGAATTCTTGATCCTATTTGTTTCAAGGTTGTTTTTGTGTCTTTTTTAAATTTTTAATGTTTTTTTTCAATATTTTGTCTTCCTTTAAAAGATTTTTTCTGAAGAAGTCTGCAAAAAAAGGCTAAATATTGAAAAATACATTAAAAATTAAAAAAAAAAATAAAGATGACCTTGAAGGGAAGAAATTTATTGCAAATATTGATAATGAAAAAATAGTATGTATGTACAGTTTATTTTAGAATTTAGGATTATTACTAACTTCCAAAACTAAAATCATGATATTTTCAGAAATTATCTGAATTGTAACGATTTCTGTCATACTTTTAGTTTTACTATATAAAGGATTATTAAAAGTATCTTCTTTTAGATCGCAAAATTATTCATTAGAACCAGAGATTTCAAAAGGACCAAAAAGTAGTATGGAAAACTTGATTTTTTTGCAAAACTTTTTGTTACCGAATTATATACAATACTACATAAAGCTTGTATATAATTAATTTTATGACATTTTCGTTATTTCTTAGCAACATTAGATTTTTTTTTTTCTTTTTTGCCAACAAGCAGAAGTAAATTTATGTCTGACCATTATTTGAATCATTAAATTTTATCAGAATTTCATAACAAAATTTGGTAACAATTACCAAAAGCTCATAAAAAATATAATAGTAATTTAAAGATTATTTCCGGATTTGTTTGTATATATAAATGTATTTGTTAATGTTTTATCTCATTTTTGTTTTTTTTATCTTGTATGTTACTATTTATGTGTAAATGTTTAGATTTTGTGGTTGTTGTATTTTTGTTTAATTGTGTTAATGGTTGTTCTTATTTGGTTTTGCTTTGTTCAACTTTGTTTTCACTATAATTAACATGTAACAATTAATATTTTTATGCACTTCTTTTAAATATATAACATTAACATTTAATTAGTTTATTTTTATTAATAGTAAATGTATATTTTTAATAATGTTTTACTATTTTGTTTTTTTTTTCTTCTGTGTTTAGTATTAAAGCTTAAAAAAATTTATACAATAAAATAAAACAAATTATGGAAAGGTTTTTATTAAAAAATTAATATGAAATTTATATACAGATTTTATATACAAAATTTTGCTTCACTTTGTTTTTAAGCAGTATTTTTTATTATTATTATCATTTTCTTTGTTGTTTTTTTTTTTTTTTTTTTTTTGGAAGAAAAAGAAATTTTAACGATCCCCGTTTTTAACAACCTATTTGCTTTTGAATTTTTACTTTTCTTATTATATTTATATCCAGTATTTTCCACAAATATTATTTTATGCCTCATTTGTTTTCTAAGATTACTTTACTTTTTACAATATATATTTCGTTTTAATTTAAAAACTTCTTTGTCTTTTAAATCTGTTTTGCTTTTTTTTTTTTTGTTTATAAAAATATGACCACAAAAAAATATTAAGTTTTTTTGCTTTTTGTTTCACAGTTTAAAAATCTTTACTTGTCTTTATTTTTATATATATATTTTGTCCTTTTCTATATGTTTTAAGTATAATTTACAAGGCTATTTTTATTATTTTAACATAATATTATTTATTTTAAGAGAATTTGTTTTTTTTAATGTTAATAATTTAATTGTGGTAGAGGTGGGTTATTTCTCTGTTTTTTTATTTTTATTTTTTCTTCTTTAATAAACCTTCACAATATTTTCTTGCTATTTGCTAACATTTATTTTAACGTGTCTAAAAACGAAGATCGTTAAGATGAAAACATTATTGGAAAACAAACAGTTAATAAGGGAAAATATATTATAGGAAATAAATTATATATTCCAAGAAATATAAGTTATAAATTTATGAGTTTGAAAATTTTAGAGAATTGTTTTATTCTCAGAGCAATAAAGTTATTTTTTCTATTCTTAGCATAATAAAACTTTATGTTAAGAATGAATATCTACAGAACTTATTAAAATTTTTGAAGAAGGCACAATTATTTTATCAAGTTCTAAAATCTAATGAAAAACAATTTTGAGCAAATGCATTGCAAATGCTTGCCTTGATAAGAATATTAAGTAGGAATACTTCACTATATTCTGCAGGATTACTTATGATAAAACTTAAAGAAAACAATTGTTGCTTTAAATGTCTCAATAAATTTCTAAACTCTAACATGATACAGTTTTAAGCTCTTTAAATGTAAGACTATAACCAGCTTACGCTCACACAGAGAATTTTAGTTTAGTTATTGAATTACTGTTAAGAGCCAACACACAAACATAACTTTGACGCAGGATACAGAGGTGTTGCTGGTGTATATTTTGATTTATCATTTGATTAAGTAGACCATACAATTTTAGTAAAACAACTATCTCTTATTGGCTGCTCTGAAATGACACTGAAGTTATTTGTGGACTACTTAAAACGTAGAGTGCAATTTGTTCCAATTGGAAATTCTAAAGGCTGTGAGCTTGAGGTAACCTGTGGGGTTCCGCAAGGCAGAGTTCTGATTCACTTACTATATAAAATTTTCATTAACGTCATTAAAAACATCACTTTTAATGGCAAATTGTATATGTTTGCGGATAACATCTGTCTTTTTTATAATTTTAAAGATAATGGAGTTCTTCAAACGCAAGTAGAGTATGATACTACTGTGTTATCTGAATTTCTGCGGATAAACAAACTTCTTTTAAATGCGTCGCAAAAAAAATTTGTGAGTTCTAAACCATACTTATTAAGAAATGAACAGCAAACCACTTTCCTTATTGATGGTAAATATATTATGGAAACAGATAGTGTAAAGTACCTTGGTGTAATATTAAATCGCAATGTGTCATGGGAAAATCATCTGAATTATCTTAAAGGAAAAATCGCTTCAGGAATAGGAATGTTGCGAAATATTAAAAACAAACTCAACATTAATGCTAAACTGTTGGTATATCAATCCCTCGTTCTTTCAAATCTAACTGATGTTCCAATGGTTTACGGACTTAAAGTTAATTCAACTATGCGATCCTTACAATCACAAAATAAAGCTTTAAAAATAGTTTTCAACCTTCCGCTTCGTTAAAGCACAATTGATTTATTCAAAGAATATGCAAAGACTGTACTTCCAATCAGAGGGCTGTATAAGCAAATAAATTTTGTTATATATAGGTTTAAATGCGTAAATTATATTGTTACGCATACCCTACATTTTGATCGTATGTTATCAGTTTAAGTACTGTTCGCAATACACAATTTAGTTATTCTCAGTTTCCACTATGCAAGTCTTATTGCTGAACTGATTAACTTAGAGAACGGGGGTGAGGTATTTTACCTCATCCAGTAAACGAGTACATACTTGCATATTTTTGCAATTCATTTTACTTTCATATTCGTATGTATACTATTCAAGCTAAAATCAGTTCAGTTAAAGCAATAAGACTTGCACTGTGGAAACGGCAAAGAAAGTTCAAAGAAGATAATGAAAAATTGCAATCTTATTTTCTTGTATAGTGTAAATAGGCACTTAACAGAAAAACAATATCGTGAAGGGATATGTTCAGATAATTTTCTTAAAACAGCCTCCAGATCTAGTTAAAGCGCTCTACTCTCTAAATTTGTCTTCTTTCTCGTTCTATTTTTGGATGAGATTTCTATATTTCAAAAAAAATAATTTCACCTCTCTTTTGGAATACTACCCAGCAGTCCACAACTTATTACAATTTGCAAAGCATCCGATTGTAAGCGATTGTGTCAACAGAAAAAATCAAAATAAACATGTTAAGGACAACAAAAAACTAGCATTCGATTCAGATTATTCTCTTTCTACTCATTATGTTAAATTAAATGTACAGAAGAAACAAAGTAGAAAAGAAATGCTAATAATATAGTTTTGAACTCATCCAATCTTCGCTTACAATGTATACAGTGTTGGATGCATCTCACGGCCTAGGCCATCGCTGTGTAAATGTAAGTAGGAATTGTATACAGACTTCGGATGGATCACGCTTACATTGTCAATGATCTTAGATCGAAGATGTATGTGACAAAAAGTTCACTGGGTACATTATCTACTACGGCTCATGCAAAATCTGCTGAAATAGTTTCAAATATACGAAGTTATACATATATGTATGTATATGTATGAACAAACCAACGTACATATGTATGTTTGCTTATGTATCCTTAATTTTTACTTCTCTTGTTATGCGTGTATGCCTTTAGTTCTCACCATAATATTGTTGCTCTTGATTACTCTGTTTAATTTACAGCTATGCCTTCCATATTGCTATTATACATTATTTCTCCCTTGTTTTGTTTTTGTTAATTTGTTTTTGCATTGAATTGTTTTTTTTTTTTTTTTGCAAATGTTAATGCAGTTGTTGTTTAGTATACAAGTACTAATTGGTATTGGGTCTCTTGTCTTTTTTTTTCTCATTATTTTAATTAGTTGTTTGTGAGAATCGTTGTTGGTGTTCTTGTGAACAGTTGGTACCCAGCAGTCCACAAGTTATTACAATTTGCAAAGCATCCGATTGTAAGCGATTATGTCAACAGAAAAAATCAAAATAAACATGTTAAGCATAACAAACAACTAGCATCCGACTCAGATTAGACTTTTTCTACTCATATTGTTAAATTAAATGTAGATAAGTAGCAAAGAAGAAAAGAAATGCTAATAATATAGTTTTGAACTCATCCAATCTTCGCTTACAATGTATACAGTGTTGGATGCATCTTACGGCCTAGGCCATCGCTGTGTAAATGTAAGTAGGAATTGTATACAGACTTCGGATGGGTCACGCTTACATTGTCAATGGTCTTAGATCGAAGATGTATGTGACAAAAATTTCACTGGGTATCTATGAAATAAACTAAAAACTTAGATTTGCTATTGTTTTCAGCAAGAGCAATTTTTTTTTTATTCCAATTAATGACTCTCGTGTTGTTTCAAGGCTTGTATAGTTGTGCTTGTTTAAGTTTAGTTTTTATTAAGAAAGCAACAATTGTTATCTTTAAGTTTATAATCTTTAGCCGACATAATAATGAAGTAATAGTTCTGAAGTCAATTTAATAAAATATTTGCTTAGAAAACAACAAGTCTTTAAAGACTTGCAAGTTTTAAATAGTTTCATAATTAAAAAATAATTAAAAAATTATTTTAATTAAACCACAACCGTTAAACTTGTTTAGCTCAATTGTTTTTCTCCTTTAAATTTTTTTTCTCTTTTTTTTTTTTGTTTTGTTATAAAATTTAGCAAAAAAAATGATTGTTTTTTGGAGATTGTTTTAAAATTTATTATATAAAAAAGCTTAAGTTTGAAAAAATTGCCTTTTTATGTTTTGAAAATTGCTGCTTAGAACGGTTGGTTTTTATTTAATAAAAATTTATTCATATTCTTAAAGAAAAAACACAATTATTAAAAATTGAAAAAATTTTTTGAAATTAATTGTCAAATTATTTAATAATTTTCTGTTAAAACTTGCCTATTCAATTTTATAATTGTTTTCTTTTAAATATTTTTAAAGAATTTTTATTTTATAATATAATTTTTTTTTATAATTTATATTACATATACATACATAAATATCATTGGTTTTAAATTAATACATTTAAATATGTTAGTTTATGCGTTTAGGTTTTCTTTAATATATACTTTTAACATGTGTTTGACAGTTCTTTTTTTTATCATATTTTTATTATTAATATTATTATTTTTTCAGTTAATTTTTTTGTTTACTAAAAATTTAAATAAATATTACTTATCTACAAATAGCTGCCGTATCCATGAGAATTGTTTCATAAAAAAAAAACAAATTTAAAGAGGGAGGTGAATTAGAAAAATAACAGGAAAAAATTATATATCGAACATAAAGGGCATTTTGGGTTTAAAAATTATTGAATAGAAAAAGCTTTGAAAAAGAAATGCTTTATCATTAAAGTTTTTAAAAAAAAAAAATAAACTTTGTTTAAAACAGAAAAAATATTTTAAAAAACAGTACATTTTTCTAAGAAAGAAATATTCTATTCATTTTTTTAATTGCGCTCTTTTTCTCCCAGTACAAGTTTATTTTTACTCAGAACATAACTATACTTTTCTCTTGGATATTACGACATTACTTTAAAATCTTCTTAACAGCTTTCTCTTTTATGTAAAGATGGTAACAAGTAATGAGAATTTTGAGAGTAATATATCAGTAATAAATCAAGAGTGATAAATTTTTTAATAAATTTCTTTCTTTACTGGAATTTCAAAAGGAATGCACTTATTGTAGTTAATGAACCAAAATGTGAAAAAAGGTTAAAAAGATTCTTAAATAACTTTCCTGTTTACTTTCCTAAATAAATTATCACTAAGTCTCAGTTTACAAATATCAGGTTTTCTTTATCAGTTCTGCTTCAATTTCCTTTTGAACTTGCGTTTAGATTTACACACAAAAGCTTTGTGTCGTCAAGTTCAATTTTTTTGCCTTCAGGTTTTCATACATACATATGTATATATATAGACGTTTCATTTTTAACTTGAGGGTACCGTCAAGTCAGCAGTCTTTTTCGTGCTCTTCTCACTCAAGACTTGGTAAGTCAAACTTGATAAGTGTAAGCAGGCACTTAGTTACATTGATTTAAAGAGGAACATGCTAATATACATATTAAGCTTCTTGAACATCTCTTTGCTTTTTCTCTTTTTTTAACTGAATTTAAGGAAAAATTATCATTAAGTTGCAGGAACTTCAAAAAGGAAATACTGATCTGTTAAACTCCTAAAAGTTTACTACATTTTTGCATGCTCTACCTTGATTTGGTTGCTAAACAATTGTTTAATGAATCAAAAAACCGTTTAATAACTTTTTTTCTCTTTTATAGAAAAAATATCAATAATTTACAGGAATTTCAAGACTAACTTGCTGCTCAATATGCTCCTATATGGTGAGCTCCTATATACTTTCTTCACTTTTTCTCTTCAGTCTTGGTATAATTTTTAAACGAGTGCTTAACGAATTTAAAAGCTGGGGGAAAAAGTTAAACATTTTTTTAATAATTTTTGTATATTGAATTTATAGACAAGTTATCATGAAGCTGCAGCAACTTCAAAAGGAATTTACTGATTAAAACCTTACTACGTTCTTCCTTTCTCACCCTTGACTAGGTTGCTAAAAAAGGCTTTAATGCATCAAAAAGTGGAAAATAAGTTAAAAACTCTACAACAACTTTCTTGTTCTTTTTTATGGAGAAAATGACATTTTTAAGTTACAGAAATTTCAAGAAGAATATACGTTAAGCTACTATATACTTTCTGCACTTTTTATTTAGCCTTGATGTAATTGTTAAACAAAGGCTTAATGATCAAAAAAGTTAAAAATTTTTTAATAATTTATTTTTTTTTTTGTAATTTATAGAGAAATAATTCTTAAATTGCAACAACTTCAAAAAGAATTTACTCATATGTTAAACTCATAAAAGCCTACTAAGTTTTTGCTAATTCTACCCTTGACTGGGTTGTTAAATAAGGGTTTAGTGTATCCAAATTAAAATATAAAACTTCTTCAATAAGTAATTTTCTTGTTCTCTTTCCTGGAGGAAATATCATTAAGTTGCAGGGATTTCAAGAAGAACATAAGTTAAGCTACTAAATGTTTTCTCCACTTTTTATTTAGCCTTGATATAATTCTTTAAGGATCAAAAAAGTTAAAAATTGTTTAATAATTTTTTTATAATTTATAGAGTAATAATTCTTAAATTGCAGCAACTTCAAAAAGATTTTACTGATATGTTAAAATCCTAAAAGCTTACTACACTTTTCTTGTTTAACCCTTGATTCGGTTGTTAAATAAGTGTTTTGTGAGTCAAAGTCAAAAGAAGTTTAAAAACTCTTTAATACCAATATGGTGAATAAAAATCAATTGTTTTAAAAAATTTTCTTGTTCTCGCTTATAAAGAAAATGTTATTAAGTTAAATGAATTTAAAGATAAAGATGCTTTCTTCACTTTTTTTCAAACTTGACATAATTGTTAAACAATGCTTTAAAACTTTCTTGTTCTCTTTTATAGAGAAAATATGCTTAATTTTTTTTAAGACTTACTTGCTTTTTACTAAGATAAGTTCCTCAATGCTTTCCTCATTTTTTCTTTTAGGCTTGATATAATTATTAAAACAGGGTTTAACAAAGAAATAAACATTTTTTGAATAACGATTATTCGTAAAGAAATTTTCCAACTGAAAACGAAATATCGAATAAATTTATCGAAAAACTGCAAATCATTTAAAACAAGCAAATTTTTTTATTCAATTTGTGTAGAAATTATCATGAAGTTCGGAAGCTGCAAAAGGAATTTACTGATGTGTTAAACTCCTAAAAGCTTACTATACATTTCATTTTTCACTTTTGATTTGTAAGCTAAACAAGGGGTTAAGAAGGAAAAAAAGTCGAAAAAATTTTTAAAAATGTTCTTGTTGTCTTTTATCCAGAAAATGTGGATTACAAGAATTTTAAGAACAATATGCTCATATACATATATGTGGAAACCTTAAAAACTTTCTATGTTTTTCTTTTTAACAAATTAAACAAAAATAAAAAAAGTTTAAAAACTCTTTAACAACTTTCTTGTTACCTTTTATAGGGAAAATATCATTGCGTTAGAGGAGTTTTAAGAAACAGCAATTTCAGGAACATGCTGGTATATTATATGTTAAACTCCTAAAAGTCTACTACATTTTATATTTTTTACCTTTTAGCGCATTAATCAAAAAGTCAAAAAAAGTTTAATAACTATTTAGCAACTTTTCTTTTATACTTAATAAACAAGTAAATCATAAGTTAAAGATATTTTAAGAATTATGTTTTCATATCGAGATATAGAAATTGAACTCTTTTTTTTTTTGCCATTCAATTGACTGGGTTGCTATATAAAGTATTAAAAATTTTAAATAAAAATTTTTAAATTATAAATAAATTATATTAAATATTAGCAACGAATTCTTTCAGCTCAAGGTCCTTTTTATTAAAAAAAAAAAAATTTGGAAAATTTGTTTTTTTCTTTAATTTTACTGAAGAAGTCTTCCAAAAAAAGGCGAAATATTGAAAAATATATTAAAAATTAAAAAAAAACGAAAAGGACCTTGAGCTAAAGTAATTTATTGCAAATATTGATTCAAATAAAGGTCAAAGCAAATAGGATCAAGAATTTAAATTAAATTAAAATTAATGAAATTAAATAAATCGGTTGAGCAGAATAGGTTTAAAAATAAAACTAAAAAAAGCTTATGAAACAAAATATATATTTTTCTGCTTTTTCTTTGTTGTTCTCAAATAAATGGAAAAAATTTAATTAATTTTTATTTTAAATTTTTAGTTTTCTTTAGTCTTTTTTGTTTTGTGTAAATCTTTAATAGTTTATTTGAATACATTTTAATTGTTTTTTTTTATATTACACAATCAAGTGATCATAAATCCTAATAAATTATTATTACTTTTTCCTTTTTTTGCTGTCTTTATAGGTTTTTAATGCTTTATCAGATTTTTACAAAAACACGCAAAAAAAAAAAAGTTTATTAATCATATACATAAATACATTTCTGTTTCAGTAAACAAGTTGTTCTTTTTGCATTTTTGTTTTTCTTGAATAAAGTTTTGCTCAAAACGGCTAAATATTAATTTGAATAAAACCAGAATTAAAAGAAATAATTTTGGAAAAATGAATTTTGAAGTAATTTCTTTTTTAAAGTTTAATATATATTTTTTTGTTGGGTTTTCTTTTTTGGGTTTTTTGAAGAAAAACTGCACGCATAAAAATTTTGTGGATTTTTAACACTTTTTTGTTTTATTTTGAATCAAACAATTGCGTTGTTTTAAATATGTTTAAGTAATAAAATTTAATAATTAATAATCATAATATATTTAATTATCATAGTAGTAAATGTATATTTAATAATATGCATAATAGTTTTGTTTTGGTTTTTTTTCAATTAATTTATAATTAACCTTTCATTTACTTTATACATACATACTCTAAGTGTTTGTGTTGCTGTTATGTGTGCATATGTGTGTGTAAGTGTGTGTGTGTGGTTGTGTTAGTATTTTGTTTTTACTTAGGAAATTTTGAAATGAAAAAGCTTTTTTCTTGTTGTCATTTGTAAGCATTACCTGATTTGAACTGTTTAATTTGGTTTATTTTACTCTCTACTAGTATTTTCGTCATTCTTTCTTTCGTTCTTTTCAATGGCTTTCGTAGAGTATGTATTGTTGAATATTGCACAGGATCTATAAAAAGTTGCATCCCAATATTGTTTTGCTTGTTATTGTTATAGTTGTTGTTTGGCTCCTGACTCAGTTAAATGTTCTGTTCTATTAATTTATAAATGATTGGCGGAGGAGAGTACTGGGAACAGTTTAACGGCCCCGGGCCCATCGCAGTAGTGCATCCGCCAGCACATCAAGATGGGCTTTCGTCTGAAATAAAAATACAATAAAAAATATAAAAAAATGCAAAAAATACTTGGTTAACTAGAGAATGTTATATCATTATATTAAACATATGTCAATAGAGCTCAAATATTAAGAGAATTTGAAAATCCAAATACATCACAGTAAAAAAAATCCGTCGTACGTTATACGTTGTCTTTTTCAACTGCCATCATCGTATACGAAGTATGAAGTTGACTCAATCAGTACTTTGTTAACGCATATAAAATCAACTGCATTTTACTTTAATTTGATTAAAACCTGTGGATTTCTATTTCAGACACAGCACAAAAAATCTCACACAACTTTTTTTTAAATTTATTTTATTTTTGAATGAAAAACTGAATCAGAATATAAAACAAATATTTCCAGATAGTTGTCAAACTTCTCAACGTGCGTTAAAAGTTGCTCAATTTTAATACTTTGCGTTGACGGA
The DNA here is from genome assembly GCA_914767995.1 of Thecocarcelia acutangulata. Taxonomy (NCBI): domain Eukaryota; kingdom Metazoa; phylum Arthropoda; class Insecta; order Diptera; family Tachinidae; genus Thecocarcelia; species Thecocarcelia acutangulata. The sequence goes on from OU612098.1 coordinate 15,659,106, forward strand.
GAAGTATGGAATGTGACAAAGCTCATAAGAATACATGTATTTTAATTTCGTTGTCAGTTGAAAAAGGCCCCGGACTTTAGAAACTATAAAGTTTGTGAATTATTATTTTTTGTCTTGAGCTAATATGCAGGCGATGACCTCTAGATATGCAGCGCATTGTACCGCAATTAAAAAAATAGGTTATAAGGAGGAAAGAGGGAGTAGTGTTTGTGGTCGTTTGACTTGAACTTTACAACGTTATATGTGACAGTTGTGAAATTGATTTACATCGGCCTAATCTGAAGTTGGACTAACTCCATAGGGTGAATTATTCATGATTCACCTGAGCCTACATGTGGCTTGCTAGACTCAGGCAGGTGGTAACTTTTTGCTATAAATGCCAAACTCCTTTTTTAAAAGTTTGGGCCTTCTAATCTAATAAATAATACTAAATTTTCCAACAGTCAATGGAAGACGGGGCCCAGTAAAAGCATCCGCACTTAACCAATATATCCGCCAAACCATCACTGCTGGTTCTTTACAGTACAGGTATCTGTAGCAAGACAACAGTACCTCGAGGGGGTGTTGGCCCTCGAAAACTAACGTGAACCATAGCTATCAGGGAAACTAATTTCCTTTCCTGTTTAGATTTAACCCACTGCCAGAACATTTCAGCCAAGGCAGGCACCTCAACCATGCTCAGCACAGAGAGACCTGACAGGCGGAATCTCCAGAGGCTTTGCTAATCCCACTTCGATCAATTTTAACCCTTTGCACGTATTTTGTAAGTCCAACATAATATAAGTCATGTGGCTTCCTAGAGTTTTGTTTGCTACAACAAATGAGGGCCTCCTTACCCTCTATCAAAAAGGTACTCTGTTTGGTCTACGCCAAAGAAACCCCCTGTTATATGTGACAGCAAACACATATGAAGGTAAGTTGTTACACGGGCAAACCATACAGCTGAAAAACGAATTCTCTCTGTATTGCTCTATATAATTCCCCAGGCAATCGATCACAAATGGATCAGCTCTGGATGATGAGCTTATATTATGTAAAAATGTGCAAGTTTCGGGAACAAGATCCCTAATCTCGTCAGAAAAACAACATCCATTGTAGTAACGATAGAACAGAGTAACGCACCCCACACTGCGTCGATGCTCCAGTGAGTCAATAGAGTTGGATATTCTACTGTCACCGATAAGCTTCTTCGCTCTCTCGTGCATACGGTCGAGTAACCTCAAAATAGACTTTGGGGCAGCCTAACCATAAGAGTTGTATTCCATTTTCGGTATAAATAGTAAGGAGATCGGATGGAGTGAAGTACATCTTACACCGTTTCAAAAACCAGAGGCACTTGAATGCTTCTTTAGAGACATGAGAAATGTGTTCAGTTCAGCGGACATCTCACTGTATCTTCATTCCAAGAATATCAAGATCATCAGATTCCTCAATATTTATACCATCCATAAGTACAGATGAAGCAGCATCTTTGAGCCTTTGAGACACCGACCTTCACATTAGATTCGCGGTGTTATAAACAGTAAAGAGTGGTATAGATAGTAAAGAGATCAGAGGGAGTGAAGTACATCTAACAACGTTGCAATAAAACCGAGACACCTTAATGTTTCTAAACTAAATGTTCATTACAAAAACATCAATAGCATCTGATTCCTCAACATTCATGCCGCCCCTGAGTACACAGAAATCAGCATTTACAGGTAAAGCGATGGTGCGTTAATAAACAACATTGGATGTAAAAAGCGTTTATTTCAACGATGTTTTTACGTTTTCATTCGCCGATGAAAAGATGATCATTACTCAATTAGTCATATCAAACATAGTTTGCCTCCTGGTCATACAATTGCAAATGGCGTCCACTTTGCCAGTTGTCAAATGGATTATATTTAGTTTGGTTTGACATTTCAACATGAATAGACTGACACCTGAATAATGTTTCCAACCTATTTAAATTTATTTTGAAAATAATCAGCCATGTCACAAAACTTAATTCCGTTCGGAAACGGAATGGAATGATTTTTTACTTCTTCAAAAAACGAAACACTAAAAAATTTTCGGAATGAAAGCATTTTTAATTGCAAGAATGAAATTAGTATTGTCTTATAGAATTGATTCTCATTCCGAAAAAAGTTTTAGATTATCGTTTTTTTAGAATTAAAAAACCGATTCAATTCCATTTCCGAACGGAATGAATTCTGTGACATGGCCGAATAAAATAGTTCTGTTTGAAAAATGTAGCGCGCACTACATCGCAGGATAGCTCGACTTATTACACAGCTCGTACCATGATCGATTTATTAAAGGAAACGTTTGATAACCGCGCAGCTTCACATTCCTGACCCACGAAGTGTTCTCCAAGATCATGAGACTTAATGCTGCTAGACTGTTTTCTGCAAGCGTATGTGAGGTCTGCACCCATGAAAATACAGCGGGTGTGGTAGTACTTCTCATATCATTGGTGGTGCAATATGAAAATTCGATTTTGCCACGCCCCTCCACCCGCAGAACGAAAATACAAAATCATAATTCACGGTGTCACATACATACACACATCCTGTTTTATATACATAGATAAAAATAAACCTTTCAAACCAACTTACCGTTTTGTAAAACATACACGATCTTCTATCCTCGTCCTCCCCCTCGGGACAATCAATGAAACCATCACATAGCACGTGATCGTCTATGCAGCGATACCGTCCCTGCAGATCCGGTGTCGGACATGCAAAACGTTCCATGCCATCCATGGCGGTGGGACATTCTAAAAGTAAACAAAAACAATTTAATCAAAATTAATTTCTATGCAATAAGTTTTATGCTTAAATTAAGTGTTACATACATAAATACTACACACGTATGAAAAACCAGGTAGCAAAAGGGCTTAAGTAGACAGAAACCGGCATTTGAAGTGCAAGAGGACTTAACTAAGCAAAAAGTATCCGCACTTAAAATCCAAAACAATATAACTAAAAAAATCGTCACTGGAAATGCAAGAGAGTCTAAATACAAAAAAAAAAAAAAAACAAAAATGTAAAAGGACCTATCTAAGAAAAAAAAATTCTTCACCTGAAATGAAAAATGGTCTGACTACAAAAAAAAGGTCTCACTTGAACTGCATAAGGGCTTAACTGCAAAGAAATACCGTCATTTGAAATGCAAGAAAGTCTGACTACAAAAAAAAAAAAATAAAATTCTCACATAAAATGCATAAGGGCTTAACTGCAAAGAAATACCGTCATTTGAAATGCAAGAAAGCCTGACTACAAAAAAAAAATCTCACATGAAATGCATAAGGACTTAACTGCAAAGCAATACCCTCATTTGAAGTGAAAGAAAGTCTGACTAAAAAAAAAATCTCACATCAAATGCATAAGGGCTTAACTGCAAAGAAATGCCGTCATTTGAAGTGCAAGAAAGCCTGACTACAAAAAAAAAATTCTCACATGAAATGCATAAGGGCTTAACTGCAAAGAAATGCCGTCATTTGAAATGCAAGAAAGCCTGACTACAAAAAACATCTTCATTTTCAATGCAAAAGCGTCTAGCTTAAACAAAGTCCTGACGTGAAATTCAAAAGGGCCTAACTATGAAAAAACATTTTTCACTTATTATGTTAAACGGTCTAAAACGACCAAACTGAAATGCATAGGGTTTTAACTGCAAAAATATATCGTCACTTGAAATGCATAAGGCCTTAACTACAAAGAAATATAGTCACTTGATATGCAAAAATGCTTAACTACCAAAAATGCTCATTTGAAATGCACAAGGACTTAACACAAAGAAATATCGTGACTTGAAATGCTAGAGAGGCTAACTGCAAAAAACATCTTCATTTAAAATACAAGTGTTCTTTCTTAAAAAAAAGTTGTCACTTGAAATGCAAAAGGGCCTAACTGTAAAAGAACAATTTTCACTTAAAATGTAAAATGGTCTAAAAAAGCCACACTGAAGTGCATAGGGGTTTACCTATAAAGATATGTCGTCATTTGAAATGCATAAGGGCTTAACTAAAAAGAGAAAAATCAGTACTTGATGGGAAAAAGGGCTTAACTATAAAAAATTCGTCACTTGAAATACAGAAAATCTTCTTACAAAAAAAATATTGTAAATATATAGTCAGTAAAAAAGCCTGACTATAAAAAACAACATCGTTTAAAACTATGGTTACTTGAAAAGGAAAAGAGCCTAAATAAAAAATAAAAATCAACTTGAGACGTAAACGGGCTTAACTGCAATCACGAAATTGCCACTTGAAAAGAAAAAAGCCTTAACCACCAAAAAAAAAAAATGGCTCTTGGAAATGTAGAAGATTCTAATAACAAAAAATATCGTCCCTTGAAATGCAAAATAGGCTAAATACAAAAAAGATTGTATTTGAAATGGAAAAAGATTTAAGAAAAATACGTTGCTTGAAATGCAAAAGGAACTATCTCCAATAAATCGTCACTTGAAATACTAAAGTGTTCACCTGCAAAAAACATTGTCTTAACTTCAGAAAGCAAATTGTCGCGTGAAATAAAAAGGACTTCTTAACTACAATAAAACATTCGGCTGTGGAAATACAAAAAGGCTTAACTACAGAAAATATCGTTCTTGAAATGCGAAAACGCCTAACTACAGAAAACAAATCGGCACTTGAAAGGACTTAATTGCAGACAACAAACCCTCACTTGAAATACAAAAAGGACTTAACTGTAATCAAAATATTGGCAGTTGAAATGCAAAAAGGCTTAACTACAGAGCACAAATCGTCGCTTGAAACACAAAAAGGCTTAACTACGATAAAACACTTGGCTATTGCAATACAAAAAACTTAACTACAGAAAATATCGTCACTTGAAATGCAAAAGGGTCTATCTGCAGAAAACAAATCATCACTTGATATATAAAAAGGCTTGGCTACAATTAAAAAAAAAACGTTTCTTTGAAAAGCAAAAAATTTATCACTTGAAATGCAAAAGGAACTAACTCCAAAAAATCGTCACTTGAAATACAAAAGGGTGCATCTGCCAAAACATTGTCTTAACTTCAGAAAAGAAATTATACAATAATACACTCGGCTGTTGAAATGCAAAAAACTTAACTACAGAAAATATCGTCAGTTGAAATGCAAAAGGGTCATCTGCAGAAAACAAATCGTCACTTGATATATAAAAAGGCTTGGCTACAATTAAAAAAACTGTTATTTGAAAAGCAAAAATATTATGAATTGAAATGCAAAAGAAACTAACTCCAAAAAATCGTCACTTGAAATACAAAAGAGTGCACCTGCAAAAAACATTGTCACTTGAAATGCAAAAAGTACACTATGAGAAAAAGGCCTAAGAACAATAAATAACGTTACTTGAAATGCAAAAGAACCAAACTATGAAAAATCGCCTATTTCCAAAAAAAAAAAAATCGTTTCTTTAACTGCAAAAGTTAACAACTACAAAGAGATTTAGAAGTGTTTGTACATCGAGCCAAGACCCAAAAATAACAGTTGTTTTTCATCTCTTCTGTACAGCTATAAAAAATTATGGTTGTCCCTATTGCATTCCAGCTGACAATATGCATTTGCTAAAAAAAATACTAAAAAATTAAAAAAACGCAAAAACCCAACCAACACAAACTGAACCTTATAATTTTAACACACTACTGATATAAATTTGGTTTGTGATATTGTTATTGTCCTTTTGTCGTCAACTAGTTATTAAAATTGTTATGATTTAAAGGAAGTTTTGATAAAAAAATATATATATATAATATAAAAAACTCAACACAATTTGCGAGGGGAAAAAATAAATAAATTTTTACTTGTAAACAAGTTAACAATGAATTAAAAAAAAAGAAATATTTTTTTAACACGTTTCAACAGATTGATGTCAATTATAAAAATGAAATATTATTTTGTTTTGTAGACGAGTATAATTGCGTTCAATTCTTTGAGTGAACATTATTTGTAAACATATTTATTATATTTACCGAGTAAGCTAACAAATGTATATAAAATTTATTTTTAATTTAATAAAAATACTCTTTCGAAAATTATAATAAACTCTCATATTCATATTCTAAAACCGATATACATATGTATATGAGCATATATTAATTACTAAAATAAAAAAAATTAGCACCAGCTACTGCATTGAAGGCATCTGTTCAAGACTTAAGTAATTAAAATACAATTTTATATTTCTCTTTTATCATTCGCTAATTGAGTTTGTTAAGCATAAAGAAATGCGAATACGTACATTTTCCTAGAAATCCACTTTCATTTATGAACGACCAATTATTTACAAGTTTTAATTGAAAAACTTTGATAACGTGTCTGTTCAACGAAGATGGAGCACCGTTTTTATTTGTCGCTTAATTGAAGCAAGAAATCAAGAAGGATGGCAAAAAGAATTCAATTAAAAAATTATGTAATAAATATATAAGAAGGCAAACGTACGTCTTCCGCTATTAATGATACTAAAACAAAATTAAGAATTAAGCAGGTTGTAGCAAAAAGGTGTCCAATATTTTGGGAAGAAACTAATTAATCATTTAATGGTGATGTTTTATTCTAAGCATAACATAACATCGATATAATGAACTTTGTTATGATGGAAAACTCATTAATATATTTTATTGAGTTCTTTGAAAGAATTTTACTATGGCAAAGCCTTTTATACAAAAATGCGCTATAGTTAAGCATTAAACACGTTTAAGCCAATTTCAATATGTCAAATAAAAAATATATGCATTTAAATGCTAACGTTTATTTTGACAACAGTAAGATAACGCTACTGCAGGTTGTTGTCCATGATGATTTTTTTTTTGCCGCCGACTACAAAATGAAACCCGTACGTAAAAAATATTAATCAAAAATTTTGCTCTGGGAAATATTTTATTTTCTAATACAACATAATAAAAGAACAAAATTTAAATGGGATTTGAAATAAATTAATAAATTCATTAATTTTATTGTTATGCACCCCATACACGTTTCAACTCAGTTGGCAACTGAGTCAGTTGTTGTCCAAATCAATGCGTGTATGGCTTTGTCAGTTGATTAGTTTGGCAGTTGTCAAGTTGGTTGAAGAAAAATTAAAATGTTTTAATTTTTTCCAGTTGACCAGCAGGTCTTTCAATTTGATTGTGTTGTGTGTGTTCGTGTCCCTTGATCAGGTCTCAAAATTTTTATTTGTAGTGTTTTTGCCAAGAGAACGTTATATATTTTTTAAATTGTCTAAAATTTCATTGAATTTAATAGTTGAATGAAAATCGTTCAATTCAGTTTATGAAGTATGTGGGCAATAATCAGTTCAGTTGAAAGACTCAATTCACAATTGAATCGAAACGTGTATGGGCCGCTTTAATACTAAGAATTCCTCATTTTATAAAAAAAAACTAATTAAGGGCCACATAAACTACACCATAAAGTAAGTGGCCATTATTTTTTATTATTTTGTGCTAACATTTGGCGTTGTTTAAGCAGGTGTTCACCAGATTGTGCAAATATTTGAAGCATTTTCGTGCAAACATCTTGCATGTTTGTGTAGTCTAATGCAAATTTTTGTCATTTCAAAGAAAATTTTGAACAGTGAAGGCAGTCAAAATGAATCAAGAACAAGTTTTATTTCTAGAATTTTAGGAATTATATAAAGGTTTATATGCTTTGTAAAAATAAAAAACACAAAGATTATAGAACAGAATCTCAAGAAATAGGGGCCAAAATAAATTATAAAACTATTTATATATTGTAAACTTCATGTAGGGAGCAAATTGCCGCAACATAATCGCCGTATACTATCATTGAAAAGAAGCACAGTGGAGTGTCAGAAAATATTGCAGCGGTTGAACAGGTGAAAGCCGTGGTTCACTTACTGCACATTGATAGAATGATAATCCCGTTGAAAAGCTGTACGAGCCAATAGCAACCTCAACTTGTAGGAATTACATGTGGCAGATAGTCTGGTCAGGTTACTTGCTGCGTAGTGAATCTAACATAGTCTGTGTATGTTCATAGGAAGACTATGATCCTGACGGGGTTTCGCCGGCAAAAGTTGCGCACTTTGATGGTAAACCTGACAGAACACTTAATAAATAAAAAAAAATAAATATTGGGACGAACGTTAACATGTTAAGTCTTCCATTTAATAATTTCTGTATAAGTTGTAGGGAAGAGGAAGAGAGTATTGAGCATTTCCTCTATCGGTGACTATGAAAGCGCTGTATTTGGGCGGAGTGCTACTGCACGGGTTAGCAAATATGTATATTAAAATGTGGTGTGAACGGATTGGATTCGTTTATCCGCCTTTCGGGGTGTGGGACCAGTCTCATAGGCTGCACATCTCCATCAGGTGAAACTTCCAAGAAGCTTTACAACCTAACTTACCTACCCTGGCCTAACCTAACCTAACCTAAC